>CM029461.1:54230135-54764150 GCA_017140185.1 Eucalyptus polyanthemos subsp. polyanthemos | reverse complement strand
CCAATGAGGAGGTTCTTGAGGTCCCCGAGTTTGGTGGAGAGCAAGGGAAGGTTGCTTCTAGTGGCAGCTGTTGAGAAGAGCAAGCTCAATGTGCCAAAGAGCTTGAGGATTTGGTTTCTCCAAGATTGTGGGACAGCTTGGGTGGAAATGGAGAGAATGCCGCTTCAACTCTACATTCAGTTTGCAGATATTGAAGGTGGAAGAGGATTCGATTGCGTTGGGAATGGAGAGTTCGTTGTGATCATGATAAGAGGGTGTTGGGACAAGGCCTTGCTTTTCGACATGTGGAGGAAGAGGTGGCAGTGGATGCCGCCATGTCCGTTTGTCGGAGGCGGACGGGGCTGCAGTGGTGGTGGTGGCGGTGGCGGTGGTGAGTTTGAGTTGCATGGGTTTGCTTATGATCCGAGACTGGCTACGCCGGTCACTGGGATGCTTGACCAGTTGACCCACCCTCTTCAGTCTTTCAGTTGTTAGAACAAGTGCTAGGGCTTTTTCTGTAAGCAAGAAGGTGATCTTCTTGTGGTTGTGCTCGTGAGCTTTGTATGATTTACTTTGCATGCAGGATGTTTTAGCCGCTACTGTCCTAAGCTATGTAATCCACGTTCTCGCCTTCATTTTCATGTTTGATCGTCCCATTAATTACTTGCCTTCCTTTTGTTTCCTGCATATTATATATGGCACGATCTAGTTCCTTCTCGCTTCCAATCACAGAGATGCGGGAGTTACCCCTCAGACTACACCGCAAAAAATAGCTACAATCTTATGAGCGCATGTGGCAATAATATTGCAATAAGCTGCATAAAATTGACATTTTATTCTCACCGCCACAATGAATTAAAACCGCAAACTACAAGAGAGATGTTAACCGAATAATGTTACATCTCCTAACATTAGTCTGGATCATAGACTCGTCTTTCTAAGTCATGGAAGTTTTCTCACCATATAATTAGCAATTTTTGTTCTCCCGCCATTACATATCAAGTCATGCAAGTATCGTCTAAAAAGCTAAATGATCAGCCGCTTGTCTAACATAGCAGCAAGACATCAATCATGCACAACGGGGAAAATATATTACACTGTTTAACTATATCACTGAGTCTTCTTTTCTTCCATTGAATCATAGATGCAATGAAGAAATATAAGGTAACAAATGTAATCCAACGGATGATAAAATGACCGAATGCCTTGGTCACAGAATAGTGGAAGCTTTCCATGCACTATAAGCCAGATATTAGGTTTGTTGCGTGATTGTCCAGAGACAAACGGTTATACAACCATGGTAATACATAATGACCCCGAAATATCTCCCGTTGAAGGATGTAATTCATTGGACGAGGCACCATTCGTTCATCTTCAATCACACGCACTTCATTAGAATGAGCTTTAGTCAAAGTTATATTGCGTCAAAAAGACTCATACAGTCTGATGTGATTTTGTAACCAAACTACTTAGAACATCTGTTTTCCTTGATGGTATTTACTGGCATGATGTCCATCATAGAGAGGGAGTCTCCCAACTCAAATGAAAAACGCTTGATTTTAACGCTTGATTTTGAGTAATCTTGAATGGTTTCTCGAGAAAAATTGCCATTCAATTTACCATTGTGAGCTTGTTTATAAGTATCAATGTACGCTCATCCAAGGCATCTTGGCTATAACAAATAGGTCATTGTCGCTCTTGTAAAAGTAGCTTTGCCTCTAATTTGATAAATCAGGAATGTGATGAAATTTCCCACTGGCATGTTCGAGCATATCTTTGCGAGGTGTACTCTATAGATGATGCAAATTATGGTATTGATGATATTATATCCTCTATCTTGTTAATGTTTCTAGTCAACAATGTAAACACAAAACAAAGAACAAGAATGGGTATACTCCAAGGCTCTATTGGCAGCCCAAGCAAGTGAACTGCAATATTTGGTTAATTCTCTGTTCCCCAAAAATCCTTATCTTATCATTCATTAATCACTAATGCGTCCCACTTTCTTGTTAGCATTGAAATGTCTTTCTATTCAACTTCTGATCTTTTAAGCTTTTCCTCAGCAATAAGTGCGCAGAAACATCTCTCTCTCTCTCTCTCTCTCTCTCTCTCTCTTCCCACCTCCTCAGTAGAGTCTAAAGCAAACCATCCATGCCGAACCAAAGATTCAATAAGACATTGGCTTTCACGTGGAAATGAGTGCATGGTAGCTGAGAGGGCTTCAAGTTAATGGAGCGAGATCAAGATCGTGCACTGTCCCATGAAATGAATATTTGTCTTTCCTTGTCAAATGCCTGGATATACGTACATAGGATAGGAGGAGAGAGAAAAGGTTACTTGAGGAGAGAAGCAATATCCCAAAAAATGGGATCGTTTCCTTTTTCCCATTAAAGGGGAGGTTCCTCACAAGAAAGATCAAATTTTGCCAAATCCGATGGGCTTTCACTTTTACCCTTTCTGGAGAAAAACCGACTCAGAGACAATTGATAGCGAAAAAGGAGGGATTGACACGAACAAGACAACCAACGTCTGACTCAGATCCTACTTCTCCTTTACAGCAGCTCCAAACAAACAAAACCCAAAGCTCAGCTCAGTCACTTGAACAGAACATCATGATGACTCTCACTCAGAGGGGGAGAGTCCAGTCGGTTTTTCATTTTAGGTTTTAAATTTAGCATTTGAAAATTCGATCTTCTAATTTCTCGAAAAAACTTCCAACTTTAAAGTCAAATCCAAATCTCACTTTGAACATTTTTTTATCCAGAAAAAAGCTCCCCAACTTTTACTTTATTCCAAATCTGCCAATGCGATTTCAAATTTATTAATAATCAGGACTTGCATCTTCATTAATACCCTCATTCAATGGAGAAATCACAGCCTCCCGATGTACATAATATGGAAAAACTGATGGCGGTTTTTGCACACATGAGCATACTTGGACTAGAGTGAAAATTATGGATTTTTTTTTTTTTACAAGAAAAAATTGTTCAGGGTAGCAACGGAATTAAACTTAAACCCGGGGTGTGTTTTTTTCTAAAAACAATCATTTTCTTTTCCTTGTTTTGACGGAAAAACAATAATCAAACTGACCCTCGTCCAAATTATTTGGCTGGAACGACTCCAAGTGTAGTGAGCTTCTCGTCATTTTGACTAAGTTTACTCTAAGCCTTTTTGTAGATCATGTCAGACTGGAGAACAATTCCAGGACGCTGGAATTGAGATTTAAGACGTTTGAGCTATACAAAAACCGCTTGGCGCCCTTCATTCTCCATATTAATCGATTGAGAATTTTCAGTGTGGATTCAGCAACATTGTGCGTCTCTTAACATGTGTCTGGATCATACGCATTGCATAAAGCACCAGAGCACTGATCATGCATATAGGAGTTTCTGTAATGCTGTCAACCGAATCATTTGAGTCACATTTTGTGTACGTCGGAGCAAACATGAATGACAAATGCAATGTACAGCGATAAGTGGAGTGACGAATGCGTCGGTCCTCTCCTGGAGTAACTGAAGCTCCCTGTGCACCGTGAGCAAGATAACAGGTTTGTCATATGATTGTAACAAACTATCGATAGCGATGCTACCATGATAATGCACAACCACACCTAGATAACTACTTGTTGAAGGATGTAATTCATAGGATAAGGCATCACACTGAGTATAAAAGTGAAAAGGGCTAGGCATCGATAATCATAATATAACTCTAGACAAAGAACAAATCAAGAAAGTGGCTCACTAATTGAACCTCGCCAGTTTGCATATCTTTCAGGTGCAAAGAACGAATGAGTAGGGACGAAACATGCTTACGCACATAGGAATTCCGATAAGCCAGCCTGTAGAGGATCAACAACACAATTGCAACCACCCTGATTCAGTCATCTCACACATTTCGCATTTAGCATGTTTCCACGAGCTCATATTTTCAGCAATAGAGCAGTAAATATGAATTCATACCCAAGAATCCAAAGTAGCTTTTATACTGCATAATTTTGATATCACAGGGAAAGAATAGATAAAAAAAAAGGAATTATACACGTATCCCAGCCTACAACACCAAATAGTCATGCCAAATCAGTCACCTAAAAATAATCGCAATCAAATGGGTTAAATTGCACTCTTACATCCCTCGGAAAAGAAGAAATGGAAGAGGACATTTCCTAACTCATCAAGGGAAAACTCGACTAAGGAATTACTATCGTTCCACCCAGGTTGCAAATGATACAATTCTGACTGTATTGCCCAGCAGTTAGAAAATGTTGAACCCCAACAGAAACTGGTGATACTGCCTGCTGTAAATGAATGAACTTACTGTGACATGCAAAGCACCTCAGGTTCCTCCAAGAATCCCTTGCAGTGCTGGGATGAACTAAAATGCCATCCGACCAGCAAGCCTACTTTCTGATATCCTTCTGTCTATGGCTGCATCAATTGAATTCATCTGCAAAATAAAGCAACATATATATCAGAAGACAGCAGTCATCACTATTCATGGACAACTCGTACATCAAGCCTTTCATCCTCGAAGATACCAAATATTGCAAAAGAATCTGACCTGAGCCAAGCCTGAATGGACTGATCGGTCAATAAAGTAAATTGTAATGATGCTAACAATAAATAGTATCTGTTGGTACATCCTCAGCCCAGCCAAAACCCACATTTAGGAAATGGGAATAAGACAAATGAGCAGAATCAGAAATGCATTATTGTAAGAGTTAAATAACCCTCCTCAAGAGAGTTGATGCTAGCTTTGTGTATCATTGTTCCTACGGCAACAGGCTTGGGATTGATACAAGGAAAAACAAATACCTACTTGATTTTGATGCCCACAAGTTGGTGAATTGCTTGCAGACTGGAAGGAGGCCACTAAAGAAATATATTGCTCGACATTGACAATGCGATTCATGCAGTAAATTATTTGATTCTAGATTTTTTTTTCTCAGGTACGTCAACTCTAAATAAGGAAAAAAAATGAAATTTTCTAAGGCAATACCTTCTATATATACCTCATGTACAATCATATCCAAAATCAGGAAGCATTTAACCTACTTACTTGGTTAGAGGTGCATAACAACGTCAAATGTTGAAAAGGCAGTGAAGACTTACCTGGCTGGTTTCATCATGCACCTGATATTTTGGTAGGGACATTCTTCTTTCCTCCTGCAAGCGTTTTCCGTAACAACCATAAAAACCATTGCCCAAGGAACGATAGAAGAAAGTGAAAAAGACATTATATATAATAGAAAGTAATTACCATGGACATCGCCTCATCATCCCAAACTAGATAGACTTCATTAGTCGCAGGCTGAGTTGCTGGAGCTTTATTCGTAATCACTGGAGGAGGTCCAATTGAAGGACCGCCAGTGTTTGGACCGGATGCATACGAATGTGAATTCACCATGGACCCATCTATTATTTTTTTAAAAAAATGCCATAAAAAATTAAATATAATCCCATTATACATAAAGGATCAGTATTGAGTGCAAAATGATGGAAATCTTAACTCACATTAGGAGACAATGTACAGTCATTGACATAACACACATGTTAGATGCAAACCCTCTTGAGTAAAACATTCAATGAATAGCAGTTGTCTGGCAAAAGAAAAAAAAAATAAAGGCACAGAACATTGCTTCGCTCACAGTTTTATACTGAAAGACACAGAAGGGTTGATGCATATCTAAGAGCCAGCTTAGCTCAGTTTCAGTAGTTGCTCAGACACTCTGTATGTAAGTTTATGTACATTAATTAAGAATGAAGCAACAGGAAGGTAACATCTACTGCAACTTACAAAGGTCAGGAGACAGCAATATCATTCATGCTTGGGTAGCTATATTTGAAAGATCTCAGAATAGTGAAAATTGTTTAAGCCCAAACCACATTCCCAGTAAAGCAAGACCACACAAAAGAGCTACAGAATACACGGTTCTCTTGATGATTAACATTTTTTTCACTCAACCAAATTGACTCACTTCTTTTATCTTTTAATCAGTCCAATTCCAAAGAAGCCGCTATAAAAAATCTGATAATGTCTATCCAACAGAAACGCTTAATCACTATGAAAACCTTGCTGCTGATTGTGAGATTTAGGTATGGACATTTTATCTTTCTATGAGACACTGTTAACCCAGCAATGCAATATATCATTGTATCAGAATCAGATAGACAAAATGGTTACTCAGACTTATAGTTGGACATGATGTTTCTCGCATTTCAATAATTTGACAATGATGAATCACTCTTTCTAAAATATATGTCCACATTAGTGTTTCAGTTTAAATGCTTCACCTCATTTTCGTATAATGCTTATACAAGTATCTCCATCTTTTCTAATTCATTTCAACTACTTTTGGGAACCTAGCAATTTAACTCAATTCAACTGATAATTTACTTAATTGTGACCTAATAATCAACAATTTGTCCTTCTTGCTTTAAATAACACTCGAAAAATACTGGTATTATCTAAAGTTGGAGTGCCAGCATCAAATGCTCTCACACACACTATGTCCAATGACAATCATGATGCAAGACCAAAATAAAGGAGACTTCCAAGTTCCAATAACTGCAAACTAATAGTGATCGTTGGAATCGAAGAGTTCCAAAGAAAATTCAAACCTTTGAGTAGTGAAGCAGAATACTACCTGCTATTGTTGGACTGACACTAGCATGGGCAACCAAGTTCTTGAGATCCGCTGGGGAATTTTGAGCGTTGCCTGGTGGGACATATGATGTACTTTGCATCGGCATACTGCTATTACCAACTGGAAACAAGGGCTGAGATACAGGTTGAGAAGTACTCGAGGAAGGCAGTCCAGGGGGTGTTAGCTGCAACGAAGATGGATATGTAGCAGATGATGTGGGTGGAACTGCCGTTGGCACGGGAAACAACGGTTGCTGCATTGGAGGCAAAGGCGCAGGCATAGGAGGAGGAACTGAAACTGCTGGATATGGTGGAAACCAAGGTTGTGGACGCGGAGGGATTGCCCAACCACCAGGAGGCACTGATAAAGCATTATAACTGCAAAAACAATTAATCAATGAGAGCATAAAGTCAGCTCTGCCTGACTTGAAAACACAAAATAGATATAGAAATAACTTTTTAAAGAGCTGATGCATTACAAACAATCTACAGAGGGCTAATAATGCTCATCTGACGAGATATTACATTCATCAGCATACACCTCATTCATTTTCTGTTCACGATTCCACATTTTATTGAAAACAAATTAAATTGTAAAATTGCCATCACATGATGTCCTGGGACCCATACTGTACCAGCAAAGCCAAAGGACAGACTACATCATCATCAGGGCACAAACATTAAGAAAAACAGAAATTCCTTATTTTTACAGCTAAATAACCACTGATGTTAAGTTACAGCATAAGGAGAAATTAAGCAGCTCAAAAAGGGATAAAATGATGAGGAAAAACTTTACACTGGTGGTACTGTGCCTAAGGTCGGCTGAGGAGGATATCTGACCCCCAATGCTCCAGGAACAATGTTAGGAGCAAGCGGAGCAGATCGAGACTCGACTTTGGCTGCTTTAGAAGGAGCTTCCTCATCTGCAAAACGTTCTAAATGTTAAGACACTGAATAACCATCATTTGCCACCCATTTCTTTTTATGAAAGTTTCCCGCGCATACTGGACATAGCAGAATTAGTTCAGCTTCTCATAGAAACCATAAAAAATGACATAATCCAATCATGGTGAGTACCCAACCAAGTCCGAATAATTTCCCCAAATGATCAAATCAGTTTTAAGTCAAAATGAAGACTGAATTGACATATTAAAGATATCAGATACTTATGTATGCAGATGTTGTTTTCCTTTAAACAAAACTCAACTTAAATTCACACATGGACCTCCTAAATATACATGTTATTACAAGGCTAAAAAAATGCATTAGGAAATCCAACCATATCACCCCTAGTCAAAGCCCTTCAGTACTCCATAAGACACAATCCGTACTTATTGCACCATTTCCTTTTAAATTTCAAGGTTGCACCATATAATTCCACATCCTCTCTTGCCAAAAAAAGACACTACCTCTACCACAATTCAAGAGTATAAAAATTTCTAGAGAAATTTAGGCAAGCATTTACACATAATTGGAACAATTAACAAATCTAAAGAGATTACTCAGCCACTGGTCAGCATGAAAAACAAAAAATGATCCACCCATTTAAAGTGAATCTACTGTATACTTTAACAGCACAAAGGTGTAATTGGACCTCTAGCCGATCGATAAATTCAACAAAACTGTATGGCCCTAATTATGATCCCCAAGTGTATGAGGCTCTCAGCTATGCAAGGGCGAAGAAAGGTCATTTGCATGACTTGAACCCCTGACCTTCCACTCACAAGGGGTTACCCCAATCGTTACACCAAAGCTAGACCTCTAAAATCTTAATGGCTCTATCAAGAATATCATTGCCCCAGAAGATCGAGCATCTTAATTTACTTTTAAAAAAATGAGTAAGACAAAAGTAACACCGCTACATAGAAGCACTCCAAGTGCCCAGTTACTTCAAATAAACTTTCAATCACCACATAAATACATAGCGCGACCACATGCATGCATAAGGATCCTCACCTTCCTCTCCATAATGAGCAGCCAAGACATCAGGTGGGATTCCTTGCATTCCATATATTTCAATTTCAGTAGATTCTCTACCGGGCTTAGCATTAGGAACTCTGCATAACAACAGCACCACAGAAGAAACTGTCAAAAAAACAAAGCTTTAGACTAAGGAAACTAGAGTTGAAAAAGAACATGAGGACACCAGCCGCTTGTATGGACACTTTGTCTTGAGTCCTTTGTCAGCTTTTTTTACTTCTTAGGTAACTCTTAAGATTTCCCTCGCTATTGTGACACTTTGTCTAGGACTAGTGGTAGACATGGACCTTTTTCTGTACCCAAAAAGACGATTGTTGGTGGTAGGGGAAGGTTTTTCCTTGGAGAGCTATTTGGAAAGTGAGAGTACCAACTAGAGTTTCAACTTTAGTTTGGGATGCATCTTGGGAACATAATTGGGCATTAGACAATTTGCAAAAAAGAGGGATTGTGTTGGTCAATAGATGATTTTCGTTGCAAGAGAGAGGCAGAGACAGTGAGACATCTCCTCCTTCACGATACACGGACGAGATGAACTGGGCGGCCACTTTGGCATGCACTGGGCTGTCTTGGGTTATAGGAGGACAATAATTATGGGTATGGCAAGGTCTTCTTCCGCCTCATGCTAAGCAAAGGAGGATTTTTTTCATCCCTCTTGCCGTTTTTTGGTTAATTTGGAAAGAGCGGAATAAGAGAGAGATGCCTACTTTCGCAATTATTGAAAGTCGGCTGAAGATCTTATATTTTCGTATAGTGGAATGTGATGTGCGGATGTAAATGCTTTAATTGACATTGTAGATGATTTGTCTTGTAAATGAGCTCTTTTGGCACCGAGCCCTTTTTCCACATGAGTTCGTACCCCTCGGTTCCCCTTAGTAATATTTTCTTTTACCTATTAAAACTTAAAAAAAAAAATCGAAACACCAGGAAAATCTAATGCATAGTCTATAGCATATACAATGTACCACTTTATTAAAAGGGTAACCCTTACCCAATCAGAAACCATACTAAACGAAAGAGGGAGAAAAACCATCTAAATTAAGATCGCGGTTTCACTTTCCGTGCTCAAACTAGGTGGATTGTCACTGTAAACAAAAAAAAAAAAATGCCTACTTCTCATAAATCAAAAAAATCAGAAAAGGAGAATCGAACGCGAACTACAAACAATCACCATTCGGTGAGCTAAAGAAAATCCCAGCAAATAGAATTCTCATCCACCCATACCAACCCAACCAAGCCAAACCCAGAGAGGACCCCCAATCCCAAAAATCGTCGCCCGGATCACCAAGCGTGGGAAAACTACAAAAGATCGCCAAATTTCTCCGACAAAACGTGGAAAAACACAAACACGAGCCCGAAACCGATAGCATCGAACAAAAAGCACCGCAACAATCAAGCAACGAGAGAGGGAGAGAGGGAGAGAGGGAGAGAGGGGGGGTTACTTGGTGACGGCCTCCTTGTGGACCTGGAGGACGTGGATGGCCATGCCGGAGGCGGTGGAGAGCTTCTTGTGGCAGGCGTGGCACTTGAAGTGCTTGGCCTTCTGGTGCTGCACCAGGATCTTCTCGTCGTCGAACTCCCGGTCGCAGTAGTAGCACCACACCTTGGACGACGCTCTCTTCTTCTTCTTCCCCATCAGCACCCTCCAATCGAAAGCCTCCGCACCCGATCCCTCCCTCTCTTGATCTCGATCTCCGGCGAGGCTCGACGGCGGCGGACGGCGGAGGAGGAGACGGGAGGAGCTAGGGTTTATGCGTCGCCCCTCTTTCGCGCTTTCTCTCTCTCTCGGGTCGGGAATGAGAATGTAGAGAGAGAGAGAGAGAGAGAGAGATGTACGTTTCTTCGTTGGATCTTTCGAGAAGACATGTAGATTCGGAGGCTGACGTCGGATGCTCCCGTCGGTCCGGAGAGCCAATAGGAGGCGGCCACGTAGGGTCGCGGTGGGGCCCGTGATGGACGACGTGCCGGGCCGGCGGCCGGGGGGTCCGAGTCTGACTCGGACGGCGTCAAGCTATCGCCTTCGAGGGTAAAATCGTCCGAAACTTTGCGAATTTGCTTTTATTTAACTATTATTACTTGCAAAAACGTGCAAAAAGGATCGAAACTCCAAGAGAAGGAATATAACTCAGAATGAACTAAGGACGGATCGATCTTATGAAATACGAAGTAACCGGAACTATGTTTTGAGTTTTTTCGACGTCGATTGCTAATGATGCGTATGGTAATGTTTTTGTTTTAAAGAACGGTTTTTTTTTCAAAAATATTTTTTTCTATTTTTATTCTCGAAAATAGTTTCTAAACATTTTAAGGTATTTGATAATTATAAAAAATTTCTGTATTGGGAACAAAAACAAGTTTGGTACAACTTTAAAAAATTTTATAACTTAAAATTTCTTTTAATATATTAATGATTTATTACATTTTTTTCTTTTTTTTTTCTTTTTTTTTTTCTTCTCATTTCTAGCGGCCGGCCAAATGAGGTCGCCAGCCTCGAGGGAGCCTTGCCAACCACTGACGAGGTCCCCTCGAGCCTCATTGTGGCTCAACCTTGCAGGGGCTGAGCAAGGCTCGACCTTGCTAGATCTAGGCGAGGTCAAGCCTTGCGATGGTCAAGCAAGGCTCGAGGCAACCTCATCAGGGGCCGACAAGACTCTGGTGAGGTTGTCAGGCTTTGTCTAGCCGGTCGCGGGCCATTGCCGAGCCAGTGACCAGTTAGGAAAGAAGAAAGGAAGAGAAAAAGAAATCAAGGTAAAGAAAAAAAACTTGTTTCTTTAGTTGTTCTCAAGAACAAAAAATAATTTTTTTTTTGTTTTCGTTTTTATTCCAAATTTGTTTACCAGAAATTTTTTTTACCGATATTCTATTTCTATTCTAAGAAACAAAGGAACAGAAACGGGTGTCAATCGGAACATTATCAAACAACCCCTGAATCATCATAAGATGACTCCGAGCTTGTATTAAGAAACAATTCTTAATATTTCGAAAACCTATATATATATTGTCGAATGGAAAATCAAAGCACATAAACACTCATACATACATAAATATCAAGTTAGGATCCATACATCTATCTCGTCATAAGACTGGTAGCAATTACATGATACGTCATTATATGACGCAACAAATTGTCACTCAACATGTTATCATATGACATGTTATTAATCACACGACAAAGTCTTCATACAATACACTCCATTTCGTATCACGCATGCCACATTGTCGTCATGCCAATTTTAAAAAATATATATATATATATATACAAGCGTACAAGGCACAAGGAGTCATTCCCGAGGCGCAACGCGATGCAAATCCTTCGCCTGATTATGCCTTATCACGAACCAAATTGTATTCGTATTTGAGGATATTAGGCTATAAAGGATTTTAAAGGATTTCATCGAAAATATGATATTAAAAAAAAGCCTTACGAGGGCAGCAACCTTTCCCCACGCTTAACCGAACCCTTCCCAATAAATCAATCACCTTCACATGTGCATCTCAATAATTTAATTTCCTCAAAACTATCTAGGATCTTAGGGTCTAATCGGCCTCGGTTGATACAACTAATTAGTGGCAACTTCGTGGTTCTCAAAATCCAAAAAGCACCTTTCACCCCTTATAGACCATATCGGACCTTTGGACCACAATGAAGGTTTCTAACTCCTAACGAGTCAACCGCTAAACTAGGCCATTGTTGAACAGCGGCATTGCACTGGGCTTCTAAGTTTGGCAGCAAAGTAGGACATCCCACTCATCCTGTTTGAACTGTGTACTAATGTTCTAACAATGTATCTCTAAACTTATCAAGTTAATTCAATTCATTACGCTTCATTGGGTGAAATTTACTAATTTCCTTGGTCATTTACTAGAATAATTCATTGCTAATAGCATATGAGCCATTCTCACTTTAGAGTACTAATAAAAGAGGACACACACAGAGCATATTATGTACATTTGTACATGAATTATATTGGTATGCTGTTGTAACCGTGTTGCAATGTTTATGTTTGGTAATTATAGGTACCCGTTTTCTGCAACAAGTTAGTTTTCAGAGGTGATTAATGAAAAATTGATGCATACTTCGATCATGTATAGTTTTCATTGCTTCAAGGGTGAAAATTGCTCAACTTAATCGTGGAGTCGACCAGAGCATTCTAATCATCATGGTCGAAGCCAAGCGAGGGTGCTAGAGCCAGGTCGAGACTCGCATAAATTTGGCAAAAAATGAGAGGGGAAATTCAATCAAAGCTTGGAGGAATTCGAGCCACACACGCAAGCCCACGAGAGAAGTCATTGAGAAAGAGCCCTGCAAGTAAACGTAAAAGTTGTGGAATGGTTCAATAAGAAGTGAGGCTCCGATCTAGAGAATGATTCACACGACCACAATAAGCACAGCCCATTATCTTTGCTGGGCTTTGACAGTCTCATCTTCTCTAGCAAAGAAGTCAAGAAGCAACCAAGTTATTGTCAGCCCTTGAGGATTATTCCGAACTTAGCCCGGTTGAGCGATTCGTTTGCGCTCACGCCTCGCCCGATCCTCTCTTGCTGGCCACAACAAGGGCTGCGCTGCTCTCGCCGGACAAATCGAAGGTGCGGGGGCGCTCGCCTAGGAGGGAGGAAAGAGAGATGTACGTCTCGTCATTGGATCTTTCAAGAAGAAATATAGATTCTGAGGCTGATGTCGGATGCTTCCGTCGGTCGAGGTGAGCCAATAGGATGTGACCATGCGGATTGCGGTGGGGTCACCTTGACGACGTGGCGGGCGGCCGAGAGTCCAAGTCTGACTCGAATGGCATAAAACCGTCTCGCGAGAAACAAATGTTTTTCCGTTTAGAAAAACATCATTAGATCATTAGTACACTTAGTTTCCTATTGACTGACGTGGGTATTAGTCATCTTATGTGACATGATCGGCCGATGTTAACATAGGCCCCCATAATAGCGATTTGTGGCTAAAATTTGCCAAAGGACTATATTGACAAGATTAAATTGGCAATTCGTAGAAAAATTTAAGATTAAATTGCAAAT
Organism: Eucalyptus polyanthemos subsp. polyanthemos; assembly: GCA_017140185.1. NCBI lineage: Eukaryota > Viridiplantae > Streptophyta > Magnoliopsida > Myrtales > Myrtaceae > Eucalyptus > Eucalyptus polyanthemos. The sequence goes on along the minus strand of CM029461.1, from coordinate 54,750,527 downwards.
AGGATTGAATTAACTATCGCAAAATAGGTTTAAGACTTTTTTTGCAATTATTCCATAATGTCATTATACGGCGTCTCATTATGCTGGCCCATATAATATGTACACTTTACTAGATGTCACACCCAACATGTGGAATGTGGATCCTTGGCCTTTTTTCTTTTTTCTTTTTTTGGGCTAATGGATCAAATGGCAGCGATCTTTACAGTACAAAGGGCCCAGGGAATGGATTGGAAATGGTGATGGATGATTCTGAGCATGATTTATCAACTGATTTTCTTTGATAGAATTTCGATCAATCAAACCAGTCGTAGACCGACCCCCTTTTTTTCAAGCAAGCTGCTCTAACCATTATTATTTAAATCCGTTCGTAACTGAAGCACACAAAATGAAATATACAAAACTTTGCATATATTTAGAAGAAGAAAATCCAAAGATTTTCCAAATTGCAATATATGGATAGAAGACCTATTTTTCAATTGATTTGTGAACCTCAGTGAAGCCATTTGGCTTATTCAATTTCTCAGATTTATTTGGTGAAGTGATCCACAAGAATCGAGTAGAATGCGTGCATCCCCATCGAACAAATCAAGGGTTGGCACTTTTTCCAGTAAGTGCATGGCTGTTTCCGTGCATAGTAAAGTAAAAAAATTCAAAGGGAAACATTCAGGAGTTCTAGCTTCTTCTCTCAGCCCTAATCTTCATTGGCTTAGTTATAATGGAATCTGACTCGAAAAGATGATATCCAGGTTCTGTTTATTTTGCAAAATAGTACGACATTTTTTGAAATTATTTTTTTAGAAAGTCAATTTTCAACAAAATGACCTTTTTTTTTTTTTTTAATGTTTGGATGAGACATGAAAATGAATTGAAAAATACTTCCAATTGTTTGGTAAGAAAAATCTTATTTGAGTTTTTTGATTAGACATACATTATTTGGACTCTATTGACTTGTGCATGGATAACCGAAAAATTGAGCATGGGAATTGGAGTCTTAGGCTAGGATCTTAGGCTCCCCAGCACGAGCACAAGCATCAATCTTGGATCAATAGAAGCCAAGCTCGAGAACCCAATGCCGTTGCTAATGCCAATACCTAGTTCATTGGCACCCAAGCTAGGGTCCACAAAGGCTAGCCCGGGACCTTGGTGCCAAGGTCCATCAAACTTGGAACTTGGCCCCCAATGCCTAGGCTTGAGTCCATCATGGTTGGCCCAACATCTTCGTGCTTGTGCCCCAAACCCTGATGCTTGGGTCCTATTCCATGACGTTGGGCTCAAGACCTTAGCGCTTGGGATTGGATCCTTGGTGCTCAAGCTTCGATCCATCAAGGCAAGCTCAGGACCTAGGTGCGCACACTCGAATTCATCAAGGCAGGCCTTGAACTCCGATGCTCGAGACTAGGTCTCTTGCGCCCAAACCTTGGTCCATCAGGGCTAGGCCTAGGACCTTGATGCCTGTGCTTGGGCTCATCAAGGTCGAGCCTTGGACCATGATGCTTGGGACTAGATCCACGTAGTCGGACTTGGGTCAATGGAGGTCAAGCCCAATTCCCACATTGGTCCATTGAGGGCTGGCTCAGTACTTTGATGCTAGTGCATCAAACACTTGCAATTGCACTTGGGTCCATTGAGATCGAACCCGTGTCTCCAACGTTTGATCCCATGTCCATCATGGGTGAGTCCTGGCCTTCAGTGACTCAACCTCGATGGATTTGGGCCAAGCATTGATGGACCTAGGCACAAGTGTCAAGGTCCCAAGCCGGCCTCGATGGACATGAGCACTGAGGTCTCGAGTTCAAGCTTGACTTCAACGAATCTAGGCATGGTGCCAAGGACCCAGCCTTAATGGACCCCACGGTCTTGGGCTTGGCCTTGATGTACTCGAGCCTAGCCACGATGGACCCAGTCTCAAGTGTTGGGGTCTCGAGCCTAGCTTAGATGGACCTAGGTGTGGACATCAAGGTCTTGAACACAAGCACGAGTGTCCCATGCCGGCCTTGATGGCTTGGGCACCGGAGTCCTAAGCATGGGCATTGGGGTCTTAGGTACTGACTCTATGGACCCGCCGAGCATAAATAGACAATCACAAGCATGTCACACAACTTCATTTTCTCGCTCTGTGGTTCCAATCCAATTCATCCCACGCATAACTTATGGGGATGCTCTGAATAACAGTATTTACTTTTGTTGAAGAAGTTGTACATTGCTTTACTATGTATGCTGAACTTCCGTATGCTCATTAGGCTTACAAATAGTCGCATGCTGATTACTGTTTATATGCGCATAAAATTGAAGAGAGAAATAACCTCTCCCCACAACAACGCCACCCCCCCTCCCCCACCAACCCAAAAAAAAAAATAGAAGGCACTTGCAACTTGCAAGGGTAGTATCAAAGATTATCTGGACGATCACGTTGTTCCTTAATTCTGAACATGCGATAATTCCTGTACACCGCGTCCAGTGCTAGCCGTGCAAACCCAATGGAAATGGAAGTTGGCGCTCTGTACTGATATTGGACGGTTGACGACGTTAAACTTCTTTGAATTATAAGACATGGCTGAAGTGTCTTGGCAAGTTCTTTTGAAGAAAAGAGCATGATCTCGGCTTCCGGGGTCAGCCCTGGAACGTTAGATCCCCTGGGGAGTAAAAATCAACGGTTGGAGACATGAGACCCATCTCTTCCACTAATCCTTTCCCCAATTACTTTTACTAATCCTTTGGTCTCAAAAGGAATTAAATTCCCTACTTTTACTAATTAAATTCTCACTTATCCTTTTCCCCAAACACTATTACTAATCCTTTGGTCTCAAAGCAACTAGATTCCCTACTTCTACTAACTAAATTCTTACTAATCCTTTCGTCCCAAGGGAGCTAAATTCACTCATGTCTACAACCGTTGATTTTAACTCCCGAGTTCGATCCGGCGGTCAAGTCTGAATTGCAAAAGTCAAGTCCACGTCAACTAAGTTAAGCAACAAATATCAGAGTAGATTACCTTTATGGTATATATAACGCAACGAAGAGCTTGTTCCGCTAACTCATTCACAATTCTCAGAAACAATCACAGAATTCTAGAATTTCATCTTCTCCGGAGGAACATGGCTGATCATTTGGTGACACTTGAAAGCCTCGTAATTTATTTGTATGAATGTGCTCTAAGAAATATGATTAGAGTGCAGATTAAGTAGCAATTTTTTTTTTTCTTTTCACTATGTTTTCTTCGAAATAATTTATTCTCGATTTGATATGGAGGTGATGAGCAACCACAATAGCAGCAACAATAAAAAAATTCAACAATAAATTTTTTTTGACTTCATCAAAAGATTTCATGTTATATTCACCTCGTTTAAGCTACTTGTCTTCGCATGCTTCAATTCACTACGTACCGATTGGCTGAGCCACACTGATAAGCTTGATTATTTTTAATTTACATTAAAAGTCTATTCACTCCATTCTCTTTATCTGTTTGCTTTGGCATGTCTCTTCGTGTGAGGTTCCGTATTCAAGAGATTCTCCAACTGTTCGATGATATGCCGTTTTCTTGAATTTCAGTTTGATTTTTGAAACTCCTACAATCATACTATGTTTATGTATTGATCTTGTTGCATGTCATTTGCAATAAATTCTTCTGATCTAGGGAAGAGGGAATGTTATCTTCTATTTTAAGTTCTGGACAGTGTTCGAGCTTTTATCTATCGTACTGCATAAAGTTCCCAGGGGACAGTAATTTTGTTCGAGCATTTATCTATTGAAGGCAATTATATTTGACCCAATATCTCTACCCTAGTTAGTGTAATGTCTCTAGTATATTGTATATGTATTTCACGGCTTATCTAGCCCATTTGATAGGCCAAACTCTTTTTCTTCGGAAGCATGCTCGCCTATGTACTACATAAAATTCTTAAATGTAACATTCATTTTATTGGAGTTATTATTTGATGATGAGAATCACTATTTGACTTAACATTTTTTTTTCAATCATAGTTACGTCTTCTAGAGCTCTTTAAGTGGGACGACCATGTATACGATGGGGGCATATTCATGGTCATATTGTGTGGACCTTATACTGTCAATGAATTTGGTTCATCTCATTGGTTTAAGTTTTTAGGCTTTTGATCCTTTTTAACCTCTTATTGTGGTTTTTTTTTTTTTGGGTGTTTTGTGTTTAAATTTTGTGACATTTGATATAATAGCTTCTTTTATTCTATATATACCTTTATTTCATGCGTATAGTAGTATCCTACAAAAGTAGTAAGCTTTGAATTTGCATAATAGAGGTGCTAACATTTGTTAGGAAAATGCAATTGAGTTCTAAAACTTTCAGAAAGTGCAATTAAATCCTAAAACATCTTACGAAGTGCAATTAAGTCTTAAAACTTATCAAATTGATCCAATCAAGTTCTTCCTTTGATTGTACCTTTTGAAAATTTTAGAACCCAATTAACTTTTGTGACAAATTTAAGGATTAAATTGCACTTTTTGAAAGTTTTAGCACTCGAATGCATTTTCGAAACAAGTTTTAGGATTTGATTACACATTTTAAAAGGTTTAGGATCTAATTACACTTCGTGAGAAGTTTTAGGACTTTTAGTGCACTTATTAAGAAACAAAATAGGTTCTAAACTCTTGTCCCTATGAACACCATTTTGCTTTTCTTGGAAGTTATGGCTGGCCAATCAAAGAACACCTTGAAGCCTGTAAAAAAGCATCTCAAGCAACTTTCCAAGAGCATCAAGATCTTGAATAATGTAAGAGAACCTTCGTCCTTGCAAGCACCTTGAGGCCAAAATTGGCCAAATGATTATATTGGCAATGGTCAAAAGGTTTATGATTAAATTGGTCAAATCGAATAATGTAGGATTGAATTGGCTGTTATATAATAAATTTAGAACCTTTTGGATAATTTTTCTCCAAACAAATCTAGCATTACAACAATGAAATTTAACATCTTCACAATAGATGAGGACAGGAATAATGAAGCTTATCCTATTTGAAATATTATTTGAATTTCAGAAAATTACAAAAAAAATATATATGAATTAATTCTTCAAAATGTGCGTATCATGAAATTTTTTGAGTTATGGGGTGAGAAAAATTCAATACATGACCCGCACAAGATGTGGATTAAGGCAAAAGTAAGAAATAAAAATTGGAACTCTATCTAGACACACCCCGAACGTTCACAATAATCCCAAGAGAGTGAAATGAAATGGATAACCACAATCATAACTGTACCTGTTATTGTCGTCGAACATCTGTATGCTCGCTAAGTTTACGAATTGTCCTATGTTAATTACCGTACGCATGCTCTTAGAATCGCGAAGAGAGACAGCCACTCTCCTCGCAACAAGGAGTACTTGAGTACTTGCAAGCGGAGTGATCTTGCCTTTTGCCCTTTTCGAATTTTCAATAATTCTTCGGACACGGTTTCTGGGTGTTAGCCGTGCGTTACACGATGGAAATGTAAGTTTGGCAATTCCGACGTATGACGGTTGACGACGTTAGGTTCCTTGAATATATGACAAGGCAGAAGTGTCTTGGCAAGTTCTTAGTAGAAAAAAGAAATAAACAACACCGTTAGATCCCCTGAGAGTCAAATCAAAGATTGAAGACGTGAGGACCCATCCTGATCGTTTTGTGTCCGCCTATGTAGCACCAACACGGACACGCGACACGCGACACGCGATACGACACGACACGACAATCCGACACGTCATTTCTTAAAAATAGATAATTTCGACACGTTTCGATCGTTATATATTAAATATATTTTTTATATATAAATACATAAATAAATAATAATAATAATAATAGCCTAGAATTAATTTACGAAAAATATTAAATAATATCATTCATTATTTTAATTTGTTACAATAGGGAAAATGTCACAAATGGTCCCTATATTATTACCTAATGTGCAATTTGGTCCCGAACTTTCGATCGGCTCAATTTGGTCCTTAAACTATTGATAAATATCCGATTTGGTCCTCCGAACTTTCAATCGGCTCAATTTGGTCCCTAAACTATTTGATAAATGTCGATTTGTTCGAACTTTCGATCGGCTCAATTTGGTCCCTAAATTATTGATAAATATTCGATTTAGTCCTTAGTTCTTGTTTTTCCTTTTTAATTTTTAATTTTTTTTTCATTTTCTAATTTTAAATTTTAAAATTTTAAAAAATTTTAATTTTTTTGCTTATTTTCTCTTCCATCCGCCGGCTCCGGCGAGGGTCGCCCCCGCCGGACGCAGTGCAAGGGCGGCCTCGCCGGCGTCAAGCGAGGGCTCCCTCGCCCGACGCCGGCCGCGAGGGAGCCCCTCGTCGGCGTCGGGGCGAGGAGCACCCTCGCCCGTCTGCGAGGGCTCACTCGCCGACGCCGGCGAGGGCTCCCTCGCCGACGCAGGAGCCCTCGCCGGCGTCGGGCGAGGGGAGCCCCTCGCAAGATCCGGCGAGGAGCCCCTTGCGGCGTCGGGCGAGGGAGCCCCTCGCAGATCCGGCGAGGAGCCCTCGCCGGCGTTGGCGAGGGAGCCCCTCGCCCGACGCCGGGTGCTCCTCGCCCGACGCCGACGAGGCTCCCTCGCGGCCCGCATCGGGCGAGGGGAGGCCCTCGCCCGACGCCGGCGAGGGGCTCCCGCGCTCGCGAGGGAGCCCCTCGCTCGACGCCGGCGAGGGCCGCCCTCGCGCGTCCGGCGAGCCGACCCTGCGCCGGAGCCGGCGGATGGAAGAGAGAATAAGCAAAAAAAAAATAAATAAAATAAAATAAAAATTAAAAATAAAAAATAAAAATAAAAAAGGAAAAATAGTAACTAAGGACTAAATTGAATATTTATCAATAATTTAGGGATCAAATTGAGCCGATCAAAAGTTCGGGACCAAATCAGACATTTATCAAATAGTTCGGGGACCAAATTGAGCCGATTGAAAGTTCAGGGACCAAATCGGATATTTATCAATAGTTTAAGGACCAAATTGAGCCGATCGAAAGTTCATGGACCAAATTGCACATTAGGTAATAGTATAGGGACTATTTGTGACATTTTCCCGTTACAATAATACACAAAACTTAGAGGAAAAAAACATTGTTTAAAGAAAAATGCTGGAATGATATTTTTAAATTTATTTATTTATCATATATAGCATTGTTTATTACTTCTTTCATAGTAAAAGACTTTTAAAAAAAATAAAACAATTCTAAAAAAACAAAACTGAAAAAAAAAAAAATTTGACCCTATGCGCGTATATTTATAGCAATTTTATTACTTCTTTTATTACTTCTTTTGTGTATATTTATATTTTGACCCCTCAAGTATTAGAAATTTTTAAAATTGACCCCGTGTGTGTCGGAATCGCGTGTCGGAATTCTGGACTCGCGTGTTGGAGAGAGTTGACCACATATCAGATTTTTCGACACTCGTTGACCGCATGTCCGAGCGTGTCGGGATGTGTCGGAGCATGTCGGACACGTGTCGGAGTGTCGAACACGACACTAAGGCTTCCGGAGAGTGTTCGTGCTACATAGGTGTCTGCCCATGGAGACGTGATTTAACTCTTGACCCTACCGTCCCATCTGGCTTTCACACCAAAATTTAAAATTCCTACTTTACAAAATAAAAAGCAGTTTTCCCCCAAAAGAACGAGGTGGAGAAGAGAGAGAAGAGGTAGTAAGACTCGAGCTAGATGATGGAAAAAAAGTAGTAAGACTCCATCATCTAAAAAAGCAGTAAGACTCCATAATCTAAAAAATCTAAAAAAGAAGTAAGACTCCATCATCTAAAAAAGCAGTAAGACTCCATCATCTAAAAAAAAAAAGAAGTAAGACTCCATCATCTAAAAAAGCAGTAAGACTCCATCTAAGATGATGGAGTCTTACTACTTTTTTTCCATCATCTAGCTCGAGTCTTACTACCTCTTCTCTCTCTTCTCCACCTCGTTCTTTTGGGGGATCATTTTGGCTTATCATACCGCATCAATCATGAATGGAGAAAGTCTTTATAAAAGTGGCCCCCTCTCTCCTTTTCCCTCCCTTCCTCTATAAAAGCATGGAGCAAGCCCTTCGATTCCACTTCACAACCCCCATACACAAAACAAAACCACCAGATCCAAACACTTTCAAGCGAGGTGGAAAAGCTCCTGCCGGAGAAGCAGTCTTCCAATTCTTGGTCTCTACACGAGCTCCGCTTCTGCAGAACATGGCTGATCATACTATGACACCTCAAAGGTATGTGATTCATTCACATGAATATACTCTTAAAAACTCTGCTAAGAGCGCTTCTTGCTTAGCTGGTTTTTTTCTTCCTTCTTTCTTTGGAATCTAATTTTCTTTCATGCTTTGTCGTAGGGATGACGAGCACCCACCACATCAGCAACAACAAGAAAGTTTTGGCTCAACCAAGAGGTTTCACATTATATTTACCTCGTTCAAACTACTCGTTATCACGCATTTCAATTCACAGCCTACCAAGACGTTGAGCCATCAAGTTCTGCAATTTTACGTCATTTGCGAAGTTATCTATCTCATAGCACTAATCCAAGTGACCGGGCCTATGAGCACGAATATAATATACAAGTACTTGTACATCATTTTCGGGACTCTCGGCGCTGAGTTGCTTCTTTGGACGAGCCTATCTCTAGCCATTTGGCTCGTCGTCAATATATGCTTGCTGGTATTTGCTTTGGCATCGTCCGGTGTGTTCGTCCCAATTCTCAACCAACTTCAAGAGATTATTCAATCGTTCAATGATGAGCCGTTTATCGAAGTTCAGTTTGATTTTTAAAGTTCCTACAATCTTATTATGTTCGTGTTTCAATCTTTTTACATGCCATTTGTAATAGATTTAGGGAAGAGAGAATGTCATCATATATATGTACTGTATTTGGTGAACCTTATTTTATTTTCATGTAATGCACATGATTGTTTTAAGTTCGTGATAGCAATAATAATATAGTCTGAGCTTTTATCTTCTAATAATAAATAAAGTTTATCCCAATATTTTTACCCTAGCTAGTATAATGTCTGTTCTTGTGTAGAAATTTCACGACTTTTTGAGCCAGATGATAAGTTGAACTGGTTTTCTTCGGAAGCAACCATGTCCACATAGGTACTGTACAACATTCTCAACAATAAGAGTGATCCTATTCGAGGTGTTATTTGATGATAAAGTTAATATTTGCCTTAATATTTTTCCTGAAGATAGTAAATTGTTTGTAGATTTTATATCTTTTGTAACACATCGGTGGGGACGACCATGTTTACTTTGGGGGACATATCCACCATCATGTTGCATGACCATATAATGGCATTAAAATATGATTCATTCAGTGGAATTAATTTTTTGGCTTTTGATCCTTTCTTTTTCTTTTTATTATAGTTTCATTGGGGTCTCGTGCTTTATTTTTATGAATTTTTGGTTTAATAGCATATATTTATTTTACGCACGGATAATAATATCCTACAAAAGAAACAATCAAGGTACCATTTTTTGAAGGTTGCCCTCGCTAGCCTCTGGTGAGGGTCGCCCTCTCCTGGCCCTCTCCTGGCCCTCATCGGTCCTTGATGAGGATCACCCTTGTCTACATCTATGATTTTCAATTAAATATTGACCAAATTGATTCAATTGTCAAATTGTGAAAATATTTAAAACTCAATTGACAAATTAAAATGTTGAGAACTGAAAAATGTAATAAATTTAGGACTTTTTAGATAATTTACCCTTAAAAAATGCCAATATGTGTCCAGCGCAAAATTTTGATTGAGCAAAAGGTAGAAATTTATCCAGGCACGCCTTAAATCCCTAATAAGAAATGCTCAAGAGAGCAAGCTTGTGCCGTGCATCGTGATTATTGTTTATACGCTCTAGAATAATAAAAAAAAATAGCGCATCGTAATAAAAAATGATCGAGACCGTGGTAATCCTGCCCTTGGCCCATTGTAACAAAAAGAAAAAAGAAAGAGAAACACTTGCAAGCGTAGTCTCCGTTATCCTGGCACAACAGACATCCTTTTACCTGCTCCTAGTCATTTTTTTATAAGCAAGTATTGAGTGAGTATAAAACACCTATGCCAAATCGAATTCAGACCATTAGATCTTGATGGTTTTGAGTACCTTAGTCAATGAACCAACGAGCACTTGGACGAAGAGTATATGCGTATGGAGGAGCTCTTGGGCAGAGAGCAGAACCGGAGCTTGCTTGACGGGCTAGAGAGAGCTTCGCAGAGGGTGGATAAGGCCTGGAGACAGCTCGCAGAGATCGAGAGGCGAGACGTCGAAGCTCCGGCAGATGAGGAATTACATAAAATAGCTCAAGATCAGAGCTTCTGAGGTGCTTTTATCATCAGTTGACTGTTGACTTTTACCTTTTAAAGAAATTCTGCATGAACGTAGAGAGATTTGGGAAAAACTTCGTATAAGCGATTCATCGGCTTGAGAGTGGCAATGAATAGTTACGGCGGTATTCCTTAAGAGAGAGAGAGAGAGGGGGGGGAGAGAGATGATTTTTAAGAGGTAGATGAATTGAGCTGCTTCCAAGCTCCTCCTGGTCAATTTGAGCTCACTCAATGTGAATTCGACTCAAGTTTTATCGAGTTCGGGTCGTCAAGTATTGTATTTCGACAAATCCGATCGTTGCACGATATGCCTTAGTGAAAACATTAGAATCATTGCAATTTTCGGTTTATTGTGTATTTTATGCTCTAGTTGGAAATTCGAGCTCAAGCTCGAGTTGTGCTCTGTGATATTCTTCTTGACTAGTCGAAATGAGCTCGAGTATGTTAAAGTAGGATACCCTGCGACCCAAGCTCAACTGATCAAGCTCAACGAACTTGAGTTGATTGAGTCTTCATTTTCGAATCAGATCAGCACAGAGTTGAGTCGTGCCTTGATCATGTTTTCGGTCGACTGAACACGGCTTGATTGCTCATGACATTTCTCCGGTCTTCAATTCTTGTTGATCTCGCTGAAGATTGCAGAATCCCAGAACGAGCTATCGGAAGTAAGGGCCTCCGGTTTTCAGGGATTGACTTCATCAGCTGCGTGCTTTTTGGAATCACCTTCCGCTGCGCAGTCGGAAGAGACGTGGACAACGTTCAGCTCGAGACAGGAACATCCGCGGCTTTCGGATTCATTAGAGTTTCATGCTCCGAGCTCATGGACTGAATTTGGACAGTTTCCTGTTGCATGCCTTTTCTTGCGCGGTGTACATAGCCGAGGGTCTGCTTACATTTGTTTTTGCAGCGGTCAGTCTAGATTTCTACTCCAAGGCAGGAACTATGAGTCTGACTCGGACGACGTCTCACTCATCCCTTCTGAATTAGATGTACTAATGTTCTAGCAATGCTTTTCTAAGCTTATTACGTCTCCTCGCGCTTCATTTAGAACTTACCATATGAGACAGTGCCTATACGAGACATGTGAAATTTACCAACTACTTTGGTCATTTACCAGAACAATTCATTGCTAATGGCAGAAGAGCCAATTCTCACTTCACAGTACTAATAAAGGAGGGCGCACACAGAGCATATTCTGTACAATTGTACTTGAATTATAATCGTATGCCACTGTAATCGTGTTGTGACCTTTATATTTGGTAATTGTAGATACTCATTTTTCACAACACGTCAGTTTTCAAAGGAACTCAATGAAAAATCAACGCACACTTCAATCATGCATAGTTTTTACTGCTTGAAGGGTGAAAATTGCTCAACTAAATCGAGGAGCTCTCGACCAAATTATTCTAATCATCACGGTCGAAGTCAAGCGAGGGTGCAAAAGCCAGGTCGCGACTTGCATAAATTTGGCAAAAACGAGAGGACAAAATTCAATCACGAGGGCGATTCGAAACGGGAAGAAGATGGCTTTGGGCGATGCACATGTCAAAGCTCCGAGGAATTCAAGCCACGCACACAAGCCCACGAGAGAAGTCATGAGAACAGCCTTTGCAAGCAAACGTGGAAGTTAAGGAATATTTCATTACAAGTGAGGTTCCAATGTAGAGAATGACTCAGATGACCACATTAGGCACGGCCCATTATCTTTGCTGGGCTTATTATAGTCTCGTCTCCTTGATCAAGAAGTCAAGAGCAACCAAGTTACAATTATCTCTTGAGAATTGTTCCAAACTTAACCCAATTGAGCGATTCGTTCGCGCTCATGCCTCGCCCGATCCTCTTGCTTGCCACAACGAGGGCTGCGACGCCCTCATCGACCAAATCGATGGTAAGTGGCCTCTCCTCTAGATATGGGCTAGGCGAGGCCATAATGCCCTGGTTAGGCAAGGGTGTTGTGACCCTTGCCTAGATTCAATAAGGGCTAGGACGTCAACGCCTATGGACAACGACTCTCAGTCCAAAACAAATGTAACGAAAAGAAAAATACCCAATAAAATTAATTTTTAAAAAAATCATTAAAATGTTATTTAAAAAATATCTATATCAGTCCTGAATGTACCATGTAGAACTGTTGGTGTCTGCATCAACAATTTTTGAATTAGTATTGTCAAGATGGACTCAATTAATAAAATATAAAAATGTTGAGAATTGAATTGGCACAAGCACGATAAGTTTATGGTTTTTTTTTTAATTATTTCCTCAGAATAATTAGTACTATATTCAACAATTGGCGACTTATACGCGAGGGCCATAACTTGCCTTCTCTCATTAGCGAATCCAGGTGAAGTTGTGTAAGCAAAGATTGCACCGTGGGCAAATGCCAATAATGCACGACTTAATGCCTCCTCGCTCCTTTCCTAGCAGGCTTTGTGCCCACTTTAGTGCGTAGGGATACTAAAAAATAGCCAAGGCATTGAGGGGTCGCAAAGGTGATTTGATGTAGAACAACATACAGATGTTTTTATGGAAATATTAGAGCGTTATAAGAATAGGTGGTTCCATAAATCAAAAATGATTGCATGATCTTCGAGATTACAAATGAGTTACAATATTTGATTGACTCATTTCTCTTGATTTTCCGGATGTTTCTGATTTTAGACGCATTTTACAGATTTTATAATTGTATATTAATAACTTTCCATTTTATCAATATATTTTCCTTAATTTTGTTATTTAATTTCAGTTATTTGGTTATCTTTTATATGACGACTTTCCTATAAATAAACGCCTAAGATATGGTAATTTGCACTTTATTCAAAATAAACACTATCTTTTGGGATACCACCGCTCTCAGCGACGCAGCTGGCTCAGGCTCTCTTCCCCTCACAAAGGGGAGAAGTCTCACCGGTCGTCGGCTTACGGGGTTCCCTGAATTACCAAAAAAAAAACACTATCTTTTGGGATCAAGCGTAACTTTCCCTACTTCATGATTGAAGGGCCTGTGCAGAAGCAAATCTAGGAAGGGCTATCGTGGATCTACGCCTTACACTTCGCATTGGTACGATGACTTTTTAGGAGTCTTCTTCACATGATGGGGGCCAAACCCCATTAGCCATATTTGTAGCATAGGAGAAGCTCTTCGCCCCTCAAATCCATCGTTGAAATTCCCCTTGAAAAGTCTACTTAGGACCATTTATTTGAGAACTAGTGATATCTTGTTTATATTGGACGGCGATGGAATTTTCTAACATTCTAACATATATAGATATATATTAGAAGATTGGAAAATGCTAGAAGAATGGAAATTTTGAATTGCGTTGATATCTGTGCAATAAATTTTGTACTGATTTAGTGCTTTTCTATGTTTTTATGGATTTTTTTGAAGTTTTTTCCCTTTATGGTAGATATGAAATACGTTAGAACAAGTTGATTATATATATGCCATGGCTCTGTAATGTGGACACCACTTTAGATGCATAATTGAGAATCCTAATCTTTGATTATTCTTCTGGGGGGCCGATTCTTTATGTTTGATTATCGAACCAAAGGTTCGCACTTCACATGTTCAGGGGAAGAAAGATTGCGGGAATCTCGATCTCCAAAAGCCGACGTGAACGCTCCTTCTTCTTCTTTGGTTCCTCTTTTCAAAGCGTGAATCTCTCTCAAACCGCGAGTCCTCAGACGCGACTTTTCCTACAGTCTGAACAACGTAAGTAAGAGGTTGGAATGAAGGAGCCGAACCCTTTTTTTACCTCTGCAGGATGGCCGACCACCTCGCTCTCTCTCTCTTTAGTCTCGTCTCTTTCTCTTTCCCTTTAGCATTTTCCTGCAAAAGCCTTTCTTTTCCTTTGTTTAATGTCGATAGAAACACTATTTAATACTTTGTCAAAGCTGATGTAAAAGTACAGCAACCATCGAGAAGCAGTACACACCGTTATGGTTGGTTGAGCAACTCTTTTTCTTTATCTGTCCTTACGTTTACTAGAGTTTTACCAATGGCCATGACGAATGCGCAAGACAAGCCATTGGCCCGTGAGATTTAGGAGAAAACGGCCTCAGCATGGATGGATGTTTTGGGTATCAAAAGAGATAGAAAGCGAGCAAGCAAAGAGATGAAAGTGTTCATTGATATGCACGGGGTCCTGCGCGCCATGAGTAAAAGGATGACCTAACCCAACCAACCTTTCCAACAACCCCTAAACTTACAATCTTTCTCGGGGTATCAACCAATCTTCATTCACAAGTTATACCTCATCACGAGAAACAGGACTAACTAACCCAGCCGATGACTTGACAAAGATGATTTGAAAATTCTGGGAGTTGGATTTCCTCTGACGTAACCATCTTGAAAGTTTTGTTTCTCTAGAACATGCCTTTCTTCTCACGCTTGAATGAAGACTTCTGGATTGGGTTTGGGTAAACTGTTTGCTTTCTCTTCTCTCCTCTGCAAGGACCGACCAACCTATCTTTAAATTGAGAAAACAGGCCAATCTTGGAGATGACACCCATCCATCCTCTGCGTATGGGACCCATTTCTTAAATGAGAGAAGGGTCACACCTCAGATAGGTCCTTTTTAAACGCCCGCCCCCCTCCCTCCTCTCTCTCTCTCTCTCTCTCGCTCTCTCTAGCATGTATAAACGTGACCTATGTTGTGATGCCTCTTTCAACAGTTGAATCCTCTCTAACGTAGAAGGAACGCGAGTGACGTGATGGTGGCAAACATGGCGACGAGAAGAAGTGCGTTCGCTTTCGCTTTCATGAGGCTGGCGTCTTGTTTGATGGTATCTAGCGTGTATGGTGATTATCCCCATTTCAGCGGTCGGTACGGCGAGCAAACGCAGAAATTCCAAGAGCTCAAGGCGTCGGTATTTCGGCGTGATATGGTTTCTCTTGCAGCATCCCCGGTCGCCGCGGGGCCACAGCCGGTATTAAATCTATCTTTGAAGTCAGAACACTTTATTACACGTTCGTAGTGAAATGTAATTCCAAGATTGACGATGACTCAAATGCCTGCAGGGGACCCCAAGTCCAAGAGTATATCCGGTTACGTCGTACGGCGCAGATCCAGCAGGCGATACAGATAGCACGGATGCATTGATGGCGGCAATGGCAGATGCGGTTCAAGCTTCAGGAGAAGGTGTCTTGATGGAGGGTATAACTAATCTCGGAGGTGCTCGGATTAGCCTCGAAGGAGGAAATTACAAGATCAGCCGTCCCCTGCGCTTCCCATCGGCCGGTGTCGGAAATGTCATGGTATTTCTTCACAGGATATATCGAAAATTCCCGAGTTAATGCCTAGGAGCAGTAGTTTTTTCACTGATAATTTCCAGACGTCAGTACTTGACTCCCCAAATGCAACTAGTATTCTCAATCAGGTTATTGAACAAGTGAGGCCTGATATCAGGTTTCTTAGATTAACTCTGCTCAATTTACTTGACAGATTCATGGAGGCGCATTACATGCATCGGATGATTTCCCGACTGACGGGTATCTGATCGACCTATCGAGCAACTCTTCATCGACATATAACTTCGAGTTCATAACTTTTAGAGACCTCATGCTGGACTCTAACTACAGGGGAGGAGGCATTTTCATTCCGAAATCTCTTAGAACGAGCATCGATAATTGCTATATCGCCCATTTTACCAGCAACGGCATATTAGTACAGGATGGCCACGAGACCATGATCAGAAACTCCTTTTTAGGCCAACACATCACTGCAGGTGGAGACCCTGGAGAGCGTAACTTCTCCGGCACGGCCATCAACTTAATGGGTAACGATAATGCCGTGACCGACGTGGTCATTTTCTCAGCTGCCACCGGCATAATGGTGTCCGGTCAGGCTAATGTGCTAACAGGGGTACACTGCTATAACAAAGCAACGGGCTTTGGTGGAACCGGGATCTATTTGAAATTGCCTGGTAACACACAAACCCGGATACTGAATTGTTACATGGACTACACCAGTATAGTCTCCGAAGACCCGGTACAGCTCGATATTTCCAATTGTTTCTTCCTTGGCGATGGCTATGTAGTGTTGAAATCAATTAACGGTGTCATGAACGGAGTGAATATCAGGAACAACATGTTCACCGGATCGGGTAAGGGAATCGACATTGTCCAGCTGGATCAATCGAGTGGTCCTTTTAAGGAAATTGACCAAGTTTTGATCGACGCGAACAATGTGAACGGGATGACTGCGAGATCTACGGTCGCTAGGGGTTCTGCAAAAGGGAACGGGACCTCATGGACTGTCGATTTCAGCTCAATTCTTTTGTTTCCAGATCTGATCAATTACGTCCAGTATTCGTTGAGTGCAAGTGGCGGCTCTTTCCCGAAACATTCCCTGAGGAACGTGTCGAACAACAGCGTGGTCGTCGAGTCTGATGTTGCTGTTTCTGCCAGTGTTTTTGTCACGGTAGAACAGGGCAAAAAGCTACCCGGTTAAGCCCATTGAATTCTTTGGTGTTTGAATAGCCAGCATAAGCAAAAAAATCTATTTCGCCAATCGTGAATTGTCTGTAGGGGAAATGTCAATACAAGCAATCCAATTAAATTGGAACACTGTCGAATGTGAGTTCAGATGAGTCATGAATGTAGGCTGTGTTCTCTCAAGTCCTGCAATGGAAAACGAATTTTCAAGTCCATACCAAACGTGCGACTAAAGCTTCCGGAGTCCGTGCCATCAAAGTTGAAAAAATTGGCTCCTTGAGCCTCGAAAACCATTATGAATCTTGACGTTCGGATAGCAAGCGAAGCTCAGCTAAGCTGAATCTAGCTATCTTTGAAACCGCCATGACTAAAACATCGCCAAGCCCGGCACTAAGGCGACGTTTCAAACAAAGTATCCTATCAAGCAAAGAATAGCGAAGGCAAAGTTTGACATTCTATCCGCAGTTCGGCCACTTTGAAGTCTGCATTTGTCACTCTCGTTGTTTAATGCGTATGGTCATTGTAATGCTATGTGTTCTTAATGTTAAAACCACAACGAAATGAACAATCTACACCCACATCCGTCTCGTTCCCGCGAGCTCTTGTTACTGGCTAGAGACATTGCACGTTATGCTAGTGTCGACGACTGCACGCCGCCTGCAATTTGATCGGTCAGATTCCACATCGAGTGTGCTGTGCTTGTATACGTCGGATCACACGCAGTTCCCCGGGAGCGTACACGGGGCATGGGTTCTCTAAACGAAAGCAAATTCGCAGATGAACTGTCTCCAATTTCTGAGGTGGGGAGCAGGAAACTGGGGGGACGGCCAAGACCTCGGCGTGGTTGAGACGTCGGGCTACGCTCCCACGTCTCTAGAAGGTCGTCTTCCATACGGAACAACGACTGGTGCAGCTGTTATCAGTCGTCTTCCTGGAAGCAGGTTAGCTCTCTTAGATCAGCAAACCTTTCCTGGCGAGGCTCGAGCATGCATTGACTCATCATTGTTGCAGTTAAGAGTTGGTGTGCCTAAAGCGATTGACGAAATGATGGCGATGGCGATTGACGAAATGATGGCGATGGCGATTGCGGTCCAGTGGATCTCTGCTCGTTCTTGCGGTGGAATTGGAAAAGTGGAAGCTTCTCTGTCCTGATGACTTTTTCTTCTTTTTTTCCTTTCCAGACGAAAGCACTTTGTATTTGAACAGGGAGGAACATGACCTTTGTTGAGGTCAACATCGCTCCACTAGAAATATTTGCGATAAGGCAAGCCATCAATTTGAATTTTTGGCTGCATACTTTTCGTATTCGATGAAAGAATTCTATCATTCCATACCCGAAAGTCTGGACTTCTTATTGGACTTCTTATTGTGCTAGTATTCTTCGATGGCTATTGGCATTGGCTGGGAGTGCATCGATCCCAACCTAACTAGAGAATTCGACCGAATCAGCTGGTTATGCATGATTGACGCAAAAATAGGTCTAGTTCCAGATTCCAATTGGTTCGACTCATGGTTCTTGGGGAGGAAAAGTACCGACCAGACCTTACCTACAAAACCGGCCCAAAGTATATACAATTATTTTTTTGAGTTAATAGTATGAAAAATTTCAAATTGATATACCCGTGACGAATTTAATATAAACTAATTTCTTGATCACCAAAATTCTCATATGATACCTTTGACAAATTTACCATAAACTGGTACATTTATTAAAAAAAATTATCTTATGTTAGTTGGTGTAAATTTTACTATCAAATTGTCGAAATGAATTATACATGATAGTTAACTAGTATACCAGTTTGAAATTTACTCTCTATTTGTCATAGTTGTACTTGTTTATGGCTTGTTTATGGTTTTTTTTTATGATATTAATATAATTTAACATAGCGTATATTTTTCACAAATATACCAGTTTATGATTTTTTATTGTAAAAAAATTAGTTTTTAGTAAACTGCCAAAGCGTATCAATTTGAGGTTTTCATGATCAAAAAATTAATTTTGGGTAAATTTTTCATAGATGTATTAATTTGAGATTTTTTGTAATATTAACCCTATATATATATTTTGGTACCCAGGAACCTCCATTTCTGTCACAGGCAAGTCGTGGGTTCCTTTTCAACAAAGTAGATAACGCAAAAATTCGAACTCCAAACCTCTCTCGAAAGGAACTGAAGCTCAACCACTACGCCGCCACCACAGGTGGGTTTAATCCTATATTTTTTTTAATAGCAAAAACCATAAAAAAAAAAAAGTCACTTATAACAAAACTCATTAAAAATAATAATAATAACACCGCCAATCTTGGGAACCAGCTTGGGACCATCGAGTTCCAGGATAGATCCTATCCAGTTCACTTCCCAATTCCAAGGTGGAAACCAACTCACCTTGAACCTAAGTATTGATAATTGTTGAAGAACTGCTAATAGAACAATAATCGGTAACTATTGATATACAATTTTATGAAATTAGAGGTCCAAATTGATGGGAAAAGTACAAAAAAAATGTCATAAACTTATTGCATTTGTACCAATTCAATCATAAATATTTTAATTGATCAATTTAGTCTTAAATTTTTTCACATTGATACCAATTCAGTCCATTCAAGCAATTTAGATCGGAAATCGGTGACATAGATACTTGCAATTTATGTAACATTACCGTGCGAGTCTTTGATATGAACATTTTTAAATGATTTTTTACTAATTTTTTTATTTGTTTATTATTTTAAAAAATTCCCTTTTTCTCATTTTTGTTATTCATTTCTTTGAACTGTGGCCAATATCAGCAGCAAGGGTGAGACCCTTGCAACCTAGCAAGGGTGGCCCTCGATGAATCCAACAAGGGCTTGACCCTTGCCACCTAGGCAAAGGTCACCCTCGTCGGATCTAGTTAAGGCACTACCCTCGCAGCCTGGTTGAGGGTGACCCTTGCCAAACTTGGCGAGGGCGGTGAGAGTTGAGTCCTCACCAAATTCGGCAACAGCCACAACACCCTCACCGACCCATGATTCCCTCATTGGCCCTCACTTGTAACCAGAGTCCAAAGAAAGGAAAAAAAAAAGGAAGAAAAAATAATTAAAAAAAAGCCATGCTTGGATGGCCACGCATACAAAATGCGGCTTGTGCTCGAGTAGCGGAGACAGAATGACATGTCGCGATCCATCAACGGAGAAACATGCGCAATGTCGTACGAGGTGGGACTGCCCCCGTCGAAGTGGAATCCAAGTCGATGCAAAACGCGGGTCACGCCCGCCCAACGTGTCCTTTCGTTTTGCAAATTGTCGTTTCCACAATAATTGGGTTAGAAAAATATCTTCTTGCACCGTGGGATTTGAATTCACTGGGAGAGCCATTCATGTCCACAAAGGTCAAGCTTAATCATCTCGTCGTGCGAGAGGAAGTATGCTATATATTTGCATTTAGATGCACTGTTGATATGGTATGTTAAAATCCTTTGAAAATCGTTTGTTTTAGGATAAACTTGTTTGGTCCTCGAAGGCGATTCGCTTACTTTAACCGCACCTGTTTAGGCGATGTTAACGGATTAAAACGAGCATCGGGAGATTACTTCAATGCGGCCGAAAATCTCATAGGCTGTTTAGAAATAATATGCCCAGAAAATGAGTTGTGCAATAAGTATTATTGCATACAATTCAGATCCTCTAGATTTAAGTTGTGAAGTTACCCTTTAAAGAGACCGACACGCCGGCATAAAACTGCTTGGACATCACAGCCTGACGCTGGTCCGCAACCTCTATGGTGGCCACGCTAGAGGTCCTGCATTCTCCATTCGCTCTTCGTGACAAAGGGGCCTTAACATAGAGGCTCGGCTGATGTCGAGGAGGTGCGAGGGCAACAACCGTGCGATGAGGAGGCGACACTGCGGCCGGAGGGGCGATGGCTCAGTTGGATTTGTGGCAAAGGGGTTGGGAAAAGAGAATGAGAAATGCGCGGGACTAATTTGATGTTCAAGGTAAACTTTATCAAAGCACAAGGTACCTTGATCGAACGGGGTATTACGATATTAAATAGAATTCCAGTCCTCACATGTTTTATAATTGTATCGAGATCATAAGTAGCGGAATGATAAAACCAATGCACGTTAACTCAATCTGCAAATGGTGAGCAAGGAGCCGAGATCTCTCTCTCTCTCTTCAGCCATAAGGGAAGAGTTTGAGCTAGTATCGCCCTCCCCTCCCTTTCTTATTGAATTTGTTTGTGATTTATTATTTTTTCTTTTTTTTCTTTTCTCTCAATTTAAATTTGGAAATTTCTTCCCAGGGTCTAGACGCCCATCGCCAATTGGTAACACTATAGTTATTAAAGAAGGAATATCCCACGTGTTCATCAATGACCAATGACAAAGATACAAGATCTAGAGATTGGCTACCGGTTACCTTGCTTTACAAATATGTTTCTATGGAATGAGTATATGCTTAATCCCGATACTCCATTGATCCTCTTTACTTTTTGGATTAAGCTATGTTTTGCAATATCATGGGCTTTACTCTATTTAGATTTGTTTTGCCATGAAATTCATGTACTTCTTATATGTTTTTTTTTAAATGAATATAATTCTCTTTCGAAAAAAAAAAAATCAATCAGCAAACTTGCCTACATCACAAACCATTTTCATGGAGGGGAAAGTAGTTGATTTCCCACGTGCTCTAGAAGAAAAAGAGCTGAAAGCTTAGTGATAAAATGGCCCTTGGAACAACATTCTCTTTGCCAATTATTTAATGTTCCGACAACTTGAGGAAAATGACCTGTTGAACATCCATGCTATTCTTACCTGATCAAAGTCGGCATCAAACGAGAGATGGAGAGAAAAGATGCCCTCTGTCCATCTCCCTCCCAGGCCACGCCCAATGAAAAACAAAAGGGAAGTTTAAGTGGATGATCAGATAAGCATATCCCCGTGCCGACTCTAGAAGATTACAACAACACTGGAGTGAACCTCATCTCCTCTTTATTTACATCAGTACTATGCGTCCCCTTCCCCACTCTTTTTCCCCATCTCTTCTCCCACCTCTTCACATTGAACTTGCCCATATGGATGAAACTTCACCCCCTCTCCCACCCCCGGCCCAACCCCGTCCCGGAACGGACAGTTCGATGAGGAGGCGATCAACCTCAACGTCATGGTGATAATCGCCGCCATGCTGTGCGCCCTGTTATGCGCCCTAGGTCTTAACTCTATGCTACAGTGTGTCGTCCAGTGCGCCCAGCGTTTGGTCCACGAGCCCGTCCAATGGGTGGAGGCGTCTCGCCGGTCAGTCCCGGGTCTTAAGAAGAAAGATGCGGAAGCTCTACCGACCTCGACTTATGCAAACTCAGGCCCGTCACCGGCGAATACGCCGCCCTTAGCCTGCGCCATTTGCCTCATGGATTTCTCGCCGGGAGAGAACACGAGGGTGCTCCCCAACTGCAGCCACAGGTTCCATGTTGGTTGCATTGATAAGTGACTGCTTTCTCAGTCTACTTGCCCTACATGTCGCCAACCACTCTAAGTCATTAAACTCTTGAGTTGTGGGTAGATATTGAATCTACTAAGCTGTCTCTCTTGATTTGGAATTTCAAGTATGATCTCTCTTTCTCTCTGTGCCTAGAGTTAGTAAGGTAACAATCAAATTCATAAGTCCATCTATCTAGTGGCACTATGTAATTCGTCTATGTTATGTGAATTCATCGTATGATGAAGTCCTCGGAAAGGGTTGGCCAAAATATTCATGCTACTCTTTTTTGTTCACTTGGCCCTATAACGTTACCTATCGGATGGAACTTTCTTGGCATAATTACATAACAAGTTTTAAAATTTGTCACGATAATGCACTCAAGTTTTATAACTTATACTTCATGCATTTAAGTCGTAAATTTGCAACTTCGATGAACTCTATGTCCTTCCATTAGCTACATCAATTTCACTTAGACGAAAAATGTCATATGAATTTTGCATTTATTTTTTCAATCCCATGGGATTTTTAGTAAATGGGTCACATGAAATTTTTCATCGACTAAAATCCAAAAGAGATAATAGATGGATCAAAGTTGACAATTATGATAAGTTTTAGGAATTAAATGCATGAAATGAAAGTTTTGGAACTCTCTCTTATCATTGTCCAGAACTTCCTTTGAAGCAACATCTAAGAGATAAAGAGACCGAGATTTATGGTTCTTGTAATGTAAGATACACGAGGTGCCCATCATTCTTAGATAGAGAATTCACTTTTGCATAATGAAGAATAAACATTGATATTTGTGTCGTGAACCAGTGATTCGGCTCAAATTGATAGATTCTTTTCTTCTTTTACATTTGGTTTTTGGGTCAATATGGGTCTGTACTGCTGAAATTGGGCTTCGATTCGGGCCAGAGGATCGAGCCTCAAAAAAAGTATCAGAAGCTTCGACCTGTCTTGTTAAGTTCTACCACCTTAACTCCTATTTCCAATGGATTTGCTTTTATCATATCAATCTAATTGTCACTTCGTCTCTAATTATTCCTCCAAAAGATTTTTTAAGTTATCAAATGTCATATATAGTTTCCACCATGTCTATGTAAGTCTCCTTTATAAAGGATTCTAGATATTTCCCCGGCAAATAAAAGTCAAACTTTTCCAATAGCATATTTTCTAAGAAGTAAGAAGCTGAAAGCAAAAATCACCCTTATTTCACTTTGAATTTAAAAAAAAAAATGATCACTTATATCATTTGAAATAATTAATCAATAAAAAATATTTTCATTATCAATAGCAATTTTTCTAAATATTTTCTTAAACGCGGAAAATATTTTCATTCATTCATTTATGTAAATAATCAATTTTTGAAATTTTTTTCTTAAATCATTATTTTCTGTAAAATAAATGGAGTCTAAATAGAGTTAGTTGGCCTACTTCTCTTATATGGGTATGAATAAAAAAATTATCTAAATTGCATAATTATTGTATGTTAAAAAAATGGAAGGTAGCTATTATTAGTAAAATTTGTCCATAAATATCCTAATCAAGCAATCTTTATTAGTTTTAATGCATATGTGTGCTCGGTTCCTTCGAATATGAAAGTGAAATGGCATGCGATTTGAATATTTGCCATTCGATAGTAGTATATTTATGTACCTCACAATTTCCTAATCATGCCATCTAAAGCTAGTGCATGGACTGATTTGAATTATTTTTTTCCTCTTTACTAAGCCCTTTTTCTGGAATATCTTTTACTTATCGGACTAGAATAAATTTTCTCATCTTGACAACAGGGACAAATCATCTATGTTCATAATTTCGTTTTGCAAGACTATGTGGAATGAGAATTGAGAAAAATAATTATGATTTTTGTGGGTGTGGGTGGGGATCCAAAGGGAGAGGGCTGAACAGGGATATTCTTTTTTCCAGGCAGGCAGTGGTTGAAATTATAGAGTAGATGGGGGCAGAGACAGGCTTAGGCTGAGTAGAGAGGTTGTCAGAGAATTTATAGGGTCAAACGAGAAGGGCCAACAGTCAACCAACAGGTGGGTCTCCCTCTCTCTCTCTCTGCTCACCTTCATGTTACTCATTTAATTATTTATATATATACATATACATTATATATATATATATAGGTGGGTCTCTTTCTCTGCTCCCCTTCATGTTAATCATTCAACTATATATATTGACTGGCAAATTAATGTTGGGTCCATTTCACCTTTCTCACCTTCTCTGATCTCTGCATATGTTCTGTTATTTGGTGGACCAGCTTCCATGATCCGACTCATGGCCCACTCAGACAAGCTATGGTGATCTAACTTTTTTTTTTTTTTGGTAAGGAGCTATGGTGATCTAACTTGGGTCACAAATAAACAAAAATTCATGAAAATAATTGAGTTATTCCTTCTCACCTCATATAAAGGATCAACTTTCCCAAAAAAGAAAAAGTAAAAAAAGAAAAAGAAAAGAAACAAGTACTTCCGAAACTCACAATTTTGATGAATTTGACAAATGATTAGTTAAACGATCTATCAAGTAATTTCAATAGGGTAGATATCCGTTCGAATCATAGCATCACTCATGTGAAGCATCTTTGAGAACAAGTCACCATCATGTAAGTGAAAATTTACTTATACACTTTACTTGACTAGTTGAGTTGAAAGATTTGCACATCTCCTATTATTATGAAAATTGCATACTTTCATGAAAAGTCCTACATTTAAAATGATGAGATGAGCGCATTGGAAGTGTTAAAAATGATTATGAAAGTATAATTGAATTTTAAAATTAGTCAAATTAGTGCTATCGAGTCTCTTCATTAACTTTATTGAATTTGGTTAGCCAAAAATGCTAATATTGATTTTTTTTCCGAATATTTTTTTAAGATGCGTGATGCTGATGCGGTGTCTATCAAACATCACATAGAGATAGACACAGAGAACTTGAACCATTCATCACCATTTTTCTTTCATTGAGGGGCAAATTATGAGAATTTAGAGGTCATTTTCTTCTTTATTTTCTAATAGAAACTCATAAGATTCTCTCAAGATTTTCGGAAACCCTAATTAGAAGCCAGTGGAGCTTACCGACAAGCAGATCCCCTTTCAAACTTAATGCATCACCTTCACTCACATCGAAAATCTTTTTGACCTTCTCTGTCTCATGATGAATTTTCTCCCTTTAACGTAAAGCCCAAGTTCAACGGGAGGAGCTGCTCCTCAATCGCAAATATGCGAAAAGAAGTAGATGAACAATTCATCATCGTTTTTCACCATTGTTATTCTTGACTTTTTTTCCCATCTTTTTCATTTTTTGAACTTTCAAGTTTCATATGTTTGAAAAAAGTAATAAAAGTCAAGTCGGCATTTTCCGTCAGCCAAATTAAGTAGAATTAATGAAAAAATTTGATTGTGTTAATTTGATAAATTTCAATATTTAATTGTATCTTTCGAAAAGTTTTAACAGTTAATTATGCCCTCATGCTAAATTTTGGGACCTGCCTAAAATGATTCTGAAGAGTTCGTGTTTCTTTGTTTTGGAAGTACTTCGTATTAAATGAAAAATATTGAAAGCGAATAATAATAGGTCAAGTCATTGTAAAGAGACGTACACAAGAAAGTAAGGAAGAAAATCGCGGCCAACTCATGCATACTTTATTGATGATTTGACGTCATGTCTCTTTACATGTACATCGCTTGAATCTAACGTACATTCAAATGAAAGGGGACAATCACAAGGAGAATTTTTGCCAATGACAAGGCTACAGCTTTGCGTCGTCGGTGCGGGAAAAGACGTAATAACATTTTTAACTCGTGAGAAATTGCTTATAGGATCTTAAAATTGGATGATTTTTTTTTTTAATTTGGTTTTCAACCCCCCCCCCCCCAAAATTAAAATTAAATCTAACATGTTCATTTGATACATGACCTTCAATTGCATCATGCTTGTATCATGTTGTTTTTTCATATTTAATGTGACTAAAGTCAGTCATGAGATTGTTTCATAACCTATGGTTGGTGGTGTAAAAATAAGATGTGAGTATGAGTTGAAGAAGTAATTAGAGTAAAGAGAATCAAGCATTACATTTGACCTCGACTCGAAGCCTACTATTAAACAAAGACTTTAACCCATTTGAATGGTGCATTTATTTCGCAGAAAGTTAATGATTTTGATAACATTTTTCTCAAAATTGATTGCTTACATTGCTTTAAAAATGAATTAACAAAAAATGTTTTCATTATCTCTACAAGATGTCTAAGCATACATTGTTGTTTATAATTGAAATGTTGGCTAATTTCTAAAGCGAGAAAAATAATTATTTTTAGAAAAATATGTTCTGAATTTTTTATTTTCCATGTAATAGACTCACAAAAGTGAGAACAGTTATGGTGTTGGAGCTTCAGAGAGCGGTTGATGTGGGATTGCACAATGAACATTGAACACGATGTTTACCGAGATCATGGAAAGGAGGGAGATCATGGAAACATGGAGCAAATAAAGCAGGGACTGCACATGAATTTCAGTATTTGTTGAAGAAGACCCAATAACATATTGGAAGAAAACATGCTTAAATTAATGTCAAAATTTGCCAAATTTTCCACTGAAGCATTTTCCTTTCGAAACAATGTCTTTCCATTTTGATTTTAATCTTGCTGTCAAGTTTTCTATTTTGTAGTGCAGGTTCTGAAGGTCACTATATTCGATTTCCGTTTGAGCGTCAATGTGCCTGTAACTTTCACTTGAATTAAATTCAAGAAGAGTTTAATTTCCAATTTTAGTTCTGGCTGTAATTTTCTTTAACTTAGTGTCCCTTCGTTTTAATTTCTTTTAAATCCAGCACTGTTATTTAAATTTCCAGACCCTGTACTTTATCATCTATGTCAAATTAGCGATTCCCTTTTCACATTTTGCTCTCGAGAGCTGGCACATCTTTTTGACTTAATCCATCTTTGAAAAAATTATTTTGTGGAGTGTTTGATCCCCTTTTTTTTTGTCGAACTAGAATAAGAGAACGAGTTTTTGTTTGTTTTCAGAATTGCCTACGGATTCACCTTAGGCCGATTTTTCTGTCGGCACCTATCTAAAACATTCCAAAAGTGAAAATAGTCATGCTAGAATATCCTTAAAATCTGGGTAGTATAAAAGCAACTGGATCAAATGCTAGCTAGGTAAACAAGCTCTAAGAATCTAAAATAAAAAATAACTTGGGTGACAATTCTCATACGCGACTGAATCACATCATTATGTGATTATATAATTGATATACATAATTCGAACATAACCCTTACATATCATAGGATAACTTAGGTAACTTGCAAGTTATGTGTAAACACAACCTAAACAATTTATGGACAAAAAACCTCTTCTTTACTCGTTTTCGGTTCTGTTTAAGCATTTAAAAAGTTGAGTGGGGTTGAGTCTTTAATATGTATTTCTTTTTTGTTATGATTTTGACTCGTTTAGTTGCATTAGGGTTTAATTTATTATTCTGGGTCGACCAGAAAAAAAAAAAAAAAAACTTATTATTCAGGAGAATTTGGTGATATCAAAACTAATAAATTGACTCATATAGGCTTCAAAATTAATAGGTTTTGGGAATGTTTTATTTCGAAAACAACAAGGGTTTTTATTTCGAAATTGAGTTAAGTTCACTTGATTCCACACGTCTCTCCTCTTCCTTTTCGTTTCTTTTTCCTTTCCTTTTCCACTCACTTCTCCCTCGAACTATCAACTAGCGTGATTGAAAAGCCCACTCACGGGACACTTCTTGCTGCGTAGATCTAGATCCAGCAAAGGATCGATATTGCAACAAATGAATCTTTTAGTTTCAGAATGCACAGTGGTCTCCAAACCAGTTAAACGATGGCAGTTATCACGAATGGGGAAGCAACCCACTTCATGGCGTCGTCAAACCCAAGGAGAAGCTTTTCAAAGTCAAACCGCCATCGGAGCACGTCGACACCAGAAGCGGAGAGAGAGAGAGAGAGAGAGAGAGAGAGAGAGAGAGAGAGAGATAGAGAGAGAGAGAGAGAGAGAGAGAGAGAGAGATGCTTTCAGAGTCTGCAACTTGCAAAAGCTGACAATGAAGGAAAGGTGAAAGAGATGGGTGGTGGGCAATAAGACGGGACAAACCTTCCCATTTGTGCCTCCACAAGTCCCATCCATATTCCTCTCTCACGAGCCTTCTCTAGGGTTTTCTATTTTATAAGAAGACAAAAGAATTGTTCCAATAGTTTAAGTTAAACAGGTTCTACATAGTATTTATATTTGTAAAATCTTCCTCCACTAAATAGTTTAAGCTTTTGAGTCTTTATATCACGATGCATGCTAAGGAAATGGTATGCATATCCGTGGAGATTAAATAAGTAAAATGCTCAAATTCCTCAAATGAATTAAGCAATTTGTTAGGAAATGCTGTCCATAATTGCTCAATCGAATTCTTGAATTCAACTTTGGATGTTGGGTTTTTTTAATTTTTTTTTTTGGCATATTTGGTTTGTTAGTATGATTGAGGGGCTCAGCACAGTGCTTGTGCCTGTGGTAGGAACTTTCTCAGAGAAAGAAAGTTCAGAGAGGAAAGATGTAAAACAAAGGAGTTGCATAGAATCTTTTTGGACTTCGCATGCCACGGTTCATGGCTCAATCATGCATGCTCTTTGGTTCTCCTACAACAGTAAAAAGATGTTGATGTCCCTTCTAATTACATAATTGTACCGAATCTCGATTATTTCCTGTGCTTTACTAATGTATTAGTTTAACCATAAGCTCACTAAATTACCAATTATAGTCGGGCTATCACCATGTCTCTGTTAGAGATTTAGCGTAATCGGCTCCTGGTGTGATGCATAAAAATAAATCAAACACTCGACCTCATTTTTTTTTTCAAATTAAAGAGTTTTCCAGAGATTTGGGTTTGAGAGCGGTAGTATGAAAACTAAGCATCCAATTGCTCCGAATCGGGAAAATATCTCGACGCCTGTCTGCTTTGGTGTGAACACTGAATGATAGGAATCAAAATGTCATCGCTAATTTCGCAGGTCCGGTCCACTCACATGCAAATAATTTCTTCTGCAAAGTTAAATTTCCAAGGTACTAACATGGACCCTTATTCTCTGGCCATGTCTTTTGACTTCTTACACACAGATGAGGTCCAGTCCCTTCCCAGAAGAGCGTTGAAAGTTGCTGCATGAGGAATGGCTGATTTCACATGGAGAAACTAGCGAACGAAGACAAAAAATACTCGCATCTCTTACACCCGATATGAATCTACCATCGACACGAGACAATATTTCGAGTTCGATTTAACTTTTAATTAGTACCTCTCGCGGATGGAATCCACCACATTATTGAAGCACGCAGTGTTCCGTTCCCAAAGTTATTACAGCCTGATCTCACGATGATAAATTGTTCGTTTGTGCTTTCTTGACTCGGCACAAGTCGAGGAACATGCAGATATCAATCCACATATAATCCAAATCTGAGTTGAACCATAGACCACGAAGAATATCTAATCTACATACTTACTCGCTAATATATCCAACTAAATCCATGTCCTCGGCAGTAACATCACGCGCATACACGAACATGTTATCTGCATTGGAGTGGATACTAAGTCCTTAGTTACTTGCGAAGACCTAGTCAGATAGATTCTTGAGAACGAAATGGTAAGTGTGGGTGCAACAATAAAACCCTAGATAGCTAGCTGCAAAGGAGCCACAGACAAGAATAATGCAGTACCATCAAAGCGTTTATTATAACCAGCAAATCGTCAAAAAAACAGAAAGATGCATCATCTCCATTTCGTTTTCATCTAACCCCCCCAACCAATTCATTCACTCTAACCAAGAAATATGTGTTTGGCAACCAGATGGGATTTCTCTTCTCGAGGTCCCCTTGAAACTTGATCTCCTTTCCCTGTTATTTATGGGGGGTTTTGCCTTGTAAACATCATCTGTACGGTCAGCATTTTCTATTCTCTCTACTATTTTGGCTTTTGTTTTATACAAACATGGAACACAGGAGAGAGAAAGAGAGGAAGAGGGAGAGGGAGAGGGAGAGGTGACCGTACAAGAGCCCCCAGGATAAGGCGGTGAGTGACCAGCCATCTGCGCCAGGGCGATGGATGATGATGGCGAGTTTGAAAAGAGACGAGCGATGTTCAGAGCATTAGGTTCTGGTTTTGCTTTATCAAAGCCTTAGCCCAACCGAAATTAGTACAGACCTTATCGCATCGGTTGAAAATTAGTTGACGATTCGAGAAAGGAAAAGAAAACAACAGCTTAAAGAAGTTCGTCGATTCTAAGAAAACATGGAACTTTAAGATGTACTCCCCACTCGTTGCTTTTCTTTCCCGTGAACTCGTTTCATCAAATGCAATCTTCCCTAGATTTGCAAAGAGAATTTTGTTATCGCATGAGGGAACCGCCATCCCTTACCAGAACATCAAACCATCGACATACATAATATCTGATTTAAAAGCACCGCCCCACCTCAGTCATGTTTATTCATGCCAAACCAAATGATATATATATCTGATTAATGGGAAAATAGGAAGAATTGAACAAAGGAGCTCATGTATACAAAGACTGAATGTACTCATTCTTCAATTTGTACACATCTATCTTTCACACGTCGCACCGGCGCTTGTTCTCATATAGTAAGAAAATACCATATATGCCACAAGGCACTTGTTCTCATATAATAAGAAAACACCCTATATGTCCCAATCCCGATTGATGTTTGCACCGAAAGAGGTATCCCGATCTAGTTTAAAACTTTCCTGGAATCTGACAATCTATACCTCTTGACCGCATGCATAATGGACAAACCAACGCATTCACCATATTTCCAATTGTGATAAGTAATCTAAATTGGTGCGGCGCTCTGCGAGCGTACATATTTTGCATCAAACTAATACCTCTTAGTTTCCAAAGAAGATGTGGTAATTACAAAACATAATGTGCAGCAATGCAGTTTATACCATAATGCAATGTTGAGTGTATGACAGATAATATTACATATATCCGCGCGCAAACTCCATTACATGGGGATACAAAATCGGTGGAGTAATCAAATGGCAAAACTTTCTCCCTCTGCCTTTTACCCACCTCGGTTCAGTAATTGGAATTTGCAGGCGCGTTCTCCGCTTAAAAACAAGAAAAGAAACCTGAAAATCGGTAAATTAGCAAACCATCGCATTTTATACTTAGTCACTCCCTATCAAGCTTCGCATTTTCTAGGAAAAAGGAGCTCTCTGTGGAGCACTCTTTCTTCTGTTGCTGAGAGAGAGGACCATCCCAGGGAGGAATCCGCCGCTCTTCTTCTTCTTCCTCCTCATCGAATGCGGATCCTCCGATGACGAAGAACCCGCTTTGTACTGCAATGGGTTCTCCAATATGGAGTTTGGAGTGATCTGCCCATCTTCATCGACAATCTCTGATGAGGAGCTCTCCATTCTCAGTCCCTCAAACTGGGAGATCGCGAAGTCGGACTCGTCGAACTTGTATAAGATGCTCGACACGTCCTCCCCAGCTCGGTACACCAAGTAATTGACCTGGACATTGTTAATTGGCAAAAGTTAAATAAAGGGCTAGGGCTAGTGAATGATCTCCTAACGTAACTGTTTTAATTCAACAATTTGAGGACATGAAAGTTAAAAAGAGTTCCTTGTAGCCTTGAGCCACCAAGGTTTTTTTTTTTCATTTTTCCCGAGCATTTGTACCTTGCAGGAAAGGGAACAGAAGTGGAAAGGTTCCTGGAGAATTCGGTCGCAGTTGAAGCAGAAGTTGGTAGATCCTTTGCAAGCTCTTGACTGTGCTCTTTGGCTTAGGAATATCACCTTGGCACCGTTGATTGTATAGGGCTGCAAGATAATCATACCTCACTTCAATTTTCAAAACAACGAATCAAAAAATTACCCCCCCCCCCCCCCCCCCAAAAAAAAAAAGGTTAACGCGTCATGTAGTATTTTATTATTTTATAGTTATTTTGTAGTAATCAACAAGTATTTTGAGAACACTCGTGTACTCCAGCACGCTATTATTATAAAGAACAGCATTAACTATTTTGAGTTCACATGCATGTGAGTTGGCTTGTGTAAACTGAATTTTGCAGACTATATACTGAATAAATTTGTGAATATATCTTATGCTCTTTCAAAGAATCAGGAGGTTAGTTTGGCACTGATCATTGCCATCAATTCACTTTACTTGCCAAGTCGATATGATTCACAATGAATGCAGCGCATACCTGAATGTAGGAGCAGTCGATCAACTTTTCCAGATCTCCCAGACGAATTACATCATGATAGACATATCGTCTCACCTGTCACAAAAAGGCTAATTTCAGTGAACTTAATCGCATTATTGTATGTCGAAATTGTCAATAACTTAATGTATTGGTAAGGGACATTGACCATTGCTGAGTGACCTATTTATAAGAGGAGAGATTCTATGAAGTCTGAAGAGGAGCAACAAGAATGTAATTCTTTTTATGATTTTATTAGATTTTATTGTTTACTCTTCTTCGCCATAAGCTCCTATTCTTAGTAATAGCTAAACAGTAACCTCGGGAGCTTGTCCACAAAGTGATGTTTGAAAAACCTAGAAGAAAACCTTTTCTTATCTAATGGAAGCTAAAACAATCAATGGCGGAAAACCTTTCAACACTCGAAATGAATCTCATTAGGAAGATGCGTCTACATTAGAAAAGATATAGTGACTATATCACTTCTCGAAATCGCTGATTATACAAAACACTAAAACGAGAATAATCGGTACATAAGGTACCGTGTGCGTTATTAATTTCTCAACGGGTGCTTTTAAGGCATCCGTCAACAAAATTACTGTGAAAAGAAGGCTCATATAGAATTCTAACAATTTGTAATCATTCTCAGCCTTCTTCTTTTTGTAGTGATGGCATGGATTAACATCAAGTAATCATAATTTTGGGTCATGAGAATGATGTATTTCCCTCATTTTTTTTTTTTTTGGGTAGGTTTGGTTTTCTCGATGGTCCTTTTTAGGATGGAGGAAACGTGCACCACGCAAAAAAGCAAGAGAATGGATAAAAGAGAAAAAAAAAAAAAAAAAGGGTTTACTGTATGAAGGAGGTGAGAAGTGATGGGATGGCATTACCGCCAACTTCAATTATTGGTGAAACCAGGCAACCAACCTTCCATGCTAGGAAACAAATGTACTCATCCTTTTACCTCATAATGAGGCCAAATTTCCTTAATTTAATATATAGTATATTTCCAGATACTGAAATTAGAAAATAAAATTCTGGTCAAACTTGCACTTTCAGTCTGAAAGCTACAGCTCAGGAATGCTTTGCAGGGCCAAATACATGGACATCAATAAAAGAAGTCCACCATATATGGATAGAAACTAATTACAAATGCCAAAAAGTAAAAAATAAAGAGTTGCAGAAAACAAAAACCAATTTATGAATGGCCCAACATATAATACCACATATTCTTAATGATTAATCTGGGACAAAAAGATCACTAACCAATTGAAACTTAAATATGTGTGTAGAATTCAAACCCCATGTTCAGTTTGTTTCTTTAACAAAAAAGATTGAGATTGACGGAGTAACGCACGGGCAAAGTGGAAAACTGCCATGAACCAAATGATGTAAAACTTAGTAAGCTTGGACCCACCATGCAAGTCATAATCATTTTGAATCCTAGCAGCTCCGGATAGGTCTAAGCTGACAATTACACTAATTCAACTTTTTGATTAGTGGGCAAGAAAAAATTCAGCAAAATAAACAAAGAAGGAAGAAGGAGGAGGATAACCAAAGTGTTGTAGTGAATAGTATATGTCAAAACCCCAAAAGCGAATTAGAAGAAAACTCATGAAATCTCGCACGGCGGGTTGCGCGATTACTTTTTTATCTAAAGAAGAACGAGATAAACACGAAGAAACGTCTTGAATGAGGAGGGTTCAATGAAAAGAGGCAACAGAGTGAAGAGATTGATACCTGAAGGAGCGGGTGGGAGGGGTGAGAAGGGAGGCAGTGAGGGCAGATGCTGAGGCAGCAGCGCAGGCAGAAGATGTTCTTCTCGCTCTTCCGTCGATCCTCGTGGAACCCACAGGCCCCGAAGAACTTCTCCCTCATCAGCCCCTCCAGCCACCCTCCCCCGCCCGATCCCTCCTCTTCCTTCTTCATCTCTCTCTGAGAATACTCTCTGTGGGAACAGAGGATGAAGTGAAACGAGAGGGGGTCCGATGAAGAAGACGCTGCTGAACGAGAATGCTAATAAGCTCCTCCTCTTCCACTGCTTTGACCGCTTTTGCTTGGCGCACAGGAACGCGTGCGTGCGTGCGTGTGCGAGTACAATATCATTGAGGGAGCGATGAGGCATATATGTATATGGCATCCGCTTCGCAACTTTTGCGCACCATATGTCACGTGAGGTGTGGCCTTCTTTTTGGAGAAACCCTAGCCTCATTTCCCCCATTTTTAATAACTGGCTCCTCCACACACACCCCCCTCCCCCACCAACCTTTGTCTTCTTGCGCATCATATCGTATCTAGCTAAAATCCCTGTATATCTAAGTGGAGAGAGACAGTTTGTCAACCGAAAGGTTTACCTACAGAATCCATAGGTGTGTATGTAGTGAGACATGGTCATTGGGTAAATTGAATAAAGTCCATATGTACACCCTTTCAAAAGCCTGATGGTGACCCAGTATGATAGGTCAACTGTAGTATATATACCCAGAATTGCTCTTGCGGAATGCGCATGCTATGGGAGGATTGGGAGTTGAGCACGCAATTTGGATTTTTAGCAATTCGAATACATAGGTCCATCGCACGACATAAAGTGTCTATGAACGTATTATACTTTCAACCTCTTAAGCCTATGATGAGAGCAATTGTGAGAAAATCAAACAAAAAAAACTTAATTTGATAAATAGAAGAAGACCACATGAATATAAAAAACTTTTAGGATCCACTTGTCAAGTGACGAAGGATAATGCTTCAACAACAAGAGCCAATCGTTGTTAGTGGTATTAAAGCAATTTAGGCCAATTCTATATGTACATAATTAAATTTTTTTGTCTTCATGATTCCTTTCTAAAAATAATTCAAAAGTTTTATTCATTATATTTGATTGAGACTTTTTTTTGCAACGGTCTTAATTGCATGTCCTAAATTAAAAGATTCCATTTGTCTTGGTGATATGGTTTGCATCTATTTGTGATTTATAGAACCATTCCATGCATTAGACAATTGTTTATTTATGGCCATTGTATTTGATCCTAGGATAGATTATATTTTCTAAGATCTATGTAATGGAGGCAAAAAAGTGAGGAATTGGAAAACTGGTCCTTTTTAAGAAAGCTAGCCCCGGTGGCATTGTAATCATTTGAGGCTGCAAAGTGCGAAAGGGTGCTAAAAAGATAGTGTTTTGATGAATTATGACCGCAAGGTACGATTGGCA
Source organism: Eucalyptus polyanthemos subsp. polyanthemos (assembly GCA_017140185.1). Lineage (NCBI taxonomy): Eukaryota > Viridiplantae > Streptophyta > Magnoliopsida > Myrtales > Myrtaceae > Eucalyptus > Eucalyptus polyanthemos. The sequence continues at coordinate 54,714,865 of CM029461.1, read as the reverse complement.
TAATGTTGAAAGTTGGAAGGTTTTGGAGTTTCTAATAAAAATTTAGGATATTCGTGTTATACTGTTAATAATTTAAAGTTTTCATGGTATTAATCTTTTGAGATATTTCTTATTTTATATTTGATGGCTGTAGCAAGCGTCACAAGAATCATTGCTATAACTTCGAACTTTTAGTGGTGATAATGTCTTTTACCTCCAATTGTTATGATTGCCGTGATAACTTTTAGCTATGCTCCCTACAATGCCGATTGTGCAACCACACTATATTCTTTAGTGTTGATTTGAATCACCTCTAAACTCTGAATAACTGTGGCCAAAAGTGAAATTCTTGTTGTGTGCTCTAGGTGGGTTGAGGCCACCTCCACATCTCAAATGTCCAAACTTAACCGGTAAATTGGCGGTGCAAAGTACTCAATAAATTTCCAAATAGCGGGGTCTCCATATCTACGCATTTGGATTAAGAAAGGAGCACCAAGAAATAAAAATGCACGCTTTACTCGTTGATAATTAAGGCTGAAGAGACAACACCCTTTCATTAAAGCTCTTCTATCTTCCTTGCTGCCGGGCCAATTGCTTCCAGTGGCCACAAAACTTAACATTGTACCTGAATCCATTTGTTTTTAGTGATCAGTACGTTGAATTTATGAAAGCATAGTTAGTGTAGCAATGAAGCTCTTCACCCGTCTCGTCTTAAATACAATGAACTATCTTATGTACGAGTTATATCATTGAATAATAACTCGTGTCGATACAGATTTAAAAAGTTTATACAATTTAACTAGATTAGAAACGCATCGTGGCAGTCTTTATGAGAAGAGAATGATTTATTATTCAATTTGTGTGTTTATGGTATATCATGTGTTTTCTCGTTCTTAATAAGTCACATAGAAAATTCACTTATTAGAAAGAGCACGTATTTAACTTTTTGCTTGTTTCTTTTCGCTTGCAATGTCCTCTACTATCCGTTATATGGTTAAGTGAAAGTTTAGAATTTCAGATATTTCTGTGTATTTGTTGGTTCATTGTGTTATATTAACAAGTTCTAGACAATAATGCGGAGTTGGATTTCCTATGACATAACCATCTTGAATGTCCTGTTGCCATCTTGATTGGGTTTTGGGTAAACCGCTTGCTTCTCTTCTCTCCTCTGCAAGGATCAAACCGTCTTTTACTTGAGAAAACGGGCCAATCTGAAAAAGAGAAATGACACCCATCCATCCATCCTCTGCGAGGTGAATTGAATGGTGACATTAGAAAAAATGTTCAAGGGCCGCGTTGCCTTTTTTCTCGCGCTAACGATTATCTTTTTGATAGTTGCATCTGAGATTTTCTATATCACTATGACAATTGCATCGCTTCCATTTTTTCACAGTTACCATCATCAATTGCATCTATAATTATCGACTCCCACATTGAGGCCAATTCATCCGAAATAGTTAATTTCACGACTTGATAGTTACCTACCTCCCGCCCGGTTGATGATTACATTAATTGATGTCAACCAACTAGGTTTGTCGCCCAACAATTCCCAATACTTAACCGCCATTGACCATCTTGATCGGTAAGAGTTGGGCTCTCACTCATCGACGAACTTCAATTTACTGATGAATCCTCAACACTTTGCTCATGTCTACTTTTGTCATCAGTCTAATGGGTCCTTATCGATTCGATTTCTGACACTTGACGCTCCAGACATTTGTGTCCACGCATTGTACGCAGCAATTGTGCTATACTTTTTCAAGTGCAAGAACACTCTTGTTGTCTTAAATTTGAAGACCCTATTCAATTTCTTCTTTCAAGAATAATCCCGTACAGAATTCGTCAAGATTTTGATATTTGCCATATTAAGAACCAAAACCAAAAAAATTGGTAAAAAAAATAAATAAAATAGAGTGCGACCAAATTAGTAAAGTTATAACATATTACTTCAACCAAAATTGAACAAAAAGACTCCTAGAAGTGTGTAAAGCATCAACTTTTGTCTGTCGGGAGAATATAGTTTTATTAAATTCATCGAAATCTTACAAATTTGACACTATTCGTGTTGGAGAACTCGAACCACCAAATTGTTCTAGGCTTTGTCCTCTACTCACTCGGGGAGTCGTGTCTCCTTTCTTTAATCATGCTATTATACTTGATCAAACCCCAATTATGGCAAGCATTAGCAGGAGATCTCCACCGTGGATACGAACTGATTTTCCACATCAAACCAAACCCATTTTTGGGGGAAAAAAAAAGAAAAGAAAAAGGGAATATAATGGATAAAATGAATTTCCCATGGCTTCAAAATTCTGCGAAATTTGAGGAGATTTGGAGAATTGAGGAAAGTTTAGATGTATGGCGGTGCAAATGAGTGCAATTTCACCATCTCTCTCTCTCTCTCTGCAAAATTTGTGCAAATCCAATGCTGGATTGAAAGAGGAATACCGCTAGGGTTTGGGGCATGTGACACCCAACGTGGAAGCCAGCTTCCCCAAATATTCTTCCCAAGGTTTACCCTGACAGAGGTTTAGTCTTTTAGCTAACATGTCGAGTCACGTTCGGCATAGTTGCTACTGGATTGTAATGGTAACGTACCATGAAGGAGGAAATTTGTCCGGTCGGTCTTCAAGCAATTACACGGACGTCAATTCAATTCTGAACTTTTCAATTTTATCGATTTAATCCTAAATCTATACTTGAAATTCCAATGTAATCATTCGGTTAATAGTTTTGGGACGATGAAATGTGAGTTATACAGTTGCTAACTTCCACTTTTAAAGTTGCAGCGCATCAAAATTAGGCAAGGCAGTTTGCTAAAAATGACTATAAGCTGTTGTTACTTTGGAAGCGTTTCAGCCGTCAAGGTATTAGCCAAGCTGCCGCACTATTTTTCACAATTGAAACGGTTGGCGGAAAGCCACACTAACCAGCCTCAGATCGGAGAAAATACAAGATAATTCTAGAGCCTAGGCTTTCCTATTCTCATTTTTCTATAATGGTCATCAAAGGGTTGCGAATGCTGTTTTTCTGCAGGGCCCTGTCAGCCCATCTTAGCTGGACTTTCGGGCCGTAAACGGCCCAATTAATTAAACACTGGAGCAGCACTTGCAGGCTTTTTCGACGCAAATTGGCTTGGACTATGGAAACCGCTAGATCATATGAGTCTCGCGTGACGCCCACATCCTCCACTATATTGCTCCGACTAAGATATGTTGTAAATTGCACACGAGATCTAGAGTACACGAGCATTCGAAAGGCCTCATCTAACCATATATTTAAGCGCGGGTAACGGTTCAATATTTTGATATCACGACACTTGGCCCGTGCCACATAGACCCCGGGAGGATCCTCACCGGTTCATTTGCTATTGGTTAGTTCTAGCCCCCCTCTCACCCAAGTAGTTGTTTTTTTTTTTTTTCCTGCAGGGCCCTGTCAGTCCATCTTTGCTGGAGCCTCGGGCCCATAAAAGGCCCAATTAAACAACCGCAGGAGCAACACTTGCGGGCTTTTTCGACGTGAATTGGCTCAAACAACATAGCCCGCTAGATCATATGGGTCTCGTGCGAGGCCCGCATCCTCCGATGCATCACTCCGAGCAAGATACGTTGTAGATCACACACAAGATCTATAGCACACGAGCAATCAAAAGGCCTCATCGAAATATACACCGAGCGCGTGTCTGAGAAATTGAAACCATCAAATTCGAAGCATGGTTCAATACTTTGATATTGCAACGCTCGCCCCGTGCTCACTATATCGATACCGACCGGTCGACCCGTACCGGTTCATTTGTTACTGGCCAGTTCTAGTACTTGCCCTCCACCACCCACGTAGTTGTGCTGTCTCTTTCCCTTGGGGAGCAAGCTGCTTTCGGAGCACGCACGGCATAATCGTTGGATGACGATGATTCCGATCCTAAGACAAACCGTCCGTCCTTGTCAAAGCATCAGCGTCGGCGAGGAGATGAAAGCGAAATCTCCGGACGATGTGAACGGGGGACATTCGAGAGTGCGACGTCTGAGCATATTCTAAGGACATTTCGTAAGTTGGAGTTTTAATATCGGTAGGTAACCTGGTCTGTACCCCATGATAGGGAGGGAGGCTTGTTATTGGTTAGGGACGGACGAAAATTCGGGTTAGCCACCGCCCGTCCTCGCACGTGTTTAGTGCATTTTGGATCTTACAATCAGGTCGTCCAATTTTGATTTCAATTGATGTGATTCGAAATATGACTGTTTTTTCATTGGATTGCTGACGTGGCGAATACGCAATTGGATTTGTTTTCAAAAGTCATGTCATTGTCGAGCAGTTTGATGACATTTTGCCAAAGAAAATAGTCAAATTTGGGTGGAGCGCATCAATTGCCACCGAAAATCCTAGTATATTTGGCAATTGAGATTAGACTTTTGTTAGAAATTGATGGAGTTTATAAAGAAGCTTGTCTCAGACCTTCGAATTGAACTGATATGATCAGTACCCATGATAGGGAGGGAGTCTTCTTATTGGTTAGGGACAATGAAAATTCAAGCTAACCTACTATTCATCCTCGCTTGAGTTAAGTGGATTTTGCACCTTGCAATCAATCGGGTGATCGGATCTTGATTTCAATTGATGTGATTGAAATATGGCCATTTTTCATACAAGTTGCTGACATGGCAAACATACGATCAGATCTTTTTCAACAGCCATGTCATTCCCACGCGCATGTGTCTATAGCATTTTGCCTTGAAAATAGTCAAATTCGGATCGAGTGTAACAATTGCTACGAAGATTGAAAATCCTAATATATATGGTGATTGAATTTAGACATTTGTTGGCAATTGATGGGATTTATCAAGAAGCTTGTCTCGGACCTTCAAATCGAACCGATACAATTAACATGGTCCGCTTGATATAATCTAAATCAGATTGTGAATTGACATATCTTCATCTAATCTCGACACCATCCTAATCACATGATTTATGGCCTATCTCGAAACTTATCTCGTAAGCAACCCAATGATGAGTTGTGCTAATGTGGACAAAGATTAGATAATGGAATCGAATCATGAATGCCATAAGAAATCCATGATAGATTGGCAGCGAAAGTTGTGATATTTGTTAATGGGTTAGGTTGTCCTCACATGCAAATGCATACAGAATTGACCAAGTCAAATCATGTGAAATACAAGTCCCTCCAATTAGTATCTTGTTCTTTTTGTGGTCATTTGACAAGTCTTTAGAAACGACCTTGAAAAGAAAAAGAAATAAAATCTGTCAAAAGGGGGAAAAATCTATTGAAGATGATGGTACAAATAATTTCTAAATTTTGATTTAATATATAATGTGGTTCATAAGTTTTAACTTAATGTGCAATATCGTTTATAAAATTTTAATTTATTTAATATGGTCCATAAATTTTTGGTATATGTTTAAAATAATCCTTGAACCGAGTTGAAATATTCAATATTATTCTTCATTTAATTAAAATTTAGGGATAACATTGAAAATTTCCATAAGGACTAAATTGAATATGCACTAAAAATTTATAGACCATATTGGACAAATTAAAAGTTTATGAATGATATTACACAATAAACTAAACTTCAAGGACCGCATTGAACAAATTTAAAGTTCGAGGACCACATTTTGAATTAAGCCAAAATTCAAGGTGCATTTGTATAATTTACCTTAGCACAAAAGTGGTAGAAAGAGTCAAATTTGGCGTCATCTAAGGCTTTAGAAAAATATGTTCCCCATGATATTCATCAAACACCATTCTCCTTGTCTAGAGGGACCGCTTACACATTTTTTTGGCGCATATATATTCTCTTGAAATATATGAGTAGTGCCTCGATAGTGACTCAATGTTATGGCTTGGGCCATCGGCCTTGACTCAGTGATCGTGAGGTGTGTATTATCTTTGACCACGAGTAGATATGTCAAAATAGGCCTTAAAAACCATTTCTCAACCGATTCTCGATTGATTGAATTGTTATATTGGGTGGGTTATATTCAATAATTGAGTTATAAGTGAATTTAAAATGGTAAAACTCAAAATGATATGAACGTTTTTGACCCAACTCACCATGATGACTCTCTCTTCATTTATCTCTCTCCCTCACTCAAGTTGCACTTTCTCTCTTTGTGCTCTCACCCAATTGGGACAAATATAGAAGTATATTAACAATATAGGTCGGGAGTCAAGCATGAGTGGAATCCAAATACGAATAATTGGATCTGTATAAGCACGGAGGATTAAATAGCTCGATTCAGATCGAACCACTTTCAACCCGGCCCTACCCGCTCTACTTGTCTGGCCCCAAGAAAGTACACACCCGTCATCTCAAGCACAGAACCCCTCCCTCCCCCCGACCGACACGCCCGGGGCGAGAGATTTCGTGTATTTTTTTTTTGTGAAGTATTTCGGGACTCGATCGCAGTGGCCGTTGGCCGGCGGGGGGAGGTCAAACCCGTCATTTCCCTCCCCGAGCAAGGTGGTGGTTAACTGCAAGCAGCTCGATTCGATTCTTGTCTTCCTCCCCACTGTTCCCTCTCCCTCCTTCTCTCTCTATCCCCAACCAACACCACAACAGACACCCCTCTCTCTCTCTCTTCCCTTTCTCTCTCTATAATTCCCGTCGCCAGATTCGGCAGTCCCGCCGCCGCACTGCTTCTCAGCTTTCCGGCGACCGAATCGAAGCCGCGGCGAGCGAACGATAATGGTGGAAGCCGCCGCCAACGCCGCCGTCGCCGTCGCCGCGCCGTCGCCGCCGCCGCCGCCGCCGCAGGCGCTGATGGAGAGGCTCAAGGACTACGGCCAGGAGGCCGCCTTCGCCCTCTGGGATGAGCTCTCGCCTCACGAGCGCCAGCTCCTCGTCCACGACATCGAGGTCCGTTCCTCCTCCCCCTCCCCCCCGCCGTGTGCTCTGTTGCGGCCGCCGATCTCCGTGATCCCCGGCGGCGGGGATTCCGGTGATCGGAGAGACGGACTTGCCGTTTCGCGATCGAGATTGATCGGCGATTCGGCCGTCCGTCCGCCGAATTCGCGGCGCGAGGTTCGGTTGTCGTGGAATTCGCCGTTACCGATGCTTTTTTGTCCTTTTGCAGAGCTTGGATCTTCCGAGAGTGGATCGGATCATTCGATGCTCGCTCAGATCTCAAGGTCGTCTCTCTTTCTCTCTCTCTCTCTCTCTCTCTGACTCTCGAGTCTGGAGTGATGTTGCGTCTGGTTGCTGACGGATTTCGTCGCGCTTTCAGGTCTGCCGGTGGCGGCATTGGAGCCCGTTCCGGAAAGCGACGTGTCCACTGTGGAAGGGAGGACCATGGAGGAAAGAGAGAGGTGGTGGAAGATGGGGCTGAAGGCGATCTGGGATGGGAAATTGGCGGTGTTGCTTCTCTCCGGTGGTCAGGTACCGTGCTCTACCATTGCTGGTTGGTGTAGAACGCTGCCATTTTGGCGTATGCACGTGCCTGGTGATTACGGAATCGCGCTTTACTGATTTAGCTCTGTTTGTTTCCCCCTCTTGAGCTTGATGTATTTACATGTGGGCCAGTGTCAATAAAGAAAACAGAAAGGGATCATTATTGTTTACTCGATGAGAGCTGAAAAGAAAAGACAATGATGGTTCTTACTTTTTAAGCGAGCTGTTTGTTGGTAACTGAATTAGATCTGGACTCTTATTGCCGGATCATTTCAGACGCAGTGTGATGCTTTTGGAAAAATAATTTTAAGAAAAATTTGACGGTATGAATGTTGTGCATTGCGAAAAAGAAAAAGACAAAAGAAGAATAGAAACCGGTTACAAGATTCCGGGGATTCGACCATAGGTTCTATAATCAAGGGTCTCAGGATCTAAAATGCCTTTATCTCCTTCAGTATGGATTGCAAATCCACAGAGGAATCATCGAATTTATCTTGCTACTTGGTAATTTCAGAATTTACTGAGTTTTTTTACACAGGAATATTGAGATACTTTTACTGGACAATAACTTCAACAGCTATTAGCGTGTTCAAGTCCCACTCAGTTATGCCTAAGGATTAAATGGAGTGAAAGATGTTAAATGTAAATGTAAATGTTTTTTTTTCCCCTTTGAAATATGTGGAGTTCCTTCAACTGGGTGGGTGGAATAGCACGATAGGCTCCACTAGCATCCAGTGTCAGATAACTTATAAAGTGAAGACTTGAATGTTTGTCCTTCCCTCTCTTTTCGTACGTTCTTATGATAAATTCTCCAGATAAGCAAGTAATTGAGAATAAACTCAGCATTTATATACTCATGCTTCTATTAATGCAACAAGATAAATCAAATATATGAAAAGGCTTCAGCTATCTTATGTGCTTGTGTATGTATTCTGCTTTTGTTTTGTAGTCTCCAGATCATCAATTTCTTGTTTTGTAATTGTATTTTATCCATAGTGCTTACTTGAGTATGCAAAATTTCAATGAAAAATGTGCATTTTTTTTTTTTTTTTAAAGTTGATAATATGCCTTTGAATAATGTGTAGCTTTGTGATATATACACAAAAATTGCCTGCCTTATTGTTCATCTTCTTGACATGTATGGTCCACTGATTTTCTTACACAATATCCTTTTTATGCCATGCAGGGAACAAGACTTGGAAGTTCAGATCCCAAAGGATGCTTCAGTAAGTATTTCCCATGTCGACTTGATTATGAGTTAGCATGGGTTTAGGTTTCTCTTGGTACATGACTCACAAAAGGGTCTGCTGGTTCAGAAAAGGATAAAATTCATCTTTTACAAAAGCTTATGAAATTAAAAAGGGGGCACAGCTTTTTATTCTTTTATGATCAAAACCTATATCATTTCTAATACACTGTGAGCATTTGGACACTGCCCTTGTTGATTTATTTTTTATATTTTTAAACAATATGTCGTTGAACTACTAGACATATTTTTGGTCATTCCAACCGCTGCTATTAGTATGTAATGCACCACAATATTTCTTCTTATCATGCTTCGTCAGGATTTCAAGTATGTAACTTGTTGAAGTATTTCATTGTAGACGTTGGACTGCCATCTGGCAAGTCACTTTTCCAAATTCAAGCAGAACGAATCTTGTGTGTTCAGAAGTTGGCTGCTCAAGCCCTCAAAGAGGGTACAATTCCTCCTCTTGTTCATTTCTTTTAAACTACACAGAAAATATGCTTATTCTCTTGTTTTTTGCAGGTTCTGGTGGTTCTCCACTGATACGTTGGTACATAATGACCAGTCCATTTACTGATGAGCCCACACGCAAATTTTTTGAGAGCCATAAATACTTTGGTCTTGAAGCTGAGCAAGTAAAACATATGTAGCTTTTCCTAGTTTTCTTTAAAAAAAGAAGAAGAAGAAGTTAAATTTCCTATCTGGTTGTAGTTAATATTGCCTCACTATCGACTGAAAATTTCGTGTAGGTCACCTTCTTCCAGCAAGGTACCATGCCGTGTGTCTCAAAAGATGGAAGATTTATCATGGAGAGTCCTTACAGAGTACGTATGCTATTCTATTTGTTTGTTTGATTAATTTAACTGCAGAAGGAACAGAATTATGGTTTCCAAGATCTTGGTAACCAACTCTTTCAACCTTAGTCTTTGTACTCGTTCAACTTCACCTGCCATTGCCACCCATTTTGCAGTTGAATTTTGAATAGAATAAACAGTTTAGGAAGTGTATCTTAAAGAATAATGGAAATGTTTAAAACACCAAAGCTGAAGGGAGCTGAGATCTTTGGCAATATAAATTATTATCTTCTAACTGTCGGCGTCTGTATTATTCTTCTAATTGTATGAGCATCTGAGTATTGTATTGCAATGGTCTACTGGTGTATGAAGGAGTGAGAGAACCAAGTAACTAAAAGATTTCTTGCCCCAACCATTGAGTGAGTAAAATGGTACAATAAGATCTCTCACTTGGCTCACAGGTGGTGCACTCATTTTTCCCAGGAGACTACCATAAAATGATTAGAAAATGTGGATTGTTTTGGTAGTGGAAGATGAAACTGTAGATGTATGAAGTGCCATGGAATTATTTCTGATCTAAGTCATAATATCTGACTGAACTAATGCATGAAACTCGTTTTGATATGATTTTCATATCCAGGTAGCTAAAGCTCCCGATGGTAATGGTGGAGTATATACAGGTGCTTTTATTTTTTAAATCTCGTGCCAATTAGTGGTTACTATTTCGCTTTCGCAGTCTATCTCAACCTCTTATAGCTTAAAAACATTAATAAATATTTGGTTCTCATTGATCAGCTTTGAAAACTTCCAAACTTCTCGAAGATATGGCATCGAGAGGGATTAAATATTTGGATTGTTATGGAGTTGACAATGCGTTGGTGAGTTTTGCTTTTACGAAGCTATGGAATTTCCCTTGGCAAGTTTCCCTTTTTGTGGGTTGATTTCAGATATTTATCACATAGATTTATTGCTTAAAACAGGTACGTGTGGCTGATCCTACTTTCTTGGGTTATTTCATGGACAAAGGTGTAGATGCTGCGGCTAAAGTTGTCCGTAAGGTGATTATAGGCACATATCATACTTCAATTTATTCATTTGACTGATTTTTGGAAAGTATGTTGTGTTGAAGATAATTTACGTGGTTTGCACCTATCCTTTGGTAATCTCTAGATGAAGCTCTTGCCTTTTCTGCACAAGTTAATCTGGCTTGAAATGGTTCATATTTATGGTATCAAAGTGTAAAGCCTGATATGTGAAGAGCTTGTGAATCTACATCAAGTGGCAAAGAACTTGTGGATTTTGCATTAGTGGAGACTCACCTCTCAAAGGGCACAACCTTGAGTACTTCGTTGGGGGGCTCGGCCATGTGGATTTGGCTTATTATAAATGGTTTCAGAACATTTTTCTTGGGGTATGAGTGCTACACAAGACAAAGTGCTATATTACAAGACTTACCTTTTCAACTATTCAAAGCAAACTGCTTCATTTTGGGAGCTATGTCTTTAACGTGTGAGGGTCAAATCTAGAATTTTACCTAACTGGTGCAGTTTTGAGCGACATGAGCCACATTGACGATTATGATAGTGATATAAAGCAGAAGAGTTTATAAAAAACATCAAGTTTCATGGTGAGTGGGAAGTAACTTGTGGCTTGGTATATAAGGAGAGACTCAATCCAAAGGATGCCATTCTGAGTTCTCCTTTTGAGGTGTTTTGCCCACTTGGATCAAATTGAGTTGATACATAGCATATGACTTGCATGAATTTTGTTTGCTGGTTTTGCTTCATATGAAAATCAAATTTTTTTCCTTCTGGCTGATGGATTATAATTGCATGTGTATGTCCATATTTTTTTGGGGGACCTATTGCTAATGGATGTGATCCGAATATTCACTTTCTATATTCTTGGATGATTCTTTTTAGGCGTACCCACAAGAGAAGGTAGGCGTGTTTGTAAGGCGTGGTAAAGGTGGACCACTTACAGTCCTTGAATATAGTGAGCTGGATCCAACACTTGCTTCTGCAATCAATCAGGAAACTGGACGGCTTCGTTTTTGCTGGAGTAATGTACACCCTATTCCTTGCACTTACTACTTACTAACATAATTTGTCTCCAGCTTTTGGCACTATTATTGATTTATATTTTTCGTTATTGCTCTAAAAGCTTGCTGATTGCCAATATCAATTGCACGGAAATTCCACTTCTCTCAGCTTTAATAGATACTAGTCCAGGGCCTGATGTTGTAGCTTAAGTCTTTATGTGTCATTTCTCAGGATATCATATCCTTTTGAAACCAGACAACCTTGTGTGTTAGATTGCACTGTGCTTCGATGCACGGTGTAGCATGATATGAATCCATTGGGTTATGTTTTTTTCTCCCTAGTTTTTCCCTGACTACTCATTACTTTCTGGCTTTCAGGTTTGTTTACACATGTTCACCCTTGATTTTCTCAACCAGGTCGCAAATGGCCTTGAGAAAGACAGTATGTAAGTGGTCTTTGTTTTTCACTGCTCCCCTGCTTTTGGAAATGTTGGGGGATGAAAATATTGTCTCTCAAGCCACTTTCTGCTGTATCTTTTCTCCTATTAAAGTATTCTGTTAGTTTTATGACTTTAGTTTTATTGTTCACCTTCTGAACCATAATTTCGTTCTACAAAATTTGTGAACGACGCATTTGACCTTTTTCGTATGAGATACAGAATTTGTTTGGTAGTTCTACTATTGACTAATGAGGCAACATGGTGTGTCAATTACTTGTTCTAACTTTAATTATCCTCCTTGCGGTTTGCATTTCCAGCTATTCCTCACACGTGCATCCCTAGAGCTACTAATACCAAATGATATTTTAATTTAAATACAATTGCAGGTTGCTTTATAAAAGCTTCAACAAAGAGCTTCAGAATAGATTTTTATCAAACTCAAAAGGTTAATTGACAATTAATTTAATTTTGTGGTCAGAGTGTTTTTGATTGTTAGGGTACATAAGCATGAGACTCATTAAGTACTGGATTTGCCAAAAAATTTGGTCTCTCTACAGATGAGTAAACTTTAGTAATATCAAGAAGTTAGACTATTTCTCAACCGATTCATCGCGTGAGACTATGTTTCATATATCAAATGCATTCGGGTTTTTGTAATTGCAGCTATCATCTTGCTGAGAAGAAAATTGCTTCAATCCATGGACAAACGGCGGGACTGAAGCTGGAGCAATTCATATTTGATGCATTTCCCTATGCTCCTTCAACTGCACTTTTTGAGGTCCTCTTTTATCCTTCTAATACCAATTTTTTGAGCTCATCTCTTTAAATACTGCGAAGCTAAACATTTTGTCTGAAATTTCAGGTATTGCGTGATGAGGAGTTTGCACCGGTGAAAAATGCTAATGGATCAAATTTTGACACACCGGACAGTGCAAGGCTGCTGGTTCTCCGGCTTCATACTCGTTGGGTGGTTGCTGCTGGAGGCTTTGTAACGCATTCAGTGCCCCTCTATGCTACTGGTAATTGGTGGTGGCTTACCATGCATTGCGTTGCCAATTTTTATATGCTGTGCAGAGTTTGCTGTTCTTGTGGTGTATGTGAATTTGACTTGTAATCTTCCACTTATGCCTGCACGTTGTTGAGATTTAATCAGTCCATACACCTTGCACTGGGGAAAAAGAACAGATTAGACACGCACACAAGATTCTATGTTAATTACAAGTGAAGAAGAGGAAATCAACTCAAAAGCTGATAAAGAATTTTGAATTTGCTGGGAGCCTTGTGGGTTTCTCAAGGATTGTTGCAGAATATTTGATCCATTCTTTTGCTATTTGTAAAGGAGTTAACCTATAGCATATGTGTGATAGGATCTAATGGAGATTTGTTTCTTCTATGTCCTTGGTCCCATAGGCTTATCTTTACTCATTTCAGTTGGGAGCAGTCTGTCAAGAGTACATAATGTGTTTGAAAACAATTAGTCAGGTTCTATGGAATCAGCTGGCTCATCATGATTTATGAACCAGGAAGTAAATTTAATGCTTCTCCGTTTTGTGTTTATCTCAGGTGTGGAGGTATCCCCGTTGTGTTCATATGCTGGAGAAAATCTTGAGGCTATATGTCGGGGGAGGACCTTTCATGCGCCTTGTGAGATTGCATTTTAGCTGTGCTTGTCTGTTTCCTATGGAAGAAAAGGGAGGGTGAGATCTCCGTTTTGCGACGATAAAGTTCTGGAGATGTTAACGTGTGCGGCTTGGTTTTATTTGAGATCGTGATGGGCGAGGTTGTGTGTCATTTGATACCTACAAGATAGATTAGTGCTTGTAATTTTTCGTGTTAGCGTAAGACAGTCCTAGTACATCACAAATAAGAAAAATGAAAAAGAGAGAAGCTTTGTGAAAAATGAAAAGAAAATAATTCCTGTATGTTGATGTGTAAATTGATGGTGCTGTCGAATTGGTGCAATTTTAACAAATTCAGAGCCGTTATCTCACTGTTGCATTCAGTCTGTTTATGCAGCATTTGGTGTTTAAGTGTTTGCTAATGAAGATTAGTCTCCTAAAAATGCTCTTTTCCCTTTTCTTATGTTCAAGTGTTCACAATAGACAGAGACAGTACAACAAGACTATATGAGTCCACACTCCACCTCCTGCACATCTCCAAATGCCTGCCGTTATCTCACTGCTGCATTCAGTCTGTTTATGCAGCATTTGGTGTTTAAATGTTTGCTAATGAAGATTAGTCTCCTAAAAATGCTCTTTTCCCTTTTCTTCTGTTCAAGTGTTCACAATGGACAGAGGCAGTACAATAAGACTGTATCATAGAGTCCACACTCCACCTCCTGCACATCTCCAAATGCTGTGGATTAAGCAATCTCTCTCTCTCTCTCTCTCTAAAGTTTTATAGAATAAAGTCTGTACAAGACAGCACAATGGACTATTGGAAAAAAAAGTGGCACCACCATAGCCAGCCAGCAAAGGTATTATCATGCGGCTTGTTCTTGTCCCTGGGGATCGTGATGGTGGCGCCCCATGCAATCTTTGAGAATGAGTATGGTGTTGGCCCTCTGCCCTTCCAACTTCTGGACATGCCCAAGCCAGCTCCCCTCCAGCTTTGCCGACGTCCTGTAAATACCCCATCTATCATAGACTGCGAAGTCTTAGATCTCAGTCTTGTGATAGAGAAATTCCCTTCGATATGGGGGATGTGTTTATCAAAGCATTCGTACCCCCATTAGTCAGAATCAAAACATCATCAGCAAAACAGAGGTGGGCAAGCTTGATCCTGGGGCGCCGGGGGCAATACTTCGAGCCTCCCCTGTTCTGTAGATCAATCTAACGTTCGAGAGAGGACTTCAATTGCCATAACGGACATAGAAGGCGAAATAGCAAGTGCCGATACAGCATTTAGCCCAATTAACGAAACAATTGGGGAATCCAAGCAGCACGTTCTTAGTTTATTAGCAAGAACTTTAGGGGTACACTCGCGAACAATGAAACTTGAAATGGCCCCGTAATCAGCATCTTTTTAAGCATTTGCGACACCTTGGGCACAAGAGTGATTGGCAGTGGAATTTCTAGCTAGGAAGCTCCCTCTTGTACTGGATTGATGAAGACGTACTAAGCAAAGTTACATGACCACCGTTGGATTGATGGAAACGGTGTCCTAAGCAAAGTTAGATAGGCAAGCTCTCTTGTGTTGGTGATTTGTGGCCTATTTTCAGCATCTCAATGACACCCCCCGTTACCTATGAAGCCAAATTGATTCACGAAAAAAACTATTGTTTATTACAAATAGTTTAGCCGAATGTTGGACTCTAAATAAATGATTTAGACACAAATAGTTATGATTTAGAGGAAAATAGTTCAGCCTATTTTCAGCTCTATTTTCTCTTTTTCTTCTAAACATTTGTTTTCTCTCCGAGGACTGTAGTATGCATTTGGAAAAGTATCTCCAGCATGGTTCTTTAAGTGTCAATTTCAAAGTTTTTGTTAACATTAGATATGCGCATTTCTTACCACTTCACCCACCTGGATCACAAAGAGAGACTTTCTAGAGAAAATTATTTGAAAGATGACTTTTTTATAACCTGTTGAACGACAGAAATCAAAGGAGATATTCCTATATATACTTGAATCTCTCAAATTATAATTGTAAATCTCCCCATTATTTAATGGTGAAGATCCAATTTCCCTAACTATAATTAATTGCAAGAATCCTCTCAAATTATAACAATAGATCTCCCCATGATTTAACAGGAGAGATCCAGTTTCCCAAACTACCTTTTATCACAAAAATAATCTAAAATGCATGCATATATTTCCATTATGCCCTAGAACATTCTAGAACTCAAACCCTCAATCACTAGAAGCTTCAATGCACATCCAGTCATCTCGGTTGTCTCCTCGACCTGTTGGGCCTTGAAAATTTTCAGTCCGTAACACATGTCAATAAGATAAATTAGAGTAGTTACATAATGATGAAATAACCGACAAATGTGAAAAATTGTCGGAATATTTGATATGTCTGTCAATTATTCACCAAATTATTGTGTTTTTCCCTACTCAAAGTATTGATTATACTTGTTAGCATATTTACACAAATAAAAATATGAAGACTCATTTACAAATAATTTTTTTTTTGAAAGAGCAATTATTAATCCTAAAAAATCCTGTGCACGAGGAGGTCTAAAAAGCAATTAACCCTAAGGAAATCTTCAGAGTCTGGCACGTGCGACGGCACGAGTCGAGCCAACTTTTGGCGCCATAATCTGGCTTTCGCTCTGGTGGTGGTGCTCTTGATTCTTTTCCAGCAACTGAGCTGCGGCGACTGCGAAAAAGTTTGGATTTTTATTGTTCTTTTTGCAGAGGAGGAAGAGCAGAGTCTTTCGAGAATGAAGAACTGGTGGGAAGGAAGTAGCGAAACTCGCCTTCTCGTCGCACCCGGTAACCCCTCTTCTCCAATTCGATGCCTCTCTGCAAAACCCACATCGCATTTTCACTAGAACCCCATCCCGCTGCCCAAATTTCCGTGTTCGGATCGCGCACGCCCTTCCTGGTCGATGAATTCCGTGGGATTCCATGGTGGTTGTGCTCGAATTGGATGATTTTTTGGATGGTGTTGAGAATTTTGGCATGCGTGTTATGTCTTCCTGACGTTTGCGAATTGAAATGCGGAATGGAGCAGCTGATTCTTGCATTTCCCTCGTTTCGAAATTCTAATTCTGTGAATTTTGAACCGTTAATGTTAAATTTGAAGATAATGAGGTTTTGAGTCCCTTGTAATGTAGATTCTGCTGCGACGGAGAAAGGGGTTGGGCATTTCTTGTCACTTCGGCATCCCAAATCAGGTAATCAGAAAGTGATCCGCTTCCCCCTTGTTTGCCTTCCTTGCGACTTTCCTGCTATTTCATAGTTCAATCCCGTCGTTAGGTAAATTTTGGATGCAGCTGCTCGCTTGGCATGAGCCATCGTGCATGAACTTGCCTGAAAAACTTAGCTTGCTGATGCTGCCTCTAACTGCTCACAGGAAAAGCGACGTGCTACCTCGTTGTCGATGAGAAGCTTTTCGAACTTCAATGGTTTAAATTACCTTATGGGTCTTGGTTTCTGGGAGATTACGTCCATAAAGGTATGATCTTCAAGATTCATGTTGGCAGTTAAGACTCACGTGTGTTCATTGCGGTTGGGATTATAATTTGCTTCTTTTTTTATTTTTAAATATTTGGTCAAGATGGTTGCCACTATACTGCCACACCAGTTGATTCAGTGTTCATCATGTTGCCCATTTTCGAGGAAGCCAGGATGAAGGTACCATATATTTTTAATGTTTCACAAGAAATGAAATGTTATCATATATTCCTACTAATTTATTTGATCACGAGTTTAAGTATTTGTTTTCTCTAAGAAATGAATGCCTTTCTATTGGAACCCTTAATCTTTCTATGCATGACTCTCGAATTGTTGATGGCATATATGCTATCCAAGAAATTCCAGCATATAGTTTACATCGATTATGCATCTGTGAATTCATCAAGTTTACACACTGCCTTCTGCCTAAGCATGTAAACAAGATAAAATTGTGGAATGCACACAGTTTTTATCTCTCATGAAGTTTGACCTGTTGTCCTTTATGTATTAATCCAAAGTATGTGACGTCATAATGCCGTTTTCAACTAATGCAGAAAGGAGATGAACCTGGGAAGTTTAGGCAATTGGATGAGATTTTGTTTATAAATGGTTACCCTGGATATCAGCATTTATTGTCCATTGCGGAGAAGTCTATGCAAGTGGTTTGCGAAGTTAAAGGTGACTTCTCGTGTACATCTGTATTAGACATATTGGCTACACTGAAGTAACTACATTCTTGACCACCAAAATAACGTAAAATTCAAGATAGACATTTAATAAGACTTATCTGCAACATTATGCTGCTGGTAGAGATTCTTTTTGTTTATGTATTATTTTCTGCACCACCATTCTTCAGTCAATGTTACTAGGATTGAAAAAAAATGATCACTTTTCTCATTGAAAAATGGAAAAGGCTTTGAGGCTCCGTGGAAGGAGGGACCTAAAGGAAGCCTTAGCCCTGGTAGGAAGGGGTAGCTTAATTTGGGAAAGAAATAAGTTAGAACTTTTAAGAATCAGGATCATATAATATTGCATGATGCTCTCATCATGTGATATGTCACGCGCCATGCTGCAATTAAAGTTTCATACAAAACCAAAAAATGAATTTTTAAAAATTGAATTGTAGGGGTATATCTGGAGATACTCTTTGCATTAAATATATCTTAAGGACACCAAGCTCAACTCTAAGTCCAGGCTCTATAATCTGCATTTCCTTTTTCTTTTTGGTTTTTGTGTTTCTTGTTGTGTGTGTGTGTGTGTGTGATCAAACTTAGCATAACAGTATGCTGATAGTGTGAATTGCATATGATTCGAATCAGTTGAATTGTTACTTGATAAGCAACTGGCAAACATTACCCTCGTTGTTACATATAGAAACTGTGAAGAAGAGATTCAGTAAATTATGATTGCATTACTGACATATTCTTATATCAAGAGCATTAAGAGTGTTATTAAGGGAGCAACTTTTCCTTTGTAAGGACACAAGTTGATATCTCTCTCTGTTTGCCTGTATCAACAGAAATTGGATCAACAAGGTTTTTTAGGCTTGATGACACTAAGGTTTTTGCTTGGTTGTCATACAAGGTCTGTAATTCTCACGAAACTTAATTTTCTCCAATGATGTTGTGTGCAAGTGTACCAATGGATGTTTTTAATTGCAGGCGCACCAAGTGAAGCAGACTATGGGTACTCTGGACAAAAACTATGCTGCCCGAGCTGAGAAAGAGTTGTGTATGTCTTAGTGAGACAAACTTTTGGCTATGTAATTTCATGAATATTTTAAATGAGTTTATGGAGGAGTCATGAGCAGAGATTTTTCTCAGTTAGTGCATCTGAATGAGAGTGGTGGGTAGTTACAATTAACTCTTACCAAAAAAAAGGGGGCCAATCAAAAAGGGAAAAAAAGAATAAACTCTTACCACAAAGGGTGTTAATAGTTGCTGTGAAAGCAGGACTTTAGCATTGATAATGGTTCTCATGATGGGATTTGAGCTCTAAATCAAGTCATATGAATGCCTGAACTGAAACTGTTTGCCAAGCCAGATATACGGTTGATCAATGTTTATGTCACTATGTTTGACCAATTTTAAAAAAGTAGTGGATCTTAATATCTATTAACCTATCTAAGTGCATCGAACTTGTTATTGCTCTATTGGTCACCATCTAATGGTATGAATATCTGTTAAAGTTGGATGTTTGTGCATGTTTTAGCATGTGCATGACATATTTACAGGAGCATTTCATAATAACTTTGTGTTTGTAATTTCTTGAGGGATAGAGGGGGAATGGCCTACTGCTTTAGCTTAGACTATCTGCTCCTCTCAGGCCTTTGTGCAAGAGTCACTCATGCTTACTGGTTAAGATAGTTAATTTGAGAGATCACTGGGCTTAATTATAAAGGAAAGATGAATAGGATTGGAATGTCCAGCTTGAGTCATATAAAGATTTGCTTTTTGCACTTTATTAATTCACCATTATTGTTTGTGCAGTAGCTGATGCTGTCTCAATAATGGGGGAGTACTTGCTCGATGAACCTTGGTTGAAGAATCTCTGTGATAGTCTGAAGTAGAACTTTTACACAATCTTGCATAAATACTGTTACCTGACTTTCCATAAACACTAACGGCTGTATTTCTGTTGTAAGATAGTATATAGCATCTGCTAAGTATTAGGATTTAGGATAGCTTATCCCCACTGAGTGGTGAAAAGTTTAATTATGGTTATAGAATTGGAGAGTAACACTTCTTCTAAAGAAATACATCGATAAGGTGCTTCTCACCTTTGCAGGTTGCCCATGTTACTGAGAAAACACATAAGAAAGTTATATTGATATCAGAGTGCCGTTACTACAGAAATAAGGTCTATTCAGTATGAAGCATAGGTTTTATCAATGGAATGATATGAAATTGTTAGTTTGACCCAAAAAAAGGAAAATCCCAGATTTATCCCTGCTTAAATTGATATATAATCAATGGTGACTGAATCCAGGATTCTTAATTTTCCTGCAGATTGAATTTAGAGGATGTTGGAGAGGCAGCTCATAAACAAAATTATCAAGATGTAGCAGACACAAATGACTTTGGATCTCCTGTGGCCTTACAGGTAACTGCAATATCACTTCAGTAGACGGAGGGAGTTAATTATGCATTCAGCAATCCAATAGTATCAGGGTGACTGAACTTTGGATCTCTGCTGGATTCCTATAACATGACCTATGTAATTGTTTTGTATGAAGTTCTAAAAGGGGTATTTTGACTGCTTAGTGCCGATTCTTGAGTCTGGGCTCACAGATTTCAATTGATACTTGCCTCCTTGTAATCTTAATTGGAGGAATGATTTTGCATATTTGGGTTGTGTCCATTTGTACCTGTTGAATAAACCTGGTTGCGGTCACTCTTCTCAGCGTAGGGATATTAATTTGCTGCTGAATATTTCTTCTGTGATCTATTAGGGAAAGAGTGGGGCGGATAAGAAGGCTTCAAAGGTTGGAAGGCAAGTTAAAAAAGCAAAAGTAGAGACGGATTCTCAGAATATCAAAGAAATGTTCACCAGGGCTTCCAGAAGAGCCAGATAAATCTTGTCCAAAGTGTTGTAGGTGAAGAAACTCCCCGTAACAAGATGACTATACCCATTCCTTCATCGCGTTTTTCCAGTTGACGGCTGATTATTTCTTAGCATTGGAGCCAGATGGTTCACCCATTTGGCAATCATTCAGGCATGGTTGGTTTATCTGTTGTAACTTTAGCCACACTTTCTGCTAAGTGTGGATTTTAGGAGCACCAAATAATATTTTCTGGCTGTCGATCGAGCCATTGTGCTGGATCTGCGAGAAGGCGTGTTGGGGCATTCCTAAAACTGTAAACTGCAACCGATTGTTGTGTCGTACTAGCCCCGAAACTTGTAATGTATGGTTCAGGGAGGCGTTTCTACAAATTTTGCTTGTAAGCATTGCCCTTTTGGTCAAGGCTTCTCTGATCGCTAAATTTTGGTAACATGTAAGCTTTATGTACTCTTGACTTATGGGTAACTCTTAACCTGTCGTGCCCATTGAAGTGTTGTGGAATTGAGCGCCGTGTAGATTTTAATGTATTGAGTTTGCACAAATATATGTGGTGATGAACCTTGAGAATTGGTCAAAATCTACCGTATGCCATCATTCATTAGTCAAAGAAAAGAGGAATGAAAAACTTCACTTACGTGCAAGAAAGCAAGGCCTGTTTCAACATCATATGAGAGAGTCTTGGGAGGAAAAGGAGATAAGAGGTTTATTAGAAACAAAATCATCTCTTCAAGTTATGCAGTAGGAAATGAATTTGATATATGCCATCAATGTATTAAATAAATATTTATATAACTAAAGTATTTAGATAAAATGGATAATACTCATACATGAAACACAACAATGCGGCGCTTAACATTATGGATGTGTTTTCGCTTCTACTTTTTAATTAATATAAAGCCTTCACGGTCGTCGTGAAAAAGTACAAATTTTTTTATGCATGTTATCTTCTCTTACCATGTTGTATAATTAAATGAATTTGAATGAGCAAATTTAACTCTGGCCGAGAAAAGGAACAAAGTTCCATTCACTAAGAGAGTGTATGACAAAACCAAAATTTCTGTTCTAGAAACAAATTTTCTATTCCAGACTTGTTTTAGGAATAAAAATCCGTTTGATAAAATTATTTCATTTTTCTATTTTCTGAAATAAATTTTTGTTCCAAAAATATATTTGAAATAGAAATCGAAGTAAAATTTTTTATATTTTTCTATTTCTAAAATAGAAATGATAAATAAATTTTTTCTTGTTGTTCTCTTTGCTACAAACCGGTTCATCCGCTACCGTCCATCGGTTGTTGCCTACCTGGTTATCGGCCGCCACTATTGCCAGTTGCCATTCGTCGTCCGCCAGTTGCTAGGCACCGCCACCGTTTGCTGTTCGCCGGTCGCTGGCCGCCGCCCATCATTCGCCGGTCGCTGGCCGCCGCCCATCATTCGCCGGTTGCCGTAGTTCGAAAGGGAGATTTTATATCGTTATCAAACAAATTTCTATTTTTAGAGTTTTTTTTTTTTGTTGCTGGAGGAACCGCTTTGGCCGACAGCCACCACGTAAACCCCCAGGTGTCGCTAGCGGGGAAACCATCACCCTGACGCCACGCTTAAGTCACCATACAGCGCTTCAGCCTCCCTACTTCGTAGGAGCTTCGAACCTTGGCCTCCTCGGTGAAGGGCAAAGGATCTACCATCCACGCTGCAAAGGCCGGTGGTATTTTTAGAGTATTTGTGTCGTTATCAAACGAGTATTTTTGTTTAGAAACTCATCTAAAAATAGAAATAGAAAAATCTATTTCTCTTACAGAAATTAATTTTTGGTCAAAATGGTTATCATTCGCACCTTAAATGGTAATTGTCCCCATGATAAGAGACAATTCTTGGATTGTCTTAGGAAAAAAGGCCCAGCTTTCTCAGAATCAAAAGCCCATAATCAGAAGAGCCCAGCCCGGCCCATTACACGCGAGGTGGGTAGTCTTCCTCTTCCTCCAGCTAGGGTTTCAAATCAAGTTCCTTCCCTCTGTCTTCAACGCCAGCACCGGTGGATACCGCCGTCCCGCTTCCACCGATCCTCGTCGCCGGCGACGGCGGTTTCGGTCGGCCCTCAGCTCAATTCGGCGGCGGAGCTCTTCCGCCTCGCGCTCGTCGCGCTCCTTCGACCATTCGAGGCTGCTCTCCTCGTCCGCTTCCGCAGCATTTCCCGAAAAGATCCGGACTTCAAGCCGTCATCTCCTCGCTCCGGCGGCTCCGATGATGCATCGGCTGTAACTCCATCTGCTGCCGAGACAAGGGTGGAGGTAGTAGCGTTCTAGCCGTCGTCAGCAATGAGCCTAATCTCGAGAGTAGGACACCGTTTGTCAAATGGATTCCTCCGTGCGTGTGCCGGTTCTCGTCCTGCCGTCACGGCGGATTCGCGCTTGAATTGGTTGTCCCGGAATCTCTCTCAACCGGCGAGGAAAGAGGAGGAAGATGACGAAGAGGAAGTGGAGATCGACCAGCGGAGGCTTCCGGCCGACTACGATCCGGCCACCTTCGATCCCACGGAGCATCGGAGCCCTCCGACGGACAGGGTATTCCGCCTCGTGGACGAAGTGGCCGGGCTCACGCTGGTCGAGGTGGCGGAGCTCTCGTCGATCCTGATGAGCAAATTGGGGATGAAGGAGCCGCCGGCCATCGCGGTCATGAAAGGAGGAGCTGCAGCCGCTATGGCCGGGATGGCCGCGAAGGCGGCCGGGTCGGGGGCGGCGGGTAAGGAGGAGAAGAAGCCGGAGAAGACCGTGTTCGAGGTGAAGCTGGAATCATACGAGGCGTCCGCGAAGATCAAGATCATCAAGGAGGTGAGGAGCTTTACGGACTTGGGTCTGAAGGAAGCCAAGGACTTGGTGGAGAAGACGCCGGCCGTGTTGAAAGCCGGACTTTCGAAGGAGGAAGGGGAGCAGATAGTCGAGAAGCTGAAAGCTCTTGGAGCCAAGGTTGTACTGGAATGAAGAATTCAAAAGGGTGGGATCTGCAGGTACTTGTTGCTCTTCCAAGAATTTGTTCTTCTTCTTTCATTCGACTCACATTAGATAGGCCTAGAAGAAGCATATAGTTCATGAGTTTAGATTTCTTGAACTAGAGAGGTTCATGTGCTATATCGATGTCGGCGGCGAACTCTTTGTGGGATTAGTTTCTTTCTTCTCTCTTTCCCCAATGCTGTATACCTTGTGAACTTGTTTTTACTTCCGGGTTTAGCTGGTTTTTGCTTTTGGAAGCAAGAGAAGTTGCGCGATTTTTCAGTCTCTAACATTTGGAAATTCGAACTTGATCGGCTGGATTAGCTAGTTGCAGGTGCTTCCATTTCAGAAATCGGGCAGCTTATTGATGTAAAACTGTGAGTCCAAAGCGGCGAGCCCAGCTTGATAGAAAACTTGAATAGAAATCGCAACAAATGGTTACTTGCAACTAGGAAATGCCTTGTATTCATCACGAACAATGTTGCTCGGCATCACGTCTAGGCATAAGCATCATGCTTAAGAGAGAAGAATTGCATCGGATGAGTCGAGCAAAGGATTCCTACTGTTGAAATGATTTCATTCGCTATCGGTTTAACAATTTCCAAGTCATACACATCGAGTGTAAATGCATGATGGTCCTACTTTGTGCTGAGTAGTGAGTAATGCTGGGGAAAGAAACTTACATTCCTCGCTCAAGCACAGTGTGGAAGTTGAGACCTTGGGCACCTGAATTTCTAAAATGTTCTATATTGTAACATTTTCACTCTCTCGTATGAATTGAATGATTGCTTCAAGCATGGGGGATGTTAAACACTGTTGCTGAAGGAAGGTAGTCTTATTCTTGGAGTTGACAGGGCACCCTGATGGCGGGTCTTGTCCAGGAGTTTTGAGGCCCTAGTTCAGAGAAAATGGGTCTGCTAGCCGCAAAACTTTCCCTTCATTCCATGCATACAGAGACTTCCTATGTGTGTGCAATGAAATGGAAAGTGATGTTATGAATGTTTTCAGACCTGGATCGGACTGGCCGGTTCAACCCTGTAGAACCGGGAATCGGAGCAAGGCCCAGTCCAGTTTTTGTGAAAGAACTGGAGGTAGTAGTCAAGAATCGGTCAAGCCCATGTCGACAACATGATAAGAGATGAATCTTCTATTTTGCTGGGGATGCAACTTAGTCTAATTAAACTCATTCTACCACTCACAAAGTTTTTCTCTATCATGAAGCGAAATGCCTTAAGATGATTTCCCCCTCTTCAGATTTCAAGACAGCTTAGTATGCAAATTCAGAGCGTTTCCATCGATCTTTTTTTCCACGGTGGACCACTATTAGTCTAATTAAACTAATCTACATGATGTCCATCGATTTTTTCTGCCATACATTATGCATAATTATGAAATTAATGTCATCCTAATGATGTAATTTCTCTTGCTTTTTTAGCTGCAGTGTGATTTAAAGTAATTGAATCGAGAGTTAAAATACTCGATCGTAAGACAAAATTGATACAGGTAGATGGATATGGTCATCATATGGATATGGATGTTGAACTTAATGGAAAACTAGGATCAATGTTGCAAAAAACCTCTTGTTTTCCTGCAAGATTAGCGTTAATGGATTCGAAATTTTTGGTTATCAATTACGTATGAGTTACGTTGGGATTGTGAAGTTGCATGGTGTTATCACCCGCAAAGATAAAGTTTTGGTTGGTTTTATCTTAAAAGATGGACGATTTGAAAAGACCGTCCCTCTCCGATTCGAACTCTGCTCGTGTATAAACCTGGAGGTCCCGTTGCATCAATTCCAGCGCCCAAAGCACGTACCATAACCCGGTCCCTGCTCAGACGACGGTGTACTCTCTCCAGCCCTCTCTTGCGGTCGACCCGGCATCTCCAAGGTCAGGTCGCTGATGGGAAGAATTGGCAATGGAGGTGGGTATCCCTAGAGACCACTTCCTGGAGAGGGTGCTGCTGGTGATGCAGACTGTCACCGTGGTCTGTATCTTCCTGATTCAGCCAAAGAGCCTCGATCCGCACAACTGGACCTTCAGAGCGGTGATACTATCCAGCGCGCTGGCCATTGTATCCACAGCGAGTCATCTGTTGATTCCCGCCTCGACATTCTGCTTCCACGGCCACCTGCTCCTTTGTGGCCGCCGTGCTGGCGATGGATCTCTACGCCATCCTCGCGATCTACGGCCCCTTGGTCTGGCGCTCCTGAAAAGCCGAAGGTCGAAGCCTCACCCGAACCTCTACGTTAGAGTTGGCTTTCTCCTCCTCCTCATGCAGCCTTTTATCATGTGTTCTGTAGTTGTGAACTCAAGTGCTGTTGCTGGTGGTGGATATGGGCTTGCTAGGATGCAATCAATAGAGATTTCCATAATTTCTTTCGGTCCATGTTAGCCCACTTCACCAAAAATAAAGCGGTCTCATTTTGGAAAATACCCCTTAAATCAACACTCCACATGCAACCCCAAAACCCCTATTATCCGAATAGTCCACGAATTATCCCCCTACTCTCCAAACAAACCATAAACCTGAAAAATCGCCTGGAAATGGACACAAAACCCTTTGGTAAATCCTCGACACAGATGAATCTTGAAGATACCATTCGATAATCCCAATATTATGAACTATTCTGAAATTGCTGACCATTGTCGGCTACAGGTGGGGGCTCTCACACATGGAGGTGGCTCCACCATCGGTCACCATTGTGCGTGGGTCAAGCAACCCTTACCCCCTGCAGGCAAGGGTTTGCATAGAGGTCCACCACCGTGCGAGATTGCTTGTGCAATACTGCCACGTCAATGTTGGTTGTCGGAAGGATTTAATTGGATTAGTTTTAAAAGTCTAGGACTTGATTGCACGTTTTCAAACATCTAGAACACAATCTTTATTGGGCAAGGCACTTGGGGTTGTTAAGTCTATATTTTCCTATCAATAATTCGAAGAAGTAATTTTGTATTTGGTCAAACTTATTTTCCTCAAATGTGAAAAGCAAGTATGAACATCTTAAGATTTTGTGAAATACATTTCTATAAAATATTTGAAATATATTACATTTCTAGAAAATATTTTTTAGGAAATCACCTTCCATAAGAATAATAATATTTTTTGATATTTGGATGAAACCTAAAAAAAAAAAAAAAAAAAAAAAAGGAATATATTATTCATCATTTGGAAAGGAAAATTTGATTTAATTATCCTTAGTATGCATACATGTTCAGCCGCTGGTAACTTGGGCACGGTGGGGAACTAGGCATAGGCACAAGGATCCCAAGTCTAGCCTCGATGGACCTTGATCTTGGCACGGGTAGTTCGGTCTCGAGCAAGAGCATAGACATCGGTCTCAAGACCATAAAGGGTGGGCCTAAGGATCCCGGCAGCCTGGCTTGAGGATCATAAAAGCTAACCGCTAGACCTTAGTGCTTGGGCTTAGGCCTAAATCCATAGAGGATGAGCTGTGGACTTGGCACTCAAGCTTAGGTCCTCAATACTTGAGCCTAGTCCATTAAGGCTGGGCCATGATATTAGTGTATGTGTTCGAGTCTCCAACGA
This sequence comes from Eucalyptus polyanthemos subsp. polyanthemos, assembly GCA_017140185.1. Taxonomy (NCBI): domain Eukaryota; kingdom Viridiplantae; phylum Streptophyta; class Magnoliopsida; order Myrtales; family Myrtaceae; genus Eucalyptus; species Eucalyptus polyanthemos. The sequence goes on along the minus strand of CM029461.1, from coordinate 54,687,736 downwards.
CTAAGCCGGGTCCATAAAGGCCAGGTTCGAGTCCATCCAAGGCAAGCCCGGGATTGTAGTGCCCATACTCAGGTCCCTGATGCTTGGCTCAAGACCCTAGTTCCCCATGCCCAAATCCATAGCATTAAGGCCTAGGCCTCGATGGATCCAAGCTTGGGCGCGAGGGATCTAAGCACAAGCATTGGGGTCTTGGGCCTAGCCTCGATGGACTTGTCTCAGCCTTAGTGTGTTTGGGTTTGGGTGCTGGGCACACAAGCACAAGCACTCAAGTGCGGGGATCTAGGCATAGGCACTAGGGTCTTGGGGTCGACCTCAATAGACTCAAGTCCGACCTCTATGGACCCAAGCCTAGGCACTAGAGCTTGGGCCTAGCCATTGGGTTCCCATGCCCAACCTCAATGGACCTAGGCGCCAAGGTCCCGGGCATGAGCACCAAGGTCTAGGGCCTTGGCCTCAATGGACTTGAACTTGGGCACTAGGGATTTGGGCAAGGGCATTAGGAACATGAGCCCTAACACTGAGGATCTAGGCACGGCCTTTGAGGACTCGGCCCTAGGTGCTAGGGATTTGGGCAAGGGTATGGGGGTCCTGCGCTTAGCCTTCGTGGACTCAGGTCTAGATGCCGAGGCATTGCGCATTGGTACCAGGGTCCCAAGCGCAAGAGTCGAGAACTCGAGCCTGGAAGCTGGGGATTCAGGAACGAATGTTAGGATTTTTGTGTTCAAGTATAGAGTTTATAATCCAATCACTCATATCTAGTCATATTTTAAAAAATGATTTTTGATTTTTTAAACGGTAAATTATTTTTTTGAATTTAAGTATAGATTTTCCGTTGATCTCTCTCTTCGTGTCTCTTCACTCCTTGTAGATTCAGACTTGGGAGGGATTGCACTAAGGATACGGAGGCATGGCTAGAAATGAGCATGGTCTATGTTACATGTTTTCACTCATTGTATTGGGGCACGGAAGTTACTCCAGAGTTTGGGCTCTAAGGCATGTCAATTGGCTCTTTAAACAGGCACCCACTCGAAGAAGTAAGAATCTGGATTACTAAGATTGCTTTTGAGATGGTTTGGTGAGAGAAGCACATCAAAACTTGTTAGGTTTTTCAATTAATCATTGATATCAACCACAACTTTCCGGAAGCGAACTGATTTTCTAAATATCTTCTTCCTTCTTGTTTTCTTTTTTCCTTATTTCTCTCTATCGGTTGCCATGGGAGAGGGCCACGATATAGGAATGTCAAAAACCGAACCGAAAACCGAATTGAACCGAACCAAACTGAAAAATTTGGCTTTTTTAGCTCAGTTTTCATTCGGTTCGGTTTTCATTAAAAACCGAAATTGTTTTTATCGGTTCGGTTTTTGTCGGTTAACCGAACTGAACCGAACCAATAAATCGATAAGAGCTTATTTCTTGGAAACAAAAATATATATAATAAAAAAAAAAAAAAAAAAAAATGCAAAAACTGAAAAATAAAAGCTGAAAACCAAAAATCAAAAATTGAACCGAATCAAACCAAATGTTCGGTTCGGTTTGTATTCGGTTTGGATTTTATTCGGTTCAGTTCGGAAGTTTTTCCTAACAGTTCGGTTGGGTTTGGTTTTTTTGAAAAATCGAAAACCGAACCGTTGACACCCTACCGCGATAGCCTTGCCTTGCCTTTGGTTGTTGACCTTCTGGCCATTGCCAAGGCCCTAGCAACTAGGAAAGGGAATTGAAACAAAGAAAAAAAAAAAATGAAAGAAAAAAAAAGGAAAAAGGAAAAGGAAAATGAAAAGAGAAGAAAAAGTTCTAGAAAACTTTAAAGAAATGGCAAAAATTTAATTTCATATGCAAAATGGCCCAAGACCTTTTGTGTATAGTTAGTTTTGGAATTTAGGACCCCTAGAGTGTTAAAACTTGGCATGATGAGATACTAATGTGCCAAAAGTTATAAAAGTGACACTTAAGTATCAAAATTGGAGCAAAATGGATCAACTAAGTGTCAATGGTGATAAATCCGGCCAAACGCCGATATGACAATTTTCCGGCGAATCAAATGCAAAACGACATCATTTTGCATGCTTACGTGGCTAAATAAATGGCAAAACAACATCGTTTTACTATCAACGTGGGTAAATAATTAATATAAAAATTAATTAAATTAAATTTAAAACCATTTTTAAAAAAAAGAGGAGAAAGATGAATAGTAGTCAGCGACTGAAGGCTTAGTCCTTGTTGCCACCGCCTCCCTATCGTTGTCAGGAAGGTGGGGGGAGAGTCGGCTAGGGTCACCCAATCTTGGGGTGATGCCTCAGCCAGCGACGACCCTTGAGCTGATTAGAATATATGTAAGTTTAATTATAAAATTAGCAAGCAATATCGGTTTGTTGTTGGCTTTGGATAAAAGTCCCCAAATCAGACAGGGGAGATGTCTTACAAGTACGCAAGTTTGAAAGCAGTTTTTGAAGTTTTTCTAGGTATTGCAAGCTTGTGCTTACAATTGGGAAGTGGATTTTAAGTTTGCTATTTAGTATTTGCCCTCTTTTAGCTTCCTTCTTTGCCCTGTATGTCAAGACTTGGATTTTCGTCACAAAATGACCCATTTTACCAACATCATTTGTGGGTAGTGTCTTCCTTCTTCATGTTGGGAACCTATTCCCCGTTTCAAAACTGTTTATGTCAAGACCCGGTTTCCGGACCAGTTTTGGAACCGGTTTTGTAAATATGGGTTCATAACCCTTTTTCTTCCCCTTATTTCTATTCTTACTCCCACAATCACACGGCATTTTTATTTTCATCCTTTTTCGTCGTTCCTCTTTCTCACTTGCTTCCCTCCCTTATCGGCTCACGACGAATGGATTGTATGATTGTCTCCCATTTTTCTTTTTAAAAGTTACCAAGCTTCATGTATAGTTTTATTAGACCCATGTTTGTTGCTAATTTTTTCCTTATGATTTTATTTATTATAATTAACATTTTGATCCTTAATTTTTCGTTTATTCAAAAATTTCATATATTTATTTATTACAAATACTTAATGTTTCAATACAAATTATGATAATTACTTTATTTTCTTGCATATTAATATAAAATTCAAAATCATATGAATATGGATTTTTCGGTGGAAGGCCAAGGACTCCCAGGAAAAATAAGGTGGATCCCCATCAATCGGTGTTGTCGTTTCGCACTCTGTTTTGGTCCGGGTCCTAAGTCGTGTGTCTGAAAACCAGTTTGGGGGTGGACTTGACCAGCATGAAATATCTTGTAATTTATTTTTGACTCCTCCCCATCAATCGGTGTTGTGTTTTGCACTTCTTATTGTCGTTTATTTTTCAGGAACTCCCCATCAATCGTTGTTGTCGTTTGGCACTTCTGAGGAAATATCTTGTCATTTATTTTTCAAAGGACTCCTCCCCATCAATCAGTGTTGTCGTTTTGCACTTTGTTTTGGTCCGGGTGTGAACCTTTTTTATCAATTATTTTGTAAATAAATGGTTACCATTCACTTTTGAGCTAACACGATAGTGATTTGCAAGCGGAAAGTTGTTTGGTCTATTCTTCAATACAAATAAAATCAAGGTAAAATAATATTTGGTCTCTACAATTTTGAGGGAGTTCAACTTTTATAGTGTACTCACGACCAAAATACTCAAAAATATATAATAAAAAAAACGAGAAATTTGAAATGAGGCAAATATATGACCAAAGTATTCATGATCGGTTCATGGACCCACCATCTCGGATGAGTCCAAGATTAGATGGGCCAGATCTCGATTCAGTTTAGTTCTCGATTTAATAATTCAACATCCTAAATCTCCCTTCCAAATGACCGCAATGTTTTCGTAGGTTTGGCCATTAGAGGTAAACATGGCCTTTCCTTTTGCTAAATATAACTCTCTTGACCACGAGAAATGATTAATTCTACAAGGTATAAAAGCGAGGGAAAATCAAATGAACCTAAGGGTGTGTTTGTTTCACGAAAAACGTAACGTTTTTAGAAAATGTTTTCCGATAAATCATTTTCCGAGGAAAACGGTTAGTTTTCCTTTGTTTTGTGATATGTGAATCAAAATATTTTCTGGTGTTTGGATTGCATTTGAAAAATGATTGAAAGTGTAGAAGATGCCGACAAAGAGGAAGAGGAGGGAGCGAAGCCAACAGGAGCGTAGGAGGGGCTAGGGTTGGAGGAGGCGGTGGTGACGAAAGGGGGGGGGTGAAGGAGAACGAGAGAGGGGAGGAGGAGTTAGGGTTTATGTTCACAAGCAAAAAAAAAAAAGAGAAAACAAGAAAAAAGAAAATAAAAGATATAATAATAACAAATTCAAAATTTTTAATTATAAATTCTTTTTAATAATAATATTTCATTAAGCAAGGACCTTAAAACATTTTGAAAAATGTTTTCTGGTTCTTTCAAAAGGGAAATCGTTTTCCTGAATTTAAGCTTTGAAAGGAAAACATTTTCTATTGACTAGGAAAACATTTTCCGTTGATTCATTTTCCTAAATGAACTAAACGCTGAAAATGAGGAAAACGTTTTTTGCAAAACAAACATTTAATGTTATGGGGACCATCTATATCAACATGTATCATGTGAACACGTCTCAACTATTTGGCCGACGTAAGGTATGCCGAATAGGATGCTTTTTACCCACTTTCCAAACCATTATAGATATGCACCGTTCTTATATTCTCGAAGTTCATAAGCAAGAAATTGCACTATAGAGTTGAGAGATAATAACTTTGCACCATGGATATGGTGAATGGAGAGATGGGAAGCCAGCAGCTACTGGCTCAAGCTCACATATGGAACCACATCTTCAATTTCATCAATTCCATGTGCTTGAAATGTGCCATTCAGTTAGGCATTCCCGACACCATCCACCACCATGGCCAACCCATGACCCTCGATGCCTTGGTCTCTGCACTTCAAATTCACCCCTCCAGAGCTCACTGCGTCGACCGCCTCATGCGCATCCTCGTCCACTCCGGATTCTTCGAACAGAACAAGCTTGCGCCGGACGGTCAAGGCGCCTACGTACTCAATCGCGTGTCCAAGCTCCTCCTTACGGACAATCCCTCCAATGTTGCGCCGTTTGCACTGTCCATGCTCGACCCTGTTTTGATAAACCCATGGCATGGCTTGAGCACGTGGTTCCACAACCACGTCGACCCGACGCCATTCGAAATGGTGCAAGGGATGTCGTTGTGGAGGTATGCTGGTCAAGAGCCGGGGCTTAATCGCTTATTCAACGATGGCATGGCTAGCGATGCTCGATTGGTGGCTAGCATGGTGGTTAACGAGCACAAATGGGTGTTCGAGGGAATAACCTCGTTGGTCGATGTAGGCGGAGGAACTGGGACGACGGCCAAGGCCATCGCGAACTCCTTTCCGCATATGGAATGCACAATATTTGATCTTCCGCATGTGGTGGCTAATTTAGAAGTTAGCGAGAATGTGAGATGTGTTCCTGGGGACATGTTTGAGGCCATACCACCTGCAGATGCAATAATATTGAAGGTACAAGTTAATCAAAAAATCAAGATTCAGCTACTTCACCTCCTTCAATCTAATCTTATCGAGAATAGCCCTGCGTTTTTCATGTAATGGATTAGTTTACATGTTGCAAACACAAGCCGTCCTAACGTTCGACTTACATAGGAAATCTACGAAATCACATGTGAACAATACATGGACATAATGACAGACTGATAGATGATTTAAGTTATATGCAGTGGATACTCCATGATTGGAGCGATGAAGACGCTGTGAAGGTACTGAAGCGATGCAGGGAGGCCTTAGGCAAAGGCGAGGGCAAGAAAAAGAAGGTAATTATAATTGAAATGGTGACGGACAACACGAAGAGCGACAAAGAGATGGTCGAAACCCAGCTTTTCTATGACATGTTGATGATGATCCTCGCGTCGGGGAGGGAGAGGGATGAAGCAGAATGGGCTAAGCTCTTCGTCGCTGCTGGCTTTGGGGACTACAAGATCACCCCTGTACTTGGCTTGCGATCTCTTATTGAGGTCTACCCTTCATGATCGATTATCAATACTTGCCAATTCATGCTCTAGTTCTTAAAGCTTGCGGTAAGTTAAAGATCAGTAGTAAATAAGGCTTCTCTAGCCACACACATAAAAATACATATTTCAGTAAGGGTTTAGCGATGTACGAGCATGCGAGAATGGTGTGATTAAGTCGCTCATTCAGATAAGCATATTTAGCAGTTGAAGCAAGTGGCTGTCGTTTGAATTGATTGGAGTGTGATCCTTTTCTAGCCACACACAGTGTGGAAGTTGAGACCTTGGGCACCTGAGTTTCTGAAATGTTCTATATTGTAACTTTTTCACTCTCTCTCTCGTATGAATTGAATGATTGCTTCAAGCATGGGGGAAGTTGTTAAACATTGTTGCTGAAGGAAGGTAGTCTTATTCTTGGAGTTGACAGGGCACCCTGATGGCGGGTCCTGTCCATGAGTTTTGAGGCCCTAGTTCAGAGAAAATGGGTCTGCTAGCCGCAAAACAATCCCTTCATTCCATGCATAGAGAGACTTCCTATGTGTGTGCAGTGAAATGGAAAGTGATGTTATGAATGTTTTCAGACCTGGATCGGACCGGCTGGTTCAACAGGGTTGAACCGGGAATCGGAGCAAGGCCCAGTCCAGTTTTTGTGAAAGAACTGGAGGGAGTAGTCAAGAATCGGTCAAGCCCGTGTCGACCCCGATGCAACAACATGATAAGAAATGAATTGCTGGGGATGCAACTTAGTCTAATTTAACTCAGTCTACCACTTACAAAGTTGCTTCTCTATCATGAAGCGAAATGCCTTAAGATGATTTCCCCCTCTTCAGATTTCAAGACAGCTGAGTATGCAAATTCCGAGCCATCGATCTTTTTTTCCACGGTGGACCGCTATTAGTCTAATTAAACTAATCTACATGATATCCATCGATTTTTTCCGCCATACCTTATGCATAATTATGAAATTAATGTCATCTTAATGATGTAATTTCTCTTGCTTTTTTAGCTGCAGTGTGATTTAAAGTAATTGAATCGCGAGTTAAAATACTCGATCGGAAGACAAAATTGATACAGGTAGATGGATATGATCATCATATGGATATGGATGTTGAACTTAATGGAAAAGTAGGATCAATGTTGCAAAAAACCTCTTGTTTCCCTGCAAGATTAGCGTTAATGGATTCGAAATTTCGGTTTGCTCATCAATTACGTATGAGTTACGTTGGGATTGAGAAGTTGCATGGTGCTTATCACCCCCAAAGATAAAGTTTTGGTTGGTTTTATCTTAAAAGATAGACGATTTGAAAAGACCGTCCCTCTCGGATTTTGTTGTTACTGATCAAAACAGTAAACAAGAAAATAGAAAACCAGAAGCTATATTTTTCATATGAGGAAGAGAAGCGTAGAGAAACAGAACACAAACTTGCATACGTCTGTTCTTAAGGAAACTGTAAAGTACAAGACAACTTAAACAAAGCAAAAAACTGCTCACGTACGTGCAACACATAATTGCACACAAACGTGCTATTAACTTCCTAGAAAATAGCAAAAACACTAAATAAATAACTAAATTGAACTTGGCTGTTTTTTAATAAAAAAAACAGAGTAAAACAGAGCAGAAAACAGAATAAAAACAAAATAGAAAACAGCAACTGAGACATTATAATCCAACAAACTCCTCCTTAGATCAATTGTTGCTGCATACTCCAATTTTCTTTCTTAATACTTCAAATCTTCCAGCTTGAAGTGGTTTTGTGAACATATCTGCAAGCTGATATTCAGATTTGCAATAGACCAACTTAACTTTGCCACTTTGTTGCACCTCACGCAGAAAGAAAAATTTGACTTTGAAATGCTTGGTTTTGCCATGGAAAACTAGATTTAGAGATATTGCTAAAGCAGCCTGATTATCCACATTAACTTCAATGCAATTACTGGAATTCAACCACAAATCCTTCATTATCTTCTTCAGCCACAAAACTTGATTTGCAGCTGCAGTAGTTGCTATAAACTCAGCCTCTGCTGTGGACTGAGCTACAATCTCTTGCTTTTTGGAACACCAGGAAAAACAAGCAGAACCAAAACTGAAACAATATCCAGACGTACTCTTCATGTCATCTACTGAACTAGCCCAGTCACTATCAGAAAATCCTTACAAATTAAACTTCTGACATTTTTTAAACTTCACACCAAAGAACAATGTTCCTTTGAGATATCTCAATACCCTTTTTGCTGCAATCAAATATAACTGACTAGGACTGGTCATAAACCTGGATAAAACACTCATAGCAAATAGAATATCTAGTCTAGTTGCTGTAAGATACATAAGACACCCAATTAGACTTCTATACATAGAAGCATCTACTGCATCTATTCCATCATTCTTCTGCAGCTTCTCTTTAGCAGCCATAGGAGTGCTTACACTTCGACAATCTTCCATCTAAAAATTCTTTAGAATTTCCTTCATGTATTTTTTCTGACAGATGAAGATCTCATATGAAGCTTGTTTGACTTCCAGACCCAAAAAATAAGACATATTTCCCAAGTCTGACATCTCAAAAACTGCAAATAAATCTTGCTTCACCTTCTCTATCAATTCCATATCATTCCCCGTCACTAAAAGATCATCTACATAAAGTGACAGAATTACAACACTGTGATTCACCTTCTTGACATAAAGAGTGAACTCACTTAAGCTTTTTACGAAGCCAAAATCCTGCAAATATCGATCTATCTTCCCATACCAAGCTCTTGGAGCTTGCTTCAGTCCATATAGAGCTTTCTTCAACCTGTATACACTCTCTTCTTGCCCTATGATACTGAAGCCTTCAGGTTGTTCAACAAAAATCTCCTCCTCAAGCTCTCCATTCAGAAATGCAGACTTGACATCTAACTGAAATATAGGCCACCCATTCTCTGCTGCAATAGCTAACGGTAACCTTATTGTATCAAGTCGTGCAACGAGAACAAATGTTTCAGAATAATCTACTCCCCATATTTGTGCATAGCCTTTCACCACCAGTCTAGCTTTGTGTTTATTAACAGAACCATCAGGATTAAGTTTTGTTCTAAACACCCACTTAACCCCAATTACATTCTTATCAGATGGTCTGTTAACAAGCTCCCATGTGTGGTTTTTCTGGATATTGCAATCTCCTCCTGCATTGCTACAATCCACCTCTGATCCTCCTTAGCTTCCATAAAGTTAGATGGTTCGAGCATTGCCACATTGCTTCTTTCATAGATTTCAGCAAGTGACCTTGTGCCTCTCACTGGTAAATCATCCACATTGTCTTCCAATCCATCTATAACTTCATTAACCTCTACATCTGTTGCAGGTTGTTTTTCAAACTGTTGCTGTTTTGCACTCTTTCCTTCCATCCAATTCCACTCATCTTCCTCTAGAAAAACAACATCCCTGCTTACAGTCACCTTCCCTATCATAGGGTGAAAAATTTTGTAAGCCTTTGATTGGAGACTGTACCTAATGAAGATTCCAAGCTCTGCTTTTTTATCCAACTTGTCCCTCTTGACCTCAGGAACATGAATGCCCAAAAACCTTCAAATTTTTCACAGAAGGTTTAACACCATACCAGACTTCAAAAGGTGTTGACCTCTCTAAGGCCTTTGTGGGCAATCTGTTCAATAGGAATACTGCAGTATTAGCTGCTTCAGCCCAGAACTTCTTAGGCAACATCTTCTCTTGCATCATACATCTGGCCATCTCCATAATACTTCTGTTTTTCCTCTCACTGACCCCATTTTGTTGAGGTGAATAGGGAGCAGTGAACTGCTGCACAATTCCTGCTTGCTCACAATTCAACTTAAACTTGTGAGCAAAGTATACTCGAACCATTATCGACTCGAGCATTTTAATTTTCTTCCCACTCGATTCTCAACTAAGGCTTTAAACTTCACAAACACATCAGCAACTTCAGACTTGGCTCGCAGAAAATAAATCCAACTCATCCTAGTCATATCATCAGTGAAGGTAATGAAATACCTGCTACCATTGAGAGAAGACTCAGACATAGGTCCACATAAATCTGTGTGGACTAATTGCAGCTTCTCACATACTATCCAGCCTCTTCCTTTGAAAGGAAATCTGGCTTGCTTGCCAAGAAGACAAGTTTTGCACTGTGGAAATTCCTCCTCCAAACTTGACAAGTCATCTGCCAAGCTATTTCTCTGCATAAACGACATGTTCTTCCTGTGAACATGCCCAAGTCTTTTATGCCATATCTCTGCATTTTCTTCTTTGCACTTTAAAGCCATTTGTTGCATCTCTTGTGGCTTGAATATGAAACTCTTGTCCTCCATTGGAATTCTTAGCACTTCTTTGCTATCTGCATTATTAATAAGACATTCATTCCCTTCGAACTTCACTTTATAGCCCTTCTCAACTAATTGACCGACACTTAACAGATTATGGTCAATATTTGGCACAAAGAGAACATCATTGATCAGCTTCACCTCATGATTTCCTTCAATAGCCACTGTACCCTTCCCTTACACTTCGATATACTGTTTGTTGCCAATTCTGACTCTGGACCTGATTGACTTGTCTAAACTCCTAAACAACTTTGAATTGCCAATCATATGATTGGTACAGCCACTATCCACCAGCCATGCATCATTCCCAACAGAAGATTCAGAAAAAGAAACTATAAACAAGTGCTCTTCCTTGGTTTCATTCACTGCTACTTGTGCTTTTCCTGCTTGTTGGTAATTTTTTTCTTTGCAGATGGCTTCCATGTGACCCAACTTGTTACATCTTCTGCATCTAGCATCAGGCTTTCTCCAACATCAAAAAAACTGATGATTAGTTCCATCACAGTATTAACAAGGCTTTTTGTTCATCTTCCATTTGCTAGACCCACCAGAATTTCCTTCTTTCGCTACAAACTTGGATTCACCAGCATTTTCTCTAGACTGAATCCATTTCTTCCCTTTGCCTCCATCATTTGACTTCACTCTAGCTTGCAGCCGCACCCTCTACAAACTCTTCTCTTCTCATCGTCTTACCTCTCGTGCTCCCGTACGCAGAGCATTTAACAATTTTGCAAGCTTTATATCAGGTAAATCTCTTGTGTTTTCCAGAGACGCTATGGTGGCTTCGAACTTCTCTGGAAGAGACACTAGGATCTTCTGAACAAGCCTTTCATCCTTCAAGTCAATCCCTAAAACTTTGATTTTATCAACTATCCCAACCAACCTATCAGAGTACTCCTTCACTGACTCTGAATCCTTCATCTGCTGTCTCTCAAACTCCTTAAGAGATTCAGCACCTTCATGCCTCTTATCTTCTCATCTCCCTCGTATTCATCCTTTAAGAAATCCCATATGGCCTTTGCAGAGTCACACTTCATAATTCTAGTAAAGATGGTAGGCGAGACAGCAGCATACATGCAAGATTTTGCCTTGGCTTTTCTTGTGGTTCTCTCTTTATGAAGTTTGATTTGATTCATGGTCGGATTATCTGGAAGTGGAGCAACTTCATAATCATCCTCCACAGCTTCCCACAGATCATGACCCTCCAAAAATGCTATCATCTTAACAGCCCATGCTTGATAATTCTCTCCAGTAAATACTGGAGAAGCCATTGCAGAGAAACCACTCAACCCTGTCTCCATCACCCTTTAACTTCTTTACACTTCGATACTTGCTTCACTTCACAGTCCCTCAAGATCAATCACGCTCTAATACCACTGTTGTTACTGATCAAAACAGTAAACAAGAAAATAGAAAACCAGAAGCTATATTTTTCATATGAGGAAGAGAAGCGCAGAGAAACATAACACAAACTTGCATACGTCTGTTCTTAAGGAAACTGTCAAGTACATGACAACTTAAACAAAGCAAAAACTTGCTCACGTACGTGCAACACATAAATGCACACAAACGTGCTATTAACTTCCTAGAAAATAGCAAAAACACTAAATAAATAACTAAATTGAACTTGGCTGTTTTTTTAATAAAAAAACAGAGTAAAATAGAGCGGAAAACAGAATAAAAACAAAATAGAAAACAGCAACTGAGACATTATAATCCAACAGATTCGAACTCTGCTCGTGTATAAACCTGGAGGTCCCGTTGCATCAATTCCAGCGCCTAAAGCACGTACCATAACCCGGTCCCCGCTCAGACAATAGTGTACTCTCTTCGGCCCTCTCTTGCGGTCGACTCGGCATCTCCAAGGTTAGGTCGCTGATGGGAAGAATTGGCAATGGAGGTGGGTATCCCTAGAGACCATTTCCTGGAGAGGGCGTTCCTGGTGATGCAGATTGTCACCGTGATCTGTATCTTCCTGATTCAGCCGAAGAGCCTCGATCTGCACGACTGGACCTTCAGAGCGGTGATACTATCCAGCGCGCTGGCCATTGTATCCACGGCGAGTCATCTGTTGATCCCCGCCTTGACATTATGCTTCCACGGCCACCTGCTCCTTTGTGGCCGCCGTGCTGGCGATGGATCTCTACACCATCCTCGTGATCTACGGCCCCTCGGTCTGGCGCGCCTGAAAAGCCGAAGGTCGAAGCCTCACCCGAACCCCTACGTTAAAGTTGGCTTTCTCCTCCTCATGCAGCCTTCTATCATGTGTTCTGTAATTGTGAACTCAAGTGCTATTGCTGGTGATGGATATGTGCTTGCTATGATGCAATCAATAGAGATTTCCATAATTTCTTTCGGTCCATGTTAGCCCACTTCACCAAAAATAAGGTGGTCTCATTTTGGACAATGCCCCATAAATCAACACTCCATATGCAACCCCAAAATCCCTATTATTCGAATAGTCCACGAATTATCCCCTACTCTCCAAACAAACCATAAACCTGAAAAATCGCTTGGAAATTGACACAAAACCCTTTGGTAAATCCTCCACACAGATGAATCTCGAAGATACCATTCGATAATCCCAATATTATGAACTATTATGAAATTGCTGACCCTTATCGGCTATAGGTGAAGGCTCTCACATGGAGGTGGCTCCACCATCGGTCACCATTGTGCGTGGGTCAAGCAACCCTTACCCCCTGCAGGCAAGGGTTGTGCGACCCTTGCATAGAGGTCCACCACCATGTGAGATTGCTTGTGCAATACTACCACGTCAATGTTGGTTGTCGGAAGGATTTAATTGGATTAGTTTTAAAAGTCTAGGACTTGATTGCACGTTTTCAAACATCTAGAACACGATCTTTATTGGGCAAGGCACTTGGGATTGTTAAGTCTATATTTTCCTATCAATAATTCAAAGAAGTAATTTTGTATTTGGTCAAACTTATTTTCCTCAAATGTGAAAAGCAAGTATGAACATCTTAAGATTTTATGAAATACATTTCTATAAAATATTCGAAATATATTACATTTCTAGAAAATATTTTTTAGGAAATCACCTTCCATAAGAATAATGATATTTTTTGATATTTGGATGAAACCTAAAAAAAAAAAGGAATATATTATTCGTCATTTGGAAAGGAAAATCTGATCTAATTATCCTTAGTATGCATACACTTTCAGCCGTTGGTAACTTGGGCACGGGCGGGGAACTAGGCATAGGCACAAGGATCCCAAGTCTAGCCTCGATGGACCTTGATCTTGGCACCAGCAGTTCGGTCTTGAGCAAGAGCATAGACATAGGTCTCAAGACAATAAAGGGCGGGCCTGAGGATCCTCAGCAGTCGAGCGGGCTTGTGGATTCTCGGCAGTCGGGCTTGAGGATCATAAAAGCTAAGCGCTAGACCTTAGGGCTTAAGCCTAAATCCATAGAGGATGAGCTGTGGACTTGGCACTCGAGCTGTGGACTTGGCACTCAAGCTTAGGTCCTCAATACTTGAGCCTAGTCCATTAAGGCTGGGCCGTGATATTAGTGCACGTGTTCGAGTCTCCGACAACTAAGCCGGGTCCATAAAGGTCGGGTTTGGGTCCATCCAAGGCAAGCCCGGGATTGCAGTGCCCATACTTAGGTCCCTGATGCTTGGCTCAAGACCCTAATTCCCCATGCTCAAAACCATATCATTAAGGCCTAGGCCTCAATGGATCCAAGCTTGTGCGCAAGGGATCTAAGCACAGGCATTGGGGTCTTGGGTTCAGCCTTGATGGACTTGTCTCAGCCTCATTGTGTTCGGGTTTGGTTGCTGGGGACATAGGCACAAGCACTCGAGTACGGGGATCTAGGCATAGGCACTAGGGTCTTGGGGTCGACCTCAATAGACTCAAGTTCGACCTCTATGGACCCAAGCCTAGGCACTAGAGCTTGGGCCTAGCCATTGGGTTCCCATGCCCAACCTCAATGGAGCTAGGCGCCAAGGTCTCGGGCATGAGCACCAAGGTTTAGGGCCTTGGCCTCAATGGACTTGAACTTGGGCACTAGGGATTTGGGCAAGGGCATTAGGAACACGAACCCTAACACTGAGGATCCAGGTACGGCCTCTGTGGACCTGGCCCTAGGTGTTGGGGATTTGGGCAAGGGTATGAGGGTCCTACGCTTAGCCTTTGTGGACTCGGGTCTAGATGCTGAGGCATTGTGCATTGGTGCTAGTGTCCTAAGCTTAGGAGTCGAGAACTCGAGCTTGGAAGCTGGAGATTTGGGAACGAGCGTTAAGATTTTTTTGTTCAAGTATAGAGTTTATAATCCAATCACTCATATCTAGTCATATTTTAAAAAATGATTTTCGATTTTTTAAACGGTAAATTATTTTTTTGAATTTAAGCATAGATTTTCCATTGATCTCTCTCTTCGTCTCTCTTCACTCCTTGTAGATTCAGATTTGGGAGGGATTGCACTAAGGATACGGAGGCATGGCTAGAAATGAGCATGGTCTATGTTACGTGTTTTCACTCATTGTATATGGGCACGAAAGTTGCTCCAGAGTTTGGGCTCTAAGGCATGTCAATTGGCTCTTTAAACAGGAACCCACTAGAAGAAGTAAGAATCTGGATTACTAAGATTGCTTTTGAGATGGTTTGGTGAGAGAAGCACATCAAAACTTGTTAGGTTTTTCAATTAATCATTGATTGCAACCACAACTTTCCGGAAGCGAACTGATTTTCTAAATATCTTCTTCCTTCCTGTTTTCTTTTTTCCTTATTTCTCTCTATCGGTCGCCATGGGGGAGGGCCACGATATAGGGATGTCAAAAACCGAACCGAAAACGGAATTGAACCGAACCAAACCGAAAAATTCGGCTTTTTTAGCTCAGTTTTCATTCGGTTTGGTTTTCATTAAAAACCAAAATTGTTTTTATCGGTTCGGTTTTTATCGGTTAATCGAACTGAACCGAACCAATAAATCGATAAGAGCTTATTTCTTGGAAATGAAAAACATATATAATAGAAAAAAAAACAAAAAAAATAAATGCAAAAACTGAAAAATAAAAGCTGAAAACCAAAAACCAAAAAATCAAACCGAACTGAACCAAATGTTTGGTTCGGTTTGTATTCGGTTTGGATTTTATTCGGTTTGGTTTGGAAGTTTTTCTTAACGGTTCGGTTTGGTTCGGTTTTTTTTTTTAAATCGAACTGAACCAAACTGTTAACACCCCTACCGTGATGGCCTTGCCTTTGGCTGTTGACCTCCTCTGGCCATTGCCAAGGCCCTAGCAACTAGGAAAGGGAATTGAAACAAAGAAAAAACAAAAATGAAAGAAAAGAAAAGGAAAAAGGAAAAGGAAAAGAGAAGAAAAAGTTCTAGAAAACTTTAAAGAAATGGCAAAAATTTAATTTCATATGCAAAATGGCCCAAGACCTTTTGTGTATAGTTAGTTTTGGAATTTGGGACACCTAGAGTGTTAAAACTTGGCACAAAGAGATACTTATGTGCCAAAGGTTATGAAAGTGACATTTAAGTGTCAAAATTAGAGCAAAATTGATCAATTAAGTGCCAATGGTGATAAAATCTGGCCAAATGCCGATATGACAATTTTCCGGTGAACCAAGTACAAAACGACATCATTTTGCATGCTTACATGGCTAGATAAATGCCAAAGCAATGTCGTTTTACTATCAACGTGGGTAAATAATTAATATAAAAATTAATTAAATTAAATTTAAAACCATTTTTTTTAAAAGGAGGAAAAAAATGAACAGCAGCCAGTGACTGTGGGCTCAGCCCTCGCCGCCACCGCCTCCCTGTCGTTGTTGGGAAGGTGGGGGGAGGGTCGGCTGGGGTCGCCCAATCTTGGGGCGATGCCCTAGCCAGCGACGACCCTTGAGCCGATTAGAATACATATAAGTTTAATTATAAAATTAGCAAGCAATATTGGTTTGCTGTTGGCTTTGGATAAAAGTTCCAAATCAGGCAGGGGAGATATCTTACAACTACGCAAGTTTGAAAGCAGTTTTTGAAGTTTTTCTACGTATTGCAAGCTTGTGCTCATAATTGGGAAGTGGATTTAGTAAGTTTGCTATTTAGTATTTGCCCTCTTTTCTCGGGTTCCTTCTTCATGCCGTTTCACTGTATGTCAAGACCTGGATTTTCGTCACGAAATGACCCATTTAAAATACCGACATCATTTGTGGGTCGTGTCTAGGGGTGTGCAACCGGACCGGCCCACCCAGAAAATAGGGTTGGGAACCTATTCCCATTGAAATTGGTCTGGGAACTGGGTTCGATTGATTACCCACCTAGGAACTGGTTTCCGGACTGGTTTTGGAACCGGTTTTGTAAATATGGGTTCATAACCCTTTTTCTTCCCCTTATTTCTATTCTTACTCCCGCAATCACACGGCATTTTTCCTCTTGGCTCTCTCAAACACGCATGGCACTCCTTTTTCGTCGTTCCTCTTTCTCACTTGCTTCCCTCCCTCATCGGCTCTTTGTCGTACCGTCCGAAGAATGGAAATTATTGTATACCACGTGGATTGTCTCACATAATTTTTCTTTTGTAGGAGGAGTTATGCTTGCATAAATGAGTAGCTTCATGTAGTAGTTATGGAAAAAGACAAATATTAGACCCATGTTTGTTGCTAATTTTTTGCCTTATGATTTTATTTATTATAATTAACCTTGTGGATCCTTAATTTTTCGTTTATTCAAAAAGTTCATGTATTTATTTATTACAAATACTTAATTTTTCAATACAAATTATGATAATTATGTTATTTTCTTGCATATTAATATAAAATTCAAAATCATATAGAATATAGGTAAATTGCAAAACAGATTCCAGTGGAAACAAGGTTGACCTTGAAATCGGACCAAAAAAATAAGGTGGATCGGGTATAACGTCAAATACAAATAGGATCAAGTATATGGTCCAAAAAAAAAAAAAAAAGAATTTGTTATAACAGAGTCGGGTATAAAATTTAGGTTTATACTCTACCCACCTTGAACCCGATGACTCCAAGTCGTGTCCACTAGAAAATGTCCAGTTTGGGGTGGACTTGACCAGCAGGAGAGGAAATATCTTGTAATTTAATTTTCAGGCCAAGGACTCCTCCCCATCAATCGGTGTTGTCGTTTTGCACTTCCGAGGAAATATGTTGTCGTTTATTTTTCAGGCCAAGGACTCCTCCCCATCAATCGTTGTGGTCGTTTGGCATTTATTTTTCAAGCCAAGGACTCCTCCCCATCAATCGTTGTTGTCGTTTGGCACTTCTGAGGAAATATCTTGTCATTTATTTTTCAGCCAAGGACTCCTCCCCATCAATCAGTGTTGTCGTTTTGCACTTTGTTTTGGTCCTGGTGTGAACCATGATGCATGATGTTGTCTATCCAGATTAGGTGTTTCCCAAAAAAACAAGGTACTTTTTTTATCAATTATTTTGTAAATAAATGGTTAACATTCATTTTTTAGCTAACACGATAGTGATTTGCAAGCGGAAAGTTGTTTGGTCTATTCTTCAATACAAATAAAATCAAGGTAAAATAATATTTGGTCTCTACAATTTCGAGGGAGTTCAACTTTTATAGTGTACTCATGACCAAAATACTCAAAAATATATAATAAAAAAAAGGAGAAATTTGAAATGAGTCAAATATATGACCAAAGTATTCATGATCGATTCATGGACCCATCATCTCAGGTGAGTCCAGGATTAGATGAGCCAGATCTCGGTTAAGTTTAGTTCTCGATTTAATAATTCAACAACCTAAATCTCCCTTCCGAATGACTGCAATGTTTTCGTAGGTTTGGCCATGAGAAGTAAACATGACCTTTTCCTTTGATTAATATAACTCTCTCGACCACAAGAAATGATTAATTATACAAGGTATAAAAGCGAGGGAAAATCAAATGAACCTAAGCTACTTTAATGTTATGGGGACCATCTATATAAACGTGTATCATGTGAACATGTCTCAATTATTTGGCCGACGGAAGGTATGCCGAGTAGGATGCTTTATACCCACTCTCCAAACCATTATAAATAGGCACCGTTCTTATATTCTCGAAGTTCATAAGCAAGAAATTGCACTATAGAGTTGAGAGATAATAACTTTGCACCATGGATATGGTGAATGGAGAGATGGGAAGCCAGCAGCTACTGGCTCAAGCTCACATATGGAACCACATCCTCAATTTCATCAATTCCATGTGCTTGAAATGTGCCATTCAGTTAGGCATTCCCGACACCATCCACCACAATGGCCAACCTATGACCCTCGATGCCTTGGTCTCTGCACTTCAAATTCACCCCTCCAGAGCTCACTGCGTCGACCGCCTCATGCGCATCCTCGTCCACTCCGGATTCTTCGAACATAATAAGCTTGAGCCGGACGGTCAAGGCGCCTACGTACTCAATCGCGTGTCCAAGCTCCTCCTTACGGACAATCCCTCCAATGTTGCGCCGTTCGCACTGTCCATGCTCGACCCTATTGTGATAAACCCATGGCATGGCTTGAGCACGTGGTTCCACAACCACGTCGACCCGACGCCATTCGAAATGGTGCAAGGGATGTCGTTCTGGAGGTATGCTGGTCAAGAGCCGGGGCTTAATCGCTTATTCAACGATGGCATGGCTAGCGATGCTCGATTGGTGGCTAGCATGGTGGTTAACGAGCACAAATGGGTGTTCGAGGGAATAACCTCGTTGGTCGATGTAGGCGGAGGAACTGGGACGATGGCCAAGGCCATCGCGAACTCCTTTCCGCATATGGAATGCACAATATTTGATCTTCCGCATGTGGTGGCTAATTTAGAAGTTAGCGAGAATGTGAGATGTGTTCCTGGGGACATGTTTGAGGCCATACCACCTGCAGATGCAATAATATTGAAGGTACAAGTTAATCAAAAAATTAAGATTCAGCTATTTCACCTCCTTCAATCTAATCTCATCGAGAATAGCCCCGTGTTTTTCATGTGAAGGATTAGTTTACATGTTGCAAACACGTTCAATTTACATAGAAAATCTACGAAATCACATGTGAACAATATATGGACATAATGACAGACTGATAGATGATTTAAGTTATATGCAGTGGATACTCCATGATTGGAGCGATGAAGACGCTGTGAAGGTACTGAAGCGATGCAGGGAGGCCTTAGGCAAAGGCGAGGGCAAGAAAAAGAAGGTAATTATAATTGACATGGTGATGGACAACACGAAGAGCAACAAAGAGATGGTCGAAACCCAGCTCTTCTATGACATGTTGATGATGATCCTCGCGTCGGGGAGGGAGAGGGATGAAGCAGAATGGGCTAAGCTCTTCATCGCTGCTGGCTTTGGGGACTACAAGATCACCCCTGTACTTGGCTTGCGATCTCTTATTGAGGTCTACCCTTCATGATCGATTATCAATACTTGCCAATTCATGCTCTAGTTCTTAGAGCTTGCGATAAGTTAAAGATCAATAGTAAATAAGGCTTCTCTAGCCACACGCATAAAAATACATATTTCAGTAAGGGTTTAGCAATGTACGAGCATGCGAGAATGGCATGATTAAGTCGCCCATTCAGATAAGCATATTTAGTAGTTGAAGCAAGTGGCTGTCGTTTGAATCGATTGGAGTGTGATCCTTTTCTAGCTTCGAACCTCTAAATTTTACATCTTATCGTTAATTGATTTTAGTACAAAGATCCAAATGCATAATTTCGGTGTGGCAATTCCGAACTTTATTAGCCATAAGTCTCGAAATGTGTGGACTTACCAAACAATTTGTAAGGAATGTTCACAATGTTAGAGGCAAGACCGGTTCATAATATGGATCTAAATGATAATTTGCAATAAAATGATACATGCGTTTCACATTCAAGCGTCCAATTAAATCTGCCGTATCAACTTCTTAAATCAATTTAATGAGCTAATTTTAGTATCTAGAGCATTTTGCTTTACCCACACAATTGCTAGACAACATAGCTATGAAGTTTGAATTATCAAAATTAGACCATTTCACATTGATGTTGCTTACATGAAATTTAATAATGATGACAACGATGATAATCGCCTGTTGACACCTAAATTTTGGCGACCTAGCCATTTATTAATAGAAAAATTAGGGATTAATTCTAACCTCTAAACAAAAATATTATAATTAAATTGCATAATATATAGATTTAAGAGCATTTTTTTTATTACATTTGCATTGGTCTAGTGATGGATATATGTTTGACTTGATGGTGTCCACATCCAATAATTTTCATTTAAGTTAACATCATCATGCTGTCAAGGGAATACCTTCGGTTGATGTTATATGGATTAGCAAAAATCCTTATTCAGCGCAATGAGGGACCATGAATCTCACCCATGATATGAGGAAGGGGACTGATAAATTGCACACACGAAGAAGGATAGGAAATTTAAAAAAAAAAATCGGTTGGATGCTTAGTGGTCGCAATTTCGGTCAGCTAATGGAGGAATTCGTGGGATAAATGATGAGCTATCGGCTGAAGGAAAAAGAAAACGCGGCAATTGAGAGACAAAATGGAGGAAAGAAATCAAGGCATTTGTGGAAAGTGTGGGTTGCTGGAATTTATAAAAGGGGACTAATGAGCTGGTTATAGAATAGTGAGAGAAAATGATGGGATTGTTCCAACGCTATAAACACCCACCCAGCCATATTCGCAAGAAAAAGAGAGGAAATAATCAAAGTTGGCCCAGGAATTGTGAATGGAGACGAGCAAATGTGGACGCGTTCAAGGCAATATGAGTAGAAGCAAAAAATGAAACCAAAAGATTCTAAGCGCTAACTTAGAAATAAATTAGAGAGATTCACAATCAATTTTTGGTGATAAATCAAAGCCAAAACTCAGCAATTCCTCTCTGGAAATGACTTCTATCACAGGATTGCACGGTTCTCCTTTGGTGCTTTGTGCCACCTCATATGGAAGAAAAGGAATGCAATCATCTTCAGGGGTGAATCATGCGCGGTAGCCGCTCTAAAAAACCATTTGCTGATGGTGGTTAGGGACAAAGCCCTTACCTTCAAGGATGTTGCCCCCTCCCCGAGGAACAAAAGGCTTCAAAGAGGGTGGGGCTTTGACCCCGTGATCTTCTTGAGCTCTCCGGATCCTCCTTAGGTTGTGTCTGGAGCTGGTTACATCTCCGCTCTTTTCCTTGTTAGAGAGTGTGAGGGTCGGTGGTCCTGCCTGAGGGCGGGTCGTTCGATTTGTTGTGTGGGTTCTTCCTGGTGGGCTTGTTTGCCTTGAGGTTTTACATCGGATCCCCTCCACTTTTGCTTCTTCGCAAGAGTGTAGGTTTTGGACCTGATCTTTGGTACGTTTCCCTTAATACTATTATTACCTTCACCAAAAAAAAAAAAAAAAAAAAAAAACTCAGCAATTCCCCAAGAATCATCAATCAGCTCTACGGATCCAGACTTTCCAACTATACATGGGAGGCTTTTTGCTATAAAAAGAGGTACACACCCCCAATCATTGGAGGTCCACTATCTCGAGAATTCTCCGATTGGTCTATCTCGCTTTGTGGATATTGACGACAAGCATAAAGCTAAGTCAAGCATTTTTTTATTTGATTGTGTGAAATTCCATTTCCCTATTTAAATTATTCATTTATTTATTTTCATGTTTTCGCTTGCTGTCCAGGTTCAATTTCCCGGTCGT
Organism: Eucalyptus polyanthemos subsp. polyanthemos; assembly: GCA_017140185.1. Classification (NCBI taxonomy): domain Eukaryota; kingdom Viridiplantae; phylum Streptophyta; class Magnoliopsida; order Myrtales; family Myrtaceae; genus Eucalyptus; species Eucalyptus polyanthemos. Next base: position 54,665,732 of record CM029461.1, on the reverse strand, counting down.
CGTGGGCTTTTCACGCCTATTCTACATCAACATCCCACTAACATTGTTTTTTGTTCTCTGCGAGAATTCATGCACAAGTCCACACTTGGGACACCACAAGGAGAGGGCCATGCAATTGAAAATACAAGGCCACATTTCTGAGAAGACCAGTGAATAGAGAGCGGACGTTCTACGCATGTAGGAGAAATCGTGAAGGAGACCCGCACTTGGAGAAATGAACATTCCGTTACACACTAAGTCTTCAAAGTCAAATTCTCCCTGCTCCTTGGAGACGAGACTCATGCCCATTCTCCATCAAAATCTCACTTTCGTCTCCTTTCTCTCTTGGCGAATATACGCCCGAGTCCTCGGTTGCACAGATTTGGCTGCTATTTGCTTCAACGACGGGTTATTGTTCGAGATCTCCACCATCAAGGTATCTTGGCGAAATTCCAGGCGATTGCCGATCCAGGCCCAATGCGTTTCGTGACTTCTACGACATCTTGGCGAGCTCCGATTGTGCCAAACCCACTCTGTGTTTGGAGGCTCCGCCCGTCCCCGCAGCTGTCCGTCCCCGCACCCCCGCTGGTCCCTGCATCTACCCGTCACCGCACCTCCGCTCAAATCTGGAGCGGCCCTGCTGCTGCCACCGCGCCTGCACCTCCGCTTGATACTCGGCCCCTGCAATCAGCAACTGCTCCCGACGGCCCACGCCCCTGCCCGCAAGTCTTCCTGTCCGCCCCTTGCTGGTCGCCGCACCTCCACCGCCCAGCCTTCGCCGGAGCTCCGGGAGTTGCTGCCATCGCTGCTCCTGCTGCCCAACTCCCGCACCACAGCCTGACCCTGGTGCAAATTGTCGGTCGCAAATCCCACGCACCGGCCCCGTTTTTTTTTTTTTTTTTAAAATGTCAAGGTAGTTTATTTTTTATCTTATTTTTTATCTTTTTTACCAAGTTTAGTTATTATTGCTCAAATTGGAATATTGGATGTCGATGTTCATTTTATGAATATTTTAGGCATTATCTGTAGGGTTTTGCCCAAAATTAGTATAATTACTAATTTGATCCATTAGACGTCGGATTATTTTTTTAAATTATATTGATTTTTTGGGTACTTTGAATTAAATCATTATAATTATTAATTTGACCCATAAGACTTCGAATCAAATTTTTAATTATTTTGAATTTTCTTACATGTTGTGATGTTTATGGTTAAAATAATCGTTAATTTAATATGTGAGACAATGGATTATTTTTTCAATTATTTTAATCATTCATTTAAAGAATATCTTGATTGGTTTAGATATAATGTTTATCTGATAATTGCTTGTTTTGGAAAAAAACTAAAAATTCAAAAAAAAAAATAAATCAAATCTTGCATTGGAATATGTTGGTTTTGTAAATTAAGATTGCATTTTTAGATTGCATGTTTAGGCAATTTTTGGAATAGATTAGGATTTGACCTAATTTTTTTTAAGATAGGGTCTTAGATAATGCTTGCATATTTTAATAATCTCATTTAAAAAAATAAAAAATAGTTTTCTAAGATAGGATAGGGTTTAAGTAAAATTAACCCTAAACATATTAGAAAATTATCATTTTAGACAATTTAATTAGTTTTTTTATTATTATGAATTTTAATAAAATAATACAAAAATATTAGGTGCATGTCGTTTAGTTTGCATGTTCATTTAATTAGAAATAGCCTATTAGTAAAATTAGGTCATGTAGTTAATGTGCATGTTTAATGATAAAGTTCTAATTTCAAGAAAACCCAAAAAAGAATTATTTGCTTTAGTGTGTTGAATTCCTTTGGTGCAATTTATTTTATTCAATGTTTAATAATGGTTGAACATCCATGTGATCATCCCATCATATGATAGTAGTTTAGGTTGAAATAAATCCATGTTGCCTGCAAAAACATTTTTGAAAATAAAAAGAATTGTACCAAAAAGGTATTAGAGAAGTCTAGTGTAACCAAGTCCCCTACCCAAAGTCTCTGGTTCGTATGAGTAAATTAATACTTCAATTATTTTACTTAGGTGTATAATTAACCTACCATAAACTGATTAATGGCGACTTCTAGATAAAATTCATTTGCATGCTAAAAACTTGAATCTAAGTCGTGAATTGATATGGGCTTGGGAGAGATCGAGCTAAGTTTAAGACTTAGTAGTCCATTAGCCTAAACTCTAGATAGTGCACTTGAAATTTAGGTCACGACACCGCCCATTCCATAGCATGTCAGGAACATTTGCACTATCTTTGCAGAGGGTGTAACGCCCCAAACTTGGGCACGCGCACATCCCTCGGCGGTCGACTAAAATTTGTGACGTCCCAAGACACGTCACCAACCCTTTTGTTTTATAAACATGCGGAAGCGAACTCATAAACCCTAGACAACAATCAAACACATAGGATAGTGAAAAAACATGCTACATTTTTTTTTTAAACACACTTTGTATACAATCAAGCCAAATCTACGGTTTATAAACATCAGTTTGTCCCAAACATAAACAACCCGACAACCTACACTCTAGACCCTCCAATCTTGGGCTCCGAGTTCTACATTTAAAGATTTGAAAATATTTAAACCACGACAAGATGCGATAAAAATCTCAGCGAGTTAAAACCTTAAACCCGATTAGGACGAAAATTCACCCAAAGACGGCCTAAACATGCACCATAGGATTTACCTCGTCTTAGCACCTTCTAGCATATTAGTATAACTCATATATCATATAAATACAGTACACATATTTCATAAATGGAACACATCAATTCATCTTTCAATTAATCACAGGGGTCCCAATTATAAAGCCAAACCGTTATGACACGTCCCATTTCGTGCCACACAGTTTTGTTCCATAATCAAGCATAGCTATCTCAATCATTCATGCATGTCCCAATTATTTATGACCCAACGGCCACTACACCCCACTAAGGAGCTTCATTCCGGAATCCATCCGTGAATGGCAATGCCTAGCATCCTCTGCCTAGACGGCATTCCACTAAGGAGCTTCGTTCCAAAATCTATTCACGAACGGCAACGTCTAGCATCCTTCGCCTAGATGGCGTTCCACTGAGGAGCTTCATTCTGAAATCTATTCGCGAACAGCATTGTCTAGCATCCTTTGCCTAGATGGCATTCCACTTGGTGACCACACACACATCCATGCTCGGCCAAAAACATTGTACTTTGCACTCAAATAATTCCATTTCAAATAATGGACTTGGCCAATTTTCTTCGTATTAAAAATACCCGTTAAAATAATTGTGCGTGGTCACACGGTCAAATCGAACCATAAAACGTGATATTCTCTTATTTGAAAATCCCACGATTTTATATAGTACCTAAAATAATTTTTGGCATCAAAACCCGACACCCAGTATTTTTCTAATCAACTACCATAAAATCATATTTTTGCAATAATAATTGCCAACCATTATCAAGCACTCAATTTCACATATTATCAAGCATAAGTTATAAGCATGTAAAAGTCAACCATATCACCAAATATGCATTGTCTAACAAGTACAACATCAAGAACAATCACAAAACCACTATCAGTCCTAACTGGTAGAAACCATGCCATTCACGCGTCTCCAAGTTTAATTTCAGAAATATAATCAAACAAACTCAGAAAATTCTCAAATTTGAATATGTTATAAAGGACATCTAAACGGAAATTTTTTATAAAGACATAAATTGGATGGGGTAGTTAACCCTCTTATTCCATTTTTGCAAGAGATCTTAACACATATCTTTCTAGATTAAGAGTAGTAAATCGCCCAAATTGTTATAAAATTTGTGTCCGTTTCCATAAAATCTGTTTTTCCAAAACCAGTTTGGTCCAAGGTCTAAAAATTATCCGTTTGATCTAAAAATTGACTATGTCAAACTACAAGATATAATGAACAACTTTTTGTGGTATGTTTACACAACTCCTAAAAACAACCTTTAAATTCTCAATGTGAGTATGAGTAGCTGGCTCGATACAAGATTATCGAAACAATCGGACAAATGAGTAGTTTTAGGAGCTTCAATGGCAAAGGCGCATCCCCAAGCTAGTGCACAGCCTCAATCATCTCAAAGTGCTCTTCAAAAAGCATGTTGTTGTGAAGTCAAAGCCAATTGCAACTCGGGACAATTTGCAGCTTCAAATAAGAACTTATCCTGACATCGGTGTTTATGTAAGCCAAGCAGAAGCCACCAACCGCCAATGAGAAGTCATCTCATACTTCAACTCACAAAAGCTCACAACTTTGAATCAAGCGACGATGAACCTGGTGGACCACCGAGAATCAACCACCCGAGATAGTCATGAAAGTTGCAACAAGAAATTCTCCTTTAACAAAATTTCTTATATGGTTTTTTGTGGTTTGTAGTGTTTTTAGCAATCAATTTTAGTGATTTTGTAATTATCAAAACGTATTGGGACTATGTTTAACGTATCAGTCTCTTTGCCTCTTGGATGCGGTAGTGCAATGTGCAAATTTATGCGCCTAAGAAAAAATTATCGAGAGCGTATGCCATGGTGCGTGCATGTTCCTTTTCAGTTTTCTTTATTTGAATAGGAGTTTTATATGACCAATGTTCGGCCACATGTACACCGAATTAACGAATCCCCATTGAGGGTATATTTGGCATCTAACGTTTCGGCCAAGATTTCATCGCGTACACAAGCTCACATTGGGTGGTACCTCGTTCTCAAACATTGCCTTCGTAAGTCACGCCTCCAGAACTCTGCCATTGTCGGTTACTTCTACAATCAATTTCGGAAAAAATGCTCTCTTTGACCCTCCCTTGCCTCACTTCTCGGTCCTTTCGCTTTTCGCCGGCTATATCAAAAAGTGAATGTTCTCCTAGATCGTCACGCCCTCATACGTGATTGTCGTTGCCATTGGTTACCATCATTCTTCGAATTTGAATCGACTTTTGGAAATAGAAGCAGATTCTAAAAGGTCAACACGATGACTTAATGGGCCAAAAAAAAAGATAGTTGATGAACAAATGAGTCAAAATATCATGACCGGAAGACCAACTTCGTAATCTCATTTGATCAAATTCGCTCGAGAAGAAACTAATTGTGTCGAGCATAAGAAAAATCTATTCCTAGCTTAACAAAAATCAATGGAGGATATACTTAAAGAAGACGTGCTCATACGGTCCTATCTAATGTCGACTTTGTGATGATGAACTTGACAACGAAACCGGCATGCTCGATGCTCGAGGAAAAGGAACCCTTTTGAAAGAAACAAAAGGGCTTGCTTGGAAAGTTCTTTCCTTTCTTTAAAGCCAAGAGAGAGAGAGTTCTAACAAACAAAAGCAGTATAATTTTGCGTGGAAAGTCCCGGAACGGGGTTTCTTTCAAAAAAAAATTATCTCCTTTCTAGATGCTTTTGATTTGATCAAAAGTTAGGGCGGCTTATATAGAGGAAAACAAGCTTCCCATACTTTATTTCCATAAATAGTGCTGTCTTTTTCAACATTTTCATCATCCAAATAGCATTCTTGAAAGAACAGAAATATAATGAGTTCCTAGTTTTAATCGGGATAAAGTAATTAAATACAAACTTGTACTATGGAAGACTTAGAAACTTCTCACGGCTTTCACATTAAATATAATCATAATGATATAACACATGCATAGAAAAAATCCCAATTGATAGAGTCGTGCAAGCTCTTCCTTTAAAAGTCCATTTTTCGCCTTTTGCGCCTTCAAGCTATCGGTGAGCTTACATAAAAATTGGGTCAGATAGTACTTGATTTCTTTCAAGCAGTTCGACTATCATGTCCTCGCTTGATCGGTATTTTTGGTCAACCCATGAAGAAAACCTTCTTCCTGCGTTTTTCTTTGTTTTTTGCAATATGAAGTGGTGATCAAAGACCACAATACGGGTTAACCTCTGATTCCACCTCATTAGGAGAAGAAACTCTTTCGAAAATCGAACCCTAAGAGTTGATAAAAATCTTTTGAACACCAAAAGGTCATTATTTCCAATATAATCCGAGATTCTGTTTTGCAAATGATGAAACTGCAACCTCATTCTTTTAAATATCTAAAATCTTGAATAAAATATATGTCATAACTGAAAATGTCTAAAACATTTCTCAAGAATGAAGCAATCTCAAAATCGCAACATATTTCCATCCACGTAAATAACAAACGGTGAGAGTCTAGTGAACTGATCCAAAGAGAAATTCACTAAACCAAACTAAACCACCCTCATTAGTACTAAGCTAATTAACACTAATCTAACCCTAAGTGTAATTAACAACCTAATCAAGGATTAGGAAGTTAACTCACCATATTAGTGAGGAAACGGGTTCACGGTGATGGCGGCGCAATGGCGGTGAGATCCCATGTCTATGAAGACTCCAACGGAGGGTCGGAAGGGGCTAAAAATATCCAACAAGCCTCATGGCCTGAGTTGGAAAAACCGGTTCTGTTTCTGAGGAGGGGGCTGGTCGTGGGGCTTGATTGAGCTGGACACGGTGTGGGGACGACAGGGGCGAGACGGTGGCTTCTGTGGCTTGCGAGGCTGCTATGGAGTCATGCGGCAACAACAACACAGAGGAAATGAAAAAATGAATAAGATGAAGTGCAAAAGGATAAGAAAGGAAGAACAAGTAGAAGCTGTTCTACCCAAGGGGGCATGCGCATGTCCAAATGAAGAAGAGAGGGGAGGAGAAAGGGAACCAAGGGGGACAAGGGGCCATGCAAGTTAAGCAAGTAGCCAATGAGCTTCCAAGGTGAAATATCTATGTGATGATCACAATTGCACAAAGTCTTCAACCACCATAAGTCAAGGCAGCAACCAATGGTGATTTTCCACCATTTCCTCACCCAAAATAAGCCTTTTTGGATGCCAAAAGACCCACCCTTCAGCAACAATACGAATTTCCAGCTATTTTCTTCTCAATTCTCCACAAATAACTCCAATTTGATGGCCAAATTTGTTGAGAAGGCTGCCTATACGAATTTCCACAATTTCCTCCACAAACTAATTTAAATGGGTAGCCAAAATTGCCAACTAAGGTGCCCATATGAATTTCTTCCATCTTTCCCATTTTCCGAAATTAATTTTCCGTAAAAATTCCCGGCTCAACAGAATTTCTTCAAAAGATGAGACGAGATCCTATAAATAAATCGTGACGCATTTGAACGTTCGATTCCCGATCGAATTCAATTTTGTGGTTAGTGGTTAAAATCAAACGGGTAGCTTTTTGGGATTTTAATACGATTTTAGTAACTATCCAACCTACCGGGTAAAAAGCCCATTTTATTTTTCGAGATGGGATTTTGATGTCATAGAGAGAGCCGAGAGAACATCCGATTATATAACCTTTGATTCGAGGTGGATTCCATAGATTTGATTGCAATAGAAGCATTCGCAATTTGTTTTTTGTTCGAAACAAACTAATTTTCATTTAACTGGTAAAAAGAGGAGAACAACATCGATTTAGCATCTAAATTAAGCGAATCCCAAAGTGGTCGAGGGGTTTGAAAAGCCAATTAGGAGGGAGGTGTTAGGGAAATTCCTTATGATGTTTTGAATATGACAAAATAAATCAAAGGCTACTAATGTGTTTAATGGTTAAGTAATAGACCATGCGGATGATAGAACATGTAAATGATATTATCAAAATCTATACTCGGAAGAACCAGAAGACTGAACGTAACATATGTCCAAAGTATATTCTGAAGATTTACAGACTTTAGTGTCAAAGTCTGTTCTACATCAGAAGTCTGTCAACTCTGACAAATTTCAGACTGAACGTGAATGAAGAATCATAAGACATACTCTATACTGAAACTGAACTTATTTAGATTATATCCAGGCCTTAAAGTTAAATTTGTTCATAAGTAGAAAATGTTCAGATTCAGATTGTAAAGTCTATTTTATTTTATTTGAGAGATTTTAACGTAACACAAGCCCCAATCATATAATGGCTAGTGATCTGGTTTGGATTCCACATCAAGATTGATTTGATTGACTCGATCTAATTGATTGACAATTGGATATTGAAGACAAGAACTTTCTATACGAAGAAACTCTACTTATAGAAACCAAGATTATGTTTGTTTAGGCGATTAGAATCAATTTAGAATTTTACTTTTGTCCCTACCAAACTTCTAGATTGATTCAATGGGTATATTGATCCTCAAGATTCCAGTTTGGAAGTGGATAAATATTTAAGGAGATGATTGAGCAATAGAAGTAGGATTTATAATTCATCTTTGTTCATACACTTGTCTTTTGCTTTTTTTCGTGAGAGAAATACCAAAAGAGTAACTTAGTGAGATAGTGTGATCTAACAAACAAAGTTGTAATCTCTTATTTTGCATTTAACTGGCGTGGGAAAAGAGGAGAACTATAAATTACATTGATTTATTTTGCATCTAAATTAAGTTTGAATCCCAAAAGTGGTCGTTTCAAAAGTCTATTGGGTTTGTAAAAAAGCCAATTAGTGTTCATACTAGCACTTTCAGGATGGACCCTAATCCATGGGCTTTCATAATTCAATCAACACAAAGATTAGCCTCATGGGGACAATGGATAGCTAAAACCTATTTTAAGATGGTCAAAAGGCCCAAGCATTTCTCTATAATCAACCGGAGAGCCTTCGGCTTGATAAGTACTAAACGGGTGATAGATTATCACTTGAAACCGGTAAATATTAGTTCGATTCTTAATTTCAAATATGAACTTATGCACTTTGATTTCCTAGACCATATATATATATATATTTTTATATTACCCTACTAAAAACCCTAATTACTATTCTCAGAAAAGTGAACTCAACTCACGCCCCTTCCCACTAATGAAAGTAATTTGAAGGTGAAATGCTCACAATTCACACAAGGAAGAGAAGAAGATAAATAGGCCTATAGATTTATTTCACCTCAAAAAAAAAAATTACAAGACTCCCCTATTCATAGACTTGTTACATGACTTTTACTCTTCCTAGTAGAAAAAAGCGTTCTAGATAAAATCAAAAAACTAACAAAACAATCACTTCCAACATATCTCTTTTTTAGGGGGGGATGGGGTGAGGATGCGTAACATTATCGCAAGAGGCGGGGCAAAAGCACTAGTGAGTGTAGAGTAGGAATAGAGTAAACCAATCATTATAAAAAATAAATATCTAATTATCTCTAAAAATAATCATTATACCTAAAAATAAGAATGACAAACAAGCTCATTAAAGATAACCATGCAATTATGACTTTTTTTAAATGTCGGTACCGAATAGTTATCTATATAGATTAATTTGGTTTAATTTCTAACACTTCCCCTTAAACCAAATTCTCTTTCATCGATCATTCTAAGCAGGCTCTTGAACTTTTAGAAAGCATCGATCTTGAGAGGTTTGATAAAAATGTCTGCCACTTGATCTTTCATCTTCACATGCAACACTTCAACCTCATTCTCTTTAACCTGTTCTCGAATGAAGTGATATCAAACATTGATATGTTTGCTTCGTTCATGAAAAACTGAATTTTTCACCAATGCAATAGCAAAAACATTATCAATAAAAATCTCAGTTGCTTTCTTTTGCTTATAAGAATATCTTTGAGTAGTCTTCTCAACCAAATTACATGACAAACACATGAGGATGCAGCTACATATTCAACTTCACATGTCGATAGGGTGACACTGGATTGCTTCTTTGATGACCACGTGAAAGCAGTGTTACACAAGAAAAATACAAAGCCTATAGTGCTCTTTTGATCATTGATATCTCCACCATAATTATCTAAACTTCTCTTCCTCTCCTCCTGACCCTTCTTCTTCTTCTTCTTCTTCTTCTTCTTCTTCTTCTTCTTCTTACTCGTCATGTCCTCTCACACGCCATAACAGGTACTTTTTGGGGCTGGGGGCCATATCATGTCTCACATGCCATAACAGGTACTTTTTGGATCTCTCTGGCTTTTTCGTGCGCGCGGTGGCATGGGGCTGGGGGATATTGTTCTTGTCTTGGATTAGTATGAAAGTTTTTGGGTATTGCCCGTCTCTTTCTGTACTGCCTTAAAATATTTGTTTTTAGCTTTTCGATTAGATTATGGGGATTATTTGTTACGCAAAAGGTATGCAAAAAGACCCTTTGATTGCGTTTGTTGATGCGTTCCCTGCTAAAAAGCTTCGTTTTGCATTGTGCTTCTCTAATTGAAATAAGCCTGGTGTTTTCCACAGTTATAGCTGTTGACCTTTGAGAGAGAGAGTGAGACATATGATGATGATGATGGGAAGTTGAATGACCCAAGACTTCGTAACCATCTTTGTTCTTCATTAGCCTTTTGCTTTCGGTTTAAAAAGAGTGGGGGGAGAAAAAAAAATGCCCATGTTTGATTTGGGCCCCTCTGATGAGATTAAGGAGGCATAGACAATGCATTCCATCTTGCTCATCTCCCCGCCGAGTAATCCCCTACCCATTTCCATCTCGCATGGTCTTGTTACTTACATTGAATCCTCTGGTTCAGATACTGGCATCTCAAAATGTGCACCAGCTATAATTGTTGGATTCTGCATAGCTGGTGGTGGAGCTTCATCTATTCTACGTGTATCCTGCATTTTGATTTCCCTCTTTTTATGTTTTGTCCCTGTTCAGTATCTGACTGTTAAATAGACTTATGTCTGTTGTTTCGGAGTCATCCTAATTGCTAATCTTGAGAGACCGTGGTCACATTCTATTCCCAATGTAGGAAATGTTATTTTCCTTCACTTTTGAGTATTCTATTCCTGTTGCATGGGATGGACTAACAAATGTTCACGCAGTGAGGGGTTTATCTCTGTCTCTTTTGTCCTGCATTATTTAGATACTAAAGTTGCTTCCAAAACACAAACGTAGGTTGATGAGGATGAAATTTACTGGAGACAGAAAGGGGACAATGAAGAGTTGGAATGGTCACATTACGCAAAATCACAGCTCAATGTTTTAGTGAGTAAACTTTCCTGGCAACATTCCATCTGTGCTATTATATTTACATACTGGCTGAAGCTGGATCGATTACGTTCTTCTCATTGACTGCTCTCTAAACTTTGAATATGTAAGTTTTGCTTGCTTCTGATATATCTGAGAAACTATCGACCACATCAGCCCTTTTTTTCCTTTTAATATCCCCGTTTTGATGATCCTTGTATTGGCACTAGGTACTTTTCAGTTTAGCACGAGTCCTTTCTTGCCTTCATCAAATGCTTGATTAGTAGACTTCTATTGTTAGAAGGGATCTGTCTCCTTAACTCATGTTGCTGCATTCATTCTATGAGGAGATGACGCAGCAGAGTACTTGAGAGGTTAACAAATTGGGAGCATTTTGATGGCTTGTGGGTTTCATTTGTTTGTGGGATGAAATAGTTAAACCAGCTCATGTGGTGTCACGACTACATTCTTCTCAATTTCTTTTTGAGATAATCACTTCGTTCATCATGTCCTTTTTGGAGTTGCTCATGTTTATCTTTAAGGAACCCTCAGGTTAAATGATATATGAGCACATTTGTTTCATTCCTCACCACTATCCTATACCTAGTCTACAAACTGACTTTGAATACTCATGTATTACAATTTCCAAAGAGCAGGCTACTTTTGCTAGTACGCATTGTTCTTTCAAAAGTAATGCTCAAGTTTCAACTTATTTATAGATTCATGGCTGTTGTAGCTAATGCTATGGTTGGACCAAGATCCTGGATTGGAGGACTCTTCAACCGCTCCACCAAAAGACGTAATGACAAATATGTTGACTATCCTTACAGTCCTCTTCAGGTAAATGATTAGATCGGCTAGTTGGGGTCTTCATGTGTTTACTACTTAGTCTTACTCTTGTAATCTGGTGCTGCGTGAAGTATCAATATGGTAAGTGCTTATTATTTATTCAAGAATCTCTTATAAAGCTATTTGATGTTGTTGCTTCCAGGACCACATGCAAAAAAGATATGTTTTAGGGATTGTAGAGAGATTGCATTTTTAAGTGCCTTTTGCCCAACTATTTGTGCCCTGCCCTTTTAACTATCAAAATGCCTATTCTTACCAGGTGCAACGGCTTCAAAGACTCCAAGAACGTTTGCAAGTACCATTCGATGAGACACGCCCGGATCATCAGGTACTCCTTCGTGCTACCTCATTTTTCTTCTGGCTCCAAGTGATTGGACCTCATTCTTTCTCCTCTTAGGAGGAGGTGTAAATGCATCAGCATTAGTCCTTGTGGTTCTAAAATTCCCCTGCAGTAATTCTCTGTATAATCATTTTCTAAAATAGAATCTACTTATGTGACGGAAACTCACCAAAATTTCTCATTGGCAGGAATCTTTTAGATCATTGTGGTATGCTGCCTTTCCCAATGTTGTTTTGACGGCCTTAATATCGGAGCAATGGAAAGACATGGGCTGGCAAGGTCATAATCCATCAACTGACCGGACTGCCAGATGTGTGGAACGAACTCTTGTATGCCTACATTTTACAGAGTTAGACTCCTAAACATAAGAAATAGATAAATTAATTAACAGATCATGAAATTATTTTAAATTTGCTCCCAGTTGACGTTACTCGATTAAATTGGCTCCAGTGGTCTGTATCCATATGACTGTTATCCTTGTTACACACTGTAATCAAGCTATGGTGTCTTCTTTCCCGCCAAACTTACCGGGTCGCTGCGCATTTAAAATATTACGTTTGATAAGAGGGGTTTGGTGGGAAAAGCAAGGAATTCTTGGAAATGCACTCTTCACAGGGGCTTCCTTAATCAAATTGAAAAAATAAATGCTGAAAATTTAAGTATTGAATATTAAGCCCCCAAAATATTTAAATTACCGAAAATGAAAATAGAAAGTCACTCAAAAACACGTAAGAATAAATTCTGTTATTTTCATTCTGAACACGAGATGTTGAATACCAGTCACTCAAAATGCACTATTACAACTTAAATGTTATTTTTGGTACTCAAAACTTAATTTCCAGATGAGTTTGTTAGGGGGAAAATTTCATAATAAAAATAGATACTCTTTGAGAAATCAATTTTCAGGAAAATGGATAATTTTTTTTTTATTTGGTGATATGTGATCAAAAACATTTTTTGGCATTTGAATCTCATTTAGAAAATAATTTCAAAATCATGATTTTATTTCTAACAAAAAAAAGAATTTTTAAACAATTTTGTTCTTTTGCCTTATTTCTCCGCTGGTCGTCAATCCTTGATGATGGCCAATGAGCTCAATGCCTCGTCAAATTTAATTAGGTGGAGCCTTGCCGGCCCGTGCTTATGGCTCAAGCCAATCGAGATTTGGTGAGATCGAGCCTCCTCAACTCGCACCTATGATTAGTCACCAGCCATTGTCAAGGCTAGCAACCAACGGAGAGAAAAGGAAAAAAGAAATAAAAACAAAGACAAAAAAAAAAAAATCGAGAGAAGCAATTCCAAAAGTATTTTCACTTCTATAGATTTAAGAATTCACTTTCTTAATTCTAAGCATGAATATTTTCATTGACCAAAAAGTATTTATGGTTGACTTGTTAGTTTCGACAAACCAAATAAGTGAAAGTCCCAACAATCAATTTTCAAAAGGCACTTTAACTCAAACAAACACTAACTGATAACAAGGGTGTGAGATAAACTATAACTTTGATACTAGCATTTGATATTTGATGACCTCCTTGCCGGATGAACAAGTCCCGACTGACAGTCAATGTCCTATAGTTCTTTTCTTCTCGCTCTCAGTGTCCTACAATTTCACTGTTTATTAGAAGCAAAGCGATTTATATAAGTTACTGTAACGAAATCAATGGCCAATAGGGTATCTATAATCTTGATGATGAGGTAATGAAGATTGAATTAGAAGAAAGACTGACACAATGACACCTTCACTAAATGACACCTTGAATACACCGATTAAATAAATAAAAAAGACTTCTTTCGTGAATATAACTTTTATCTTCACTTTTGACTTGGTCCTCTCTATCTAGTTGAAATAACTAGCAAATTCTTAACTATTTCTATTCCCAAAACAACAAAACAACAAAAATCCATTTGATAATGCCAATTATTTTTTTTTTAGTTTTTTTTTCTTTTCTTCTTCCTCTAGCAAATCGTTGGGCTTGGCAATGGCGACAACCGGCTAGAGACGAGGTCCAATGACTCACCCTACCACGGTGGTTCGGCTTCACACGACCATGGAAAGGCCAACTTCACCAGGGGCATTCCTGTTCTTTTTTTTTTTTTTATTGTAGGAATATAAATTTTTTTCAGTTATCAAACTCATTCAATTACTTATAAACTCATTTGAGGAATAGAACAAGAAAAAAATATTTTTCAGTAGAAATTGTTCTTGAAAACAAAATGGTTATCAAACACAACTTAAAAGTGAACACTTGACACACAACATATATTTATAGACTGCAATAAGAAGAGAACATCCTCATCAAATTTGAGTGTCGCTTCTGCTGCCATTTGTGTGGAGGTTTCAGAGCTGAGGAATAGCAACAACTAAGAGTGTAGTGTACATGATAAAATTTCTACTTTTTTATTTTTCTGTTTCTCTATTCCTCATAACAGGTTTGGAATAGAAATCCGTTTAGTAATACATTTTGATTTTTCTATTTCTGAAACAGATTTCTATTCCAAAAATAGATTTGAAGAAAAAATCAGAAATTAAAATTTTTAACTTCTCAATTTCTATGAAATCAATTTTTAGCCATAAATAAATTTATGTTTCAGATTGCGCGCCAGAAGGCGCTCTAGTGGGATCCTCGCGGACAGAAAAAGATTACCCTAAGATAAGTTCAGTAAAACAATTGCCTTTGAGTGAATTAATATCTTCAGCACAATCAAAGATCTTGAGAACTGAACATCAGCATGCGAGGGCATCTCATCTCACAAATTATGTCTACTCTCAAATAGTATGCAATGGTGTGCAAGAATGTTAAAATCTACAGATCTCCAGTGAGCAGATAGCATCATTTATTCTTGCCCTGGACTAGCTGTGCACACTTTGCGCATGAGAAATTGATCCCTCTATCCCTAAATCAGCCTTTACTCTCCAGCATGAATGTGAAATGTAGCTTGATAGAGGAGAATTTTCCATGGCGATTTAGATGAAATTCTTGCAAGCAATATTCATTTGTTCAGCTGGAATTGCGTGTTTGCGTACAATGATGTGGTTCTAAACCTTTATTGACTTTGAAAGATTGTGCGTGTGATAAAAATGTGATAATTAGCTATGCAACTCTAGCCGATCCTCCCCCCACCTTCCCGGCGACGGCAAAGAGGTGGCGGTAGCGAGGGCTGAGCCCTTAGCAACCAGCTCCTTTTCATCTTTATCCTCCCTTCATCTTCTTCTTCTTCTTTTTTTTAAATTTGGTTTTAAATTTAATTTAATTAATTTTTATATTTAAATTAAAATTATGCCAAAATGATGTTGTTTTTGTTTTTTTTTGCCGAGTCAACTTTTCTGCAAGCCACATAAGCGAGCAAAATTAATAAAAAAAATTGCCACATAAGATTTCCGGCGGAATTCGCCAAATGTGACACTCAAGTATCCCATTTTTCAATAAAAGTGATACTTAAGTATCATTTTCCTAAGTTTTAGCATTTAAAAGCATGTTTGGTAACACTTTTGTTCTCAAAAATAATTTCTAATCATAAATGATTCTTTTTTATTCTGTTCCCAAAACAATTTATAAGCATTTTAAGCCGTTTGATAATTATTCAAAATTTTAATTCCCAAAATAGAATTGCATTTGGTACCATCCTCAAAATTTCTACTTCAAATCATTTTTTAAAATATTCTTTAAATAATTTTAATATTTTTTAAATAATTTTATTTTTTCTTCTTCTTCTTCAAGGTGACCAGTCATTGGCCCTTTTTTCCTTTCTTTCTCCCATCCTTCTTCTTCAAGGTGGCTGATTGCAACCTCACCCTCGGCAAGGTCCAACCTTTGCCTCGTCCACCAAGCCAAATTTGGGCGAGGTGAGCTCGGCCTTGCCAAAGGCAAGCCTCACCGGTGGCAGGGAGCCTCACCATGGCAAGGCCCACCTTGTTGGTGGCTGGGCAAGCCTCCGGCAACCGGTGGTGGTGGGTGGCGGATGACAATGGACGACAACGGCGACGGTGGCAGTAGTTGAAGAAGAAGAAAGAGGGAAGAAGAACAAGAAAAAAGAAAAGAAAAGAAAGAAAATAGGTGCTTAATTCTAGAATTGTTCATGAGAACAAAGAATCAATTTTTTTTTACTTTTTGATTCTGTTGCAAATCTACTTTTAGAAACAAAAAAATAGAAATTTATTCTGGGAATAAAAATTGTACCAAACGATTGTTGACACCTAAATTTTGATTAAGTTATTAATTAGGTCTTATTTTCTTTTATTTTTCTTTTTTTAGATAATAAAAAAATAATAAATAACAAAAAAAGCAAAAAAAAATGAAAACAAGAAAAAACAAAAAAAGAAATAGCCCCTCCCTTTTTTTTCTCTCCCTCGCGCAAGCCCCCACAGCCTGGCCCGCGCGATCTAACCCTTCCCCCTCCTTCTTCCTTCTCCTTCCTTCTTCTTCTTTGTGCCTCTGTGCATCACACGCGGCGGCCAATGACGTGCTCAAGGGCAGCCTATGGTAAAGAGAAACGGAGGTAGGCCGCCAGAGGGGAGGGCGACGCATATGCGCCTTCAATGCGCGCCTTTAATGCTAAGATGAGATGTCTATTCAGCCAGGAGGTTCTGGTCGACGTGCAAGAGCCGACGGCCGAACCTCCGTCGACCGGCCTGCTCCTCGCCTATAAATAGAGGAGCACCTCCGTTGACGAAGACGCACAGCGAACTCCGAGATCTTCCCACTGAGAGACTTCAGGGGAGGAGTCGAAGAGCGAGCGAGAGAGAAATCGGGCCGCAAGCTCGGCCGACCTCCCATTGAGAGACTTCGGGGGAGGCTGCCGGCGAGCGAGTTCGAAGAGGTCAGATTCAACCGGTGGAGGCTCGGATCTGGCCAGAGAGAGAGAGAAGCGAGGTCGGAGGAGGTGCAGAGGTTCTGGATTCGCAAAGAGGGGCGAAAGAAGGTCCCACCCCTCGACGCCCCTGCAGCGCAAAATCCCGCCGTGCCGCCGAGCGCCTCCGCCACTGCTGCCTTCGATCTGGCATTGTTGCCGTCGCCATCCCCGTTCGAGAGAAGGTAAAAAAAAAACGTCACTGTTACCGTTGCCGTCGCCGTTGTCGCCTTCATCGTCGCCGCCGTAGTCGCCGTCGCCGCCAAACACCTCGGCCGTGGATTCGCAAACCCTAGGGTTTTTTGCAATTTTCCAGGTCGTCGAGTTGGATCCGAGTCTCGGAACCGGGTAGGGTTTCGCGAGATTCGGGGGCGGCAGAAGTCGGGTCGTGGAGCGAGCTATCGGGCCAGGTTGTCGGGTCGGGCCAGGCGCCCCAAACACCCGGCCACGATGTCGTTTGATAAAAAAAAAAACGAAAAATCCGAGTTGGGCCCATCCGCGTTTGGGTCACGGCGCAAGTCGGACCCAACCCGTGGATCCGACCGGGTCGGTTTTATTTTGTTATTCTAATATAAAATAATATTCTAATAAATAAAAAATAAATATTTTATTTTCAAAAAAAAATCAAAAAGTGTTTTATTTTCAAAAAAAAATAAAAATGTTTTAATTTCCAGAAAATCGAAAAATATTTAAAAAATGTTGAAAAACGTTTTATTTTTAAAAAATCGAGAAAAATCAAAAATAATTTATTTTCCAAAAATATTTTGAAAAATATTAAAAATATTTTATTTTCCAAAAAAATCAAAAAAAAATATAAAATATGCCAAAAAATTTTGTATCGAGTATATTAGATCAAATTCTCTTCTCTCACGATCTCTTTAAAGTCACTTTGAGAAAATGCGGTCATTTGAACGCGGGATCTATAATATTTCAATCGACCGTTTGACCTCTCCAATCAATCACCGAGAGATCGTGAAGCCTCATGTTCAATGAACAGTGTGCCGCACATGTTCCCAACACAAGATGAGGAAGATGACCTCAAAAGAAAATATTAAGATAATCCACTGAATAAAGAACTGGCAACTTGGTGGAAGGCATCACCACCCAAGTTTCGATGCTGTGATCTGCGTGACCTATGCGCTTCGACAGATGAAGGGTACATCGTGCTTGATGTTTTGAGGGAAACAAAGGAAGAAGGAACTCTCATGAACTAAGGTCGCAACATCAGGCTCTCACATTCGAGAACTGCCAAAGAATCGCTATACGTCGTCGTATTCAAGCGCAGGAGATACGTAGCTCTGTCCGTATCAGGACGGAAGTCAAGGCGCTGCTGTCTTTGGTTCAACTCCAATCAACTGTAGTCATGTCGTGATATTGACTGATTTGATCACGAGCGTTTTGTAGACCCTAGCCAGCATTAGACTGATACCATTTTTTAAAAACAGATCAGATCTAGCTTCTCGCGCTTTTCTCTCCTATCCCCATTAAACAAAACCGGAGCCCACATGCGCAGGCATGTTCTGCGCTCAGTCATGTAGACAAAACCCTCTTTTTCTTTCGTTGATGAAGAATACGAGCCATGTGACGCGACTGCGGTCAAAAGTGCGGACCTAAATCTCTCACCTAGGCCCTTTTGAAGAACTTACTCCTGTAAACTCTCTTTTGTTTAATGATGTCTATCGCTTCAGCTGTGACCCGTTTTTTGGTGTCTTGTTTCGACCGCCACTTTCTATGTACTATGCGGTGCAAACAACAACCCAAGACATAGCGTGAAATCAGGTTCGTGTGAAATAACTATGTGGATTTCGCGTAAATCGACGTTAATCCCATTAAAATTCAATGAGTATGATTACCCATGATTCATGCGCTTAAGTTCGTATTAGTTTTATCCTCAAAGGTGAGAGAAGCTTAGTGATGAATGGAGGATGTGCCAGATTAGCCATATTCAAAATCAGGTGGATCATACCAAGTCTAATGGAGAGTGTATGTATGGGAGGGTGGGGAAAGAGGAGGGAGAGAACAAAGTCAAAACATTTATTTCAGGTCTCCATTCCAAGCGAATGTCTCTGTGCATCCTTTGCATGTGCAGAGCTTCAGGAGTGACACTGGCCCATCACCCCCAAGAAGCCTATTCATCTCTCATACACCATGTGATTGCTCTCTCTCTCTCTCTCTCTCTCTCTCTCTCGTATGGATGTGGGCATTAGATAATCTTTCACCAGTCCCCACCTTTTGATTCCCATTCTGACAACCATTCATTGACTTCGGCCGCACTGCCTTTTGACCTTCTCCATAATAGAAAAACCCTACCGTGATCTCCTCCAAAGATACGTCTATTTCTGTGCGTTTTCTGCGCATTTAATCAACTTGAGCCGCGGCCCACTGCAGGTTGATGAATCACCATTCGTACCCGCTCATCTTTGTCTTCGCTCATCCGTCAGGAATCTTACTCTGGTAAATCTGATAGCACATCCCCCTCCTTTTCTCATCAGTTTCATAATTGTGATTGCGTCAGAGGCTCTTTTATATTTGTATTCAAAGAATGC
Source organism: Eucalyptus polyanthemos subsp. polyanthemos (assembly GCA_017140185.1). Lineage (NCBI taxonomy): Eukaryota > Viridiplantae > Streptophyta > Magnoliopsida > Myrtales > Myrtaceae > Eucalyptus > Eucalyptus polyanthemos. Next base: position 54,646,238 of record CM029461.1, on the reverse strand, counting down.
CTGCCACTTACGTGGTCACCATGCGCGCTGCCCGATGCCAACCGTTTTGGGTTCCACGCAGGACTTCGGTTGGCTCCACCTTGGATTCTTTTCAATGCTGATTAACTTATATATTGCAGTACCATGTGAACAATTAGCAATCCATGGTTTTGTATACAATCAAGCAGTTAAAACAGTGGTTTTGAATTATGTTTCTTTATCTACACAAACATCATAAATTAAGAAATTGCGACGTGATGATGTCATAAAACTGGACGGATCGAAACATGACCAATAAATCACATATCATATTTATGTTATTCCGCCGACATCTCCTCTATCCACATGTATGATGAAAGACTTTAGTTTAGATTAAGTAGCACAGTAAAGATTGCAATTTACACTCAAATTACTTAAAACACTTACCGTATATTTGAAGCTTCAATGCTACCTAATGATCTCAAAAGAAAAGCCCCTCATGAGAATTGTCGAGATATGTCACTCTACTCCCATGAAGAGTTCTTATGAGGGTCTTGACGGCCTAATCGAAGTGTAATTCTCCTTATTTAGTTGACCTAATAAAGACACTTGGATATATGAGATAACACATTATTCAGCAAGTCTCTTTGACGCCTGATTAGACTTGCCTCGGTCCTATTGAAGCTGAGAAAGAAAGACATGCCTCCATGGCCATTGTATGCTTGTCGTGGACAGCCCACAGTCGATATCGCTCGAACCGTCTCAAGGAGGTCTACTGAGCCTTATACTTGCTCCGACCATTTCACACGGCCAAGTTTGAGAAAGATCTTGGTCAGTCGAACTCAAACGTGAGATATAATCTCATCAGCTTTAATGCAATGTCAACCGTGTTTAACAATCTTACGTTCCATAGTCATATTTTGTGAATAACACACGCCTGATGCAAGATTTAGGTGTTTGTGTGAGGTAGATCCTCTTTATTATTTCTGCATGAGTGTCGATACCTTTAAGTCTAATGCTAAGGCTGTCTTATCAAAATGTCAGCATCTAAATTGGCACAATCATACGACAGATTGCAACAAACATTATTTGATTGGAGGCTATAAGAGCATCTTCGATTGGTACCTAACAATCATGCATCACATCGACATTTTATTCCCACATAACTGATAATCAAGAATATTCTTACCAACAACTGTCAACTGTGTGTGATGAGACAACATGAAAATGCCTCTCCAACTAATAAAAGAGATTTCAAGTACATTTAAAAAATTATTCTGAATTTTAAATTAGTGTTGGGAGATTATGCCCAACCACCGATCGAGATTAAAGCATTTTCCAAGATAGTGACCTAACGGAAAAACTAGTTAGTATCATTATTATTGATTCTACAATTATTATCGTGCATTACAAGTGAAATTTGTCCAATCAATCCTAAATATATTATACCAATATCAAATCCTACCTAAATTTAATTCTAACCTATTGTGCAAAATACCAATACAGTTCTTCTATGTTTCACCGGAAAATTACCGATATGATGTTTTGCCACGTGAGATGACGGGTCATAATTGGAACATTATGATATATGTTTATTATTCGACACACTTACCCAGATTTCAATTGATGTCAATCTACCTTTAGGATTAATGAGATATTTCAAAACCTCCATAGTATATACGCCTAGATAAGTCCTCTGTGCAAAAACAAAATTAATAATAAAATATAAAATAACAATTTGAGTAAAATTAAAAGGCTGCAAGCTACTAAAGTGATCGGACCATTGCCGATTCCTATTAGCTTTTCGCAATCAAGCTGTGTTGAACCGGAAGATAGTTTACTAAAACCTTGTAATCTTTTCTTGGAAAAAGACCAAGAAACCTAATTTCTAGAGTTTGACTCAGGTTTGACCAGGGAAAAAAATAAATAAATAATGCAGATAAACATGATTTAACCCGCCCCTGTGGTCCAAACTTTCTCGTCATCTTTCTTAATACTTTTCTTGGTCTTTTGGCTTGGGTTGATGAGATAAATTACTCTTAATTAGACCAATATCCGTACACTGTTTATTGCCTAATCACATGCCGATGCTGCAACCGCAACTGGGTATCTCAAGTGATACGCACGACGCTTTTTGGCTTTGCATGGAAACCAACGTCCAAAAACTTCATGCTTTAGGCTTTTGGCTACTGGCTATAGCTCTCTCCTAGCTGGTTTATAATACTGAAAGGAAAGTATAAAACCCCTAAATAATAGAAAAAATAGTGCAGCAAGAACTGAACCTATTCAAATCCCGAATAGAAAATAAAGAAAGTGATTTGAATATTTATCGAACGAATCAAAAGTTACACCGACCCTTGACTATATGGTAGTATATATGCACCCGTATATGCAGGCACCGTGCTTCTCTCTCCCCATACATGCGCATGCTCTTTCTTTCTCGCTTAAGGTTCATAGAAATCTTTTAGCGCAGAGAGAGAGAGAGGGAGAGAGAGCGACCAAGATGACGTTAAAGACAATGTCCTCAGCCAAAAGCACCGGCGGTGAAGAAAAGAGCACCGCTGCGACGGCCACCATGGACGGTGTTTTGGTTTCGAGGAGTACTGCTGCTGCGTCTTCATCACTGTCACCCTCATCCTGTGCTGCTAGTAGCAGCGATGTAGCACCGACGCGGTCGAGCTGTTGTTGCCTCACGAAGCTTGTGGTGAAGCTGAAGAAGTGGAACAAGATGTTGCTGCGCCACAACAATAAGAACAGGCAGAGCTCGTTCCAGTGCTTGTATGATCCACTGAGCTATTCTCTCAACTTTGATGGGAGTGGCAAGGGAAGCGTGTTGAATCAGGAAGACGAAGATTATTACCGGTTCTATGCTTTTTCATCGAGGTTTGTATTGGCAAACTCGAGAAGTATCACCGCGAACCCGAGACAAACTGCCATTTCTCACTAGTCTAGGCTCTCGAAGATCCAAGTTTTGATTTACGCCTTCCCCCCATTCCTTTTTCTTTCTTTTTTTATTTTATTTTTATCTTTTCGGAATTCCCGTTTACATTTTCTGGCCATGTTTGTATTTTGACAGTGCAATGGTCAATGACTAGTTGGAAAAGAGACTGGTTATCTTCATTTTCCTTTATGATTGAAAAGATCGGTAAGATCGGTAAGATCCATACATGCTTACGATGGTGAATGCACATTGACGTGACATCAATGGACGTTCGATCGGGATTGCTAACAGAAGCCGTTGTATAGGTTGTAAGATCACAATTGGATGTTCTAACTAAGAGGGATAGTTTGTTGAATCACCTACGAACAAAGTCCAGGCACTTTTACCATATTTCATATGAACCTTGTGGGGAGTGGAGGACCCTCAGTCTGGCGTGAATGAGGCGTGAAAACTGATTCCTTGATGACACGAGGTTCATCCTCATCTCGTGGAATCTTTTTATCTGACGTGGGATTGGAGATTGGGTTTTTTAAATTGGAATAAATGGAATGGAAGAAGAAAGAACAAGGCAAGAAAAGAAAGGTAAATGCACCAGTTGACTTGATTCAAGAGTGATGTAGTGGACGAAGCCACTCAGCAACCTCACTCTGGTTATAAACGCCTGCACTAACAGAGCTCTTTCCTCTGGTCTCATTAGAGCTACAAAACTTACCGGTAACAGTCCGACGAAGAATTTGCCTGATCTTTATGCTAATCTAGCACCTGCAACATTTGAGTAAGACGAATGTACAACGATTAACACTATAATCTCATTTTCTATAACAAAAGCTTTACACAGAGATGTCCTAATTTGGCTAATCGTCCCTATCTTTGCGGTTTCATTGCTCACCGTCACTGCTCAAAGTCTACAAGAAAAGAATTTATGCCACCATCTGCAAAGCACCCTAACGCTTCCAGTCCCACGAAAGAATTGTGATTTCCATAGTTTGTCGCTCTCCTGCCTTGAATTTATGGATCATTGTCACTCTCGGGATGATCCGAAACAGTCTCCTCAGACGAGACTTCCTCTGCATCAAGATGATCAGTCCGAGAAAGAACCGACCGAGTCTTACCGAAAGAATTCCCACTTTCAGGCTGGTCTAATTTCTGGGGATCTGCAAGCCCATCGATGGGATGTGGTTGCTCCTTGCCTCCAGCATGATTTGGTTCAGAATTGCCTGCAGGGTCAAGACTGTGTTTCATTGAGGATACATCACTTCCAGTGAGATCCAAGCTTTTCGTGGGCAGAAAGAGGGCAAGCTGTTGACCCGGACCAATGCTGGATGCGACCAGCTTAAGTACTTCAGACGATGGAGACAGTTCTGCATTCATTTTCTCCTTTGAAGGTTGATGCATTGCTGGAGTTGACGCGTTAAGTGAAGCCTCCTTCTGAGCAGGATCAGGCATTGTGGCCACCGATGGTGGAAATGCATTAAGCTCAGGCACCAGAGGGATAGAACTTGAAGCAGCATCATCACCTAAGAGATTCCACGGAGGGAGTTGCCTGCTCTCCTGGACTTCTGCCTGGATGGGCCGCATTTGCTCCGACTTCTTTCTCTTTTTAAGAATGAGTCTTGGATCCTTAGGTCGAGAAGGAGGAGGACCTGGTATCACAAAAGGAGGAATGGTAGGCTTATCTTCCCCATATAACAGTCTCACTGACTGAGCTATTGCGGATACATTGGGTGGCAGCTCAGGATCTGGTGCCGGTGGAGGAGCAGTCACAGCTTCTCGGAGCCAATGGGTAAATTTTTCTTAGAAGCACCCTCATCTATTACTTCTTTCCCTTTAGAATGGAACTGATGATTTACAAGCTTATCAGGGTCAGGCAACAAGACCGTACTGCTTGATTCACCCCCATAATTATTTCTCAATTCAGGTAACATATTCAGAGGTTTACCCAAGAGACCAGGCAACTTCGGATACGGAATCTGCTCATCATCCCTAGGCTGGAAGCTGCTTGAGCCAACCACACCCACCGAACCCATGTTGCCAGAGCCAAAGCAGTTTGGCATAAATGGCTTCTCAAAAGGCATGCTGAGTGAAGTCCCAGGCAAATCAGAAGGCCCGCCATAATAACGGCGAACAAAAGTCTCCCTAAGTTTGTCAGGGTTATTATGAGGTAGAAGAGCTGCTAAGTGTTCATTTTGAAGACTTAGTTGATCAGAAGCACCAAAGGGAGGCAAAGGAGGACCCATCTCGCCAAAACCTAACTTCATGTCCGTCAAATGTGACTGAAACTTTGGAGGCATAGCAAGTTTACTTCCCTGCAAGGCCCTCGTCATCATCCCATCCGTGAATCCTGGAAATGATGAGGATTTTCCAGGTTTCAATGGTCTAGTGGGCTTTGGCATGGGGAGAGATGATCCATCAAAAAGCTTGACTTGCTCCTCCTCCCATCTAGCCGACAAATCTTCTGGAGTTTTGTTTTTTGAGAACCTCAGCCTAGGGTCTCTGAGCATGGAATCCCAATTTCCACGTCCATGTCTCCGGACGCCAATCCAAAGGAAATCAAGTTCATCCTCGGACCAGCCATCAACTCTGGACTTCTTTCTATGCAGGTTACTAGACCCAGAGCCAGTTCTCAACATGATATTTTCAAGCACCTTTCTGTGGTTTTCCGGAATCGATGAGAATGTAGGCATTTGATTCAACCCCAAAGAGGGCACTGTTTCTCTTTCTCGCTGATGACCATATTTAGCCACATCCTGTGGAGGAAATTTGAAATGTGGCAGTGGGGGAATTGGTGGGAAATCTTGAATAGACTCACGCCCAGCTTCAACCCTACTTCCCAGTGATAATGTTGGCAAAAAGTCATGTTGTGGAAGTACACCTTTAGCTGGAACTGGGAATCTGGGCATCAGCGTCTCCTCCACGTATTTAGGTGTCATCATCATATCCCGAAAATCAGAGGAATTGACCCCAGTGTTTTCCAGCCGACCAGAGTCATGGAGAGGTGCTGGAGGATACTGCAAGCAAACAAGCACTAAAATCAAAAGCTACGGACAGAGAGGGCAAGAAAGATGGAATTAATTAGCATGTGTGAGAAGAGAAGGGGGAAGGACAGGAAAGGGGTGAGGGGAGGTTGTATAAGGTAGAAAGTATCAATTTCTCAAAATTCCACTCACAGGATGCAATTGTGAAACTTCTCCAGGGCCATCAGGCACCTTTAATCTGTCCAGTGTTGATTCCAAACCCTTCAGATGTGTACCCATCAAATTACCAGAGAATGGAGCCAGACTGAACGGGAATTCCAGACCAACCAGTCTACTTTGTCTAGCATTTGGTCGCGTAGAATTCCTACGTGATAACTCAACCTGATTAGCATTTGGTGCACAGAGTCCTAGAACTGGTAACAATTTGTCAGACTCAGAGCTTGGATAGACTGTGCCTTCATGTTGGCCATCATGTTGGTGGAGTGGAAGTATGTCTGGAGGGCGGCTTAAAGGACTAAAAGAAGGATCTGAATGAACATTTGTTTTCTGACTTGGGTGCTCAGCTTTCGTACCATCTGATTTGTCATTGTCCAAGTCAATTACCGGGAAAGTGCCCTGGCTGGTTTGAACAAAACCAGCTACTTCATTACCATTTTGAACATCAGGTGGACATTGAATTGTTCCCTCAGGTCCCAACAGCCCCCCACTGGGTTGAGATTCTTCAATTTGATTCCTTCTAGCAAGGCGTTCTTTTTGTCTAGCACGGAGCTTAGCACTGCATCAAAAGAAATTCGAAGTTTAAATTTCGCCATCCACAACCATGAACAACAAAGACAAGTAATAATTAGCATTGACATCCCTTCATCAACTGATTTAGCAGCAAAAAACTTACACTGAGAAGAAAAACACAGAGAATTGTGGCACTTACTATTTTTCCTTCAGAGCACGTCCAGCAGGTGTATACTCCCGTTCTGGCTCTTGCTCTGGCACCCGTTCCTCTTCATCACCACTCTGCTTTATGTTTCAAAGGTAAACCAACAAATGATTAAATTATGACACTATATAAGTGCAAGTCAATGCATGAAAACCTCAGCACCATTGAGATCAGGAAGATAGTTGATTTTATTGTCCATAAATTGTCTAATGGATCAAATAGCTTAATATACTCAGTGAAAAACTCAAAATATAGACCAGTATCCCACCTTCAAGGATGTCAGCAATTCAACATAAATGCAACATTAGGACAAGATGAAGAGTAAAAACATATCTTTTAACAGGAATTTGAAAGCAAACTCATGCATGCACAAAAGTTATGGAGGAAAATAAGCTGTATGTTCAATGCATGAGTCCTCGGTACAAGTGTTTACAACTGAACTTTCCTTCATTAGTGGAATAATAACAAATTAAAAAAGGAGAGATGTTGCAACTTCATAATCCAAATTTCAACTCCCAGGACCCAGAATAAATAAAGAACAATGACAAAGGGATTTAAAAGTGGATCCATGAAGTTGCTCTTCAGCACAACAGAGAGAGTTTCTTCAGCATATCAAAGAACTAACCAGTAGATCACCATCATAATCCCTTGGTCAATATTTAACAGCATCAGGTGCACTCTTATTCTAAACTTTCCAGCCCTAACAAGCATAGGAGAAAGCAATTCAGATAAAATACCTCATTGGCCATTTCACTTGGATGTGCTGCATATGCTTCTCTGTAAGAAACAGCTTTTCTGACACGCTTTCCCCGACCAAGAGCTGCTTCCTCCTCACTTTGATATTTTTCCCATCTACAAAACACAAGTGATCATAAAAAGCATTAAGAGAAAGAATCTTGAAAGATGGAGGCCCATATTTTCTCCTTATTTATAGTTACAGAACAGTCATTCTGATAAAGGATTTATTCCTCCAACCAAAGAAAATGAGAAAGCATCCATTCCTTATTTTTCCAAATGATAAGTATTGATAATCTAGCATTCAATAACTACAGGGTTATTTCTTCAAAGCAACCAAAAGGGTAACAGCTATCACTTCAGCAATCACCACCCATTTCAAGACATTCACATCACCATGACAAAGTTTAGTGACATCACTGGATTAACGCAATTGCAGAGAGAAAAGGTCAGGTTATAATTGACATAATGTGAGTGCAGGACATATAAAAAAGGATTCAAAGTGCAGAAGGTCACAAGAGCATTATAGTTTTCACATCAACAATGATCCTGGCACTAAAGAATGATCATTTAATCACTAATTACAACTTCACAGAGAGTGAGGATTATAAATTATTCCCAATAACTGAAGAAACACCCTTATCAAAAGGATGAAGAAATAAACCATGAGATAGAAGCAGAAGCTGATTAAAGGGCGCTCAAAGAAAGTCAAAGACCTCTACAAGACAAGGGAAGAGACGCCTCAATTTCATTTGTTGCTGGACCTGGTCCAAACGTTTTGGCTCCCAGATATATACATTCCTATCTAATTAAAAAGAAAAAAAAATTATTCCGTCCCAAAGAAAAAAACTAAGCTCAACAATCATGCCACCATTCATTGAAGAATTGGACAATATTAGAGGCAAATAAGAATGGGTAAGGAGGAAAAAAAAAATTTAAAAATTAACCCTGTATTACCTCAATCGGAGAAGTCTGTCCCATTCATTTTCTTCCGGAACAGTAACAACACTATCCTCTTTCTTCACAGAGTTTGCAACACATACATCCTCGCTCAAAACAGGAGGTGATTCACCTTCCCCGCGCTCTTCCATTAGCTCATCGTTCCATTCAAGGGACTGACATGTAAACATGGAGAAAATTATCTCAATAAATTACACGATATTATTTAGCAAAAATTCCATTAAACTTATTGAAGTGAAATACATTAAAAGAGCACCCAGATCAAGACAAACTTCATCAATGCTGTTAACTACAGTACTTGAAAGTTCGCCACAACTACATAAGATGCATAAGCAATGTGAAAATAATGACAGACAACACATAAGAATGGGGAAGTCATTGAAAACCTTCAAATTCAAGCCTGCTTTTTGGACAATCATAAAATCTAACAAATTATGTGCGGAGAAACATTTTCGTTGCAGATTCCTGATGCAGTTATTCATCATTCCCACTTACGTTTTAAATCAAATCACAAACTACGCAATTATGTTTTAAATTAACTTCTTACCTACTAGAAGATTCACGCTACAAATCACTAAGAGATAACCTCTCTCCCCCACCCAACCCCTTCCCAACCACCAAAAGAAAATAAAGCCACTAGACCCAAGTTCTACTCAGAGAAAATTGTGCTATTCTCCAAGGTGTCACACCATAAGTTCTGAAATGGCAGAATTTTAATTTATCAGTCATTACTTTTGCATGAAAAAGCTACATATAAAAAATTGAGTTCATAAAGTTGCAAACAGCAAAAAAATCCACATAGAGGTGTTCAAAACTCAAGCAATTGAGTAAAATAACCCACCTTCACTGAACCGAGCATATCATTCTCTCCCTCAGCGCACTCAGTGGATCCATCCTGAAGATTCGAACGGTCAAGCAACTTCAGTATTGCATTATCATCCCATACAATCTTGTTGCTGCCGTCTGCACATTTATCCTTGTAAACATCTCCTAAAGTACCAGCTCTCTTCCTATGCTTATGCTCTGCATCTAGCATTGGCTCAGTTTTGCTGTTATCATTATCTGAAGACTCCTTGCCACCGTTGGAAGAATCACCAAAAAGCTCTTCTGTACCCCACCGGAGTATATCTTCCACCTCCTTCTGAGATCCAGATTTATTTACAAAAAGCTGATCAAGCATCAATTTCTTCTTGGCAAGCTGCAATATACGTTCTTCTACACTAGCTCGAACAACGAGCCTGTACACCAAAAGCCGATTAGACTGTCCAATCCGATGTGCACGGTTCATGGCTTGGATATCAGCATGAGGATTAAAATCAGAATCATAGATAATCACTGTGTCAGCGGTTGCCAAATTGATTCCCAACCCACAAGAGCGTGTTGATAATAGGAATACAAACCGACTTTTATCTAGGTTAAAGCGAGAAATTGCTGCCTGGCGATCTGTGACGGAAACAGAACCATCTACTCTCTCATATGTCTTGGGACCAAACTCAATAGTTAAATAATCCTCAAGGATATCCAGAAGCTTGGTCATCTGTGAGAAAACCAGGACCCGATGACCGTCTTTGAAAAAGGCCTTGAGCATCGAATGCAGAAGAGTAAGTTTGGCTGAAGCTTTAATCCTCATCTCATGGAGGAACTCAACAGAACCAGAATCAGGCTCTGTGCCAGGTATTAGATAGGGATGATTACATACTTTTCTTAACTGCATCACAATGTTTAACATTGACTGCTGTGCTACCCCTTTCCCAATATTCCTCAGTAACTGGTAGTTCTTTGTTAAAATTGCACGATAGTATTCAGCTTGAATTGATGATAACTCAACAGGGACCACCCGTTCAGTTTTTGGGGGAATGTTCTGCATGGCATCCTTCTTAAGCCTTCTCAACATGTGCGGAGCAACCAGTTTCTTAAGTTCCTCAACTTTTTCTGCAGTTGTGAGGTCATTAAAGTTCTCCTCAAATAATGAAATGGAAGGAAATGAAGCCGGCTGTAAGAAACTCAGTAGGTTATACATTTCGCCTAGATTATTTTGAAGTGGTGTACCAGTCAATAGCACACGATGTTGGAATGAAAAAGTATTCAGTAGAGTAAACAGCTTACTACTTGAATTTTTCAGACGATGGCCCTCGTCAACCACAAGTACTTCCCATGGAACGCCACGCAAATGTGAGGAATCAGCAAGAACCATTTCATAAGTCGTCAATAGTACATTGAATTTGTGGGAAACGTTTTTCTATTGCCATCAATTGGATCACTAGCATGCCATTCATGTTGACGAATAACTGCTCTTGCTTTTGCAGATCCATGATACTCCACAACATTCAAACCAGGAGCCCACAACGAAAACTCTGAAAGCCAGTTGGGCATGGTTGATAGTGGGACCAAAACCAAACACGGCAGAGAAGCTTTGAATTCACAATATAGCGATGAAATGAAAGCGCATGCTGATACAGTTTTTCCAAGACCCATCTCATCTGCAAGTATAACATTTTTAGACTTACACCAGCATTTCCGCAACCAATTAAGTGCTTCAAGCTGGTGGGGGAATAGTGAACCGCCCTTAAGTTCACTGGGTTGCTCTGTCAAAGTCATGATCTCACTGGGATGGGCAGCCCTATCCCCACGTGAATCATGCCTAGAAGAATCTTTCTCCAATGTCTGCTGTTCCAGCTGATTGAATACATCGATAAGATTTGAAGATTCTTTCAGAACAGGTTCATCTAGCTTCTCCCATGTGCATTCATCATAGGGAAGCCCTGTCCACTTCACAAAAGCTTCACGAGTACCGTCTTTGGAAGTACGAAGAGCAATAATACGCTGAGGCTGTTTCCACCTCTCCTCGCAAATGTTAATCACTGACATACCATATTTTGCCTTATAGTTTTCAAGCTTTCTCCTAGCCAGAATTTTCAACTGGGATTCAGGTAACCACCTATTATGAATATTTGACTTCCCAACCCACTTAACCAAAAACTCATATGATAGAGACTCCTGGTCAACAGACGCACATTCAGCCAGTTCAGGCTCCTGATTTATGCTCTCAGGACTGAACCCCGTCCCTCCTTCATCCTGAACTCCTTTGTCGTTTTCTTCAACAGAGACTCGCATTTCTCCTGTTTTAGTAACTTCACCTTTGTCATTACCATTCAGCTTTATAAAATTAACCGAGTCTGCCATTACTCCATCGTCTGGTCCTTTCTGATCATTTGTTGCCTTAGAAGATTCATCACAATCTTCAAACACATCAGTTTCAGAAGCTAAATGCTCTGTATCACTCTTCAATGAATCCATGCAACTACTATTTTTACAGTCCTTGGTCAACGAACTCTCGTGGACATTCAGATTGTGCAGTTTGATATCACTGTCATTGCTAATATCAGCTTGTTTTTCATCGGCAAGGGCAACCCTATCTCCTGCATCTAAGTTGATTTCACTGGAAGTACTGTCTGGATGTCTGTCCTGCTTCTCTGGAACAAGTAAACTAACATTAAGATTGTCTACAATACATACAGAAACATAAAACAATGAACTTGCACCATTACCTCTAACACGACAGCCCAAAACCCGATCAACCTGAAAAGCAGATGGTATTAAATGAATTATAGATGAATTGTAAGAACGATCACCAGAGTCAAAGAACAAAGTTGGTCAAGAGCAGATTTACCTGCTGAAATTCACTGACGGTGCCGCTTACGCACACTGGTGTATCATTCACATGACGGTCTCTTTTCTTTGGCTTAACTGGTGGGCTTTTCAACTCTCCAGAAAGCTTCTGCACCACAAAATCAATTTTGAATATATCTTCACATTCCCTCAACATAAAATCACATCAGAACAGCAAACAAAGACAGTGGAGCAACAACGCGAAGGACTTTCCCTACGCCATTGCACATGGAAGCCGTCAACTTAGAACTAGCAACCAAAAGATATCCAGGGCTCCCAGATATCTTTAGAAAACAAACATGCCATGCAAGAGGACCAAACGCCAAACTGTGTCCGCTCAATATATTGTAGAGGTTCATATCTTAGGAAGAAAAGCAAAAAAATAAAAATAAAAATTGAAAGTCCCATAGATTTGCTAAATGTAAATGAATGCCAGTAAGTATTTTATATAAGTTATAGGTAATATGTCAGTAATCAGAAGGCCAATGTGAAAGTATCTACCTTTTGTTTATTTGGACCATTTGAACCTTCTTTTGCTCCGTTTTCTTCTGTGGCAGACCGTGAACCCCTGTTTACAATTGTTCTCTTTCTTAATTGTGAATTACCCATTTCAGGTATTGCAGCTTTCTTCTTCGATCCATGTCTCTTAAAAGTAGCAATAATTTGCTTGCCATCATCATTCCTGCTCTTAGAAGCAGCAATAATTTGCTTGCCATCATCATTTCTTCTCTTAGAAGTAGCAATAATTTGCTTTCCATTGTCAGTCCTGCGTTTCTTCTGAATGTCATTTTTCTGCACATGCTTTCTCTTCTTAACTCTCTGTTTACTAGCACCAATTGTGAGAGCAGCTTGACCATCTGGACTATTGAATCCATCACAACATTGAGAATTTTTCTCTGATACTTCATCATCTTGTTCTGAACTCACCAGTTGAGAATGAGATGAAGCAGGTGCAGAAGGAGAAGCTAACCTTCTGGTTGAAGGAGCTTTTGCTGGAGGTACATCTCCCTTCTGTTCATCATCATTTTTCTGAGAGGAAGAGGTTCCATCCGTAGAACTGCCCAGGGATGGGCAACCAGGCTTGTTGGTGCTTGGGTCCTCTCCTGGGGACAGATCTGGCTTACCTTCCAACTGCTGAACTTCAGGCGTCACAACAGAATTCCCTCCACTCAAAGACCTCTTGCTTGGAAAATGGGAGCTACCAAGCATTCGAGATACTTTTTCCGTGCTAGACAATGTCTTGGATCTTGACCCACTAATTTTCGTCCGAGCTCGCTTCAAACTGGAATCGAGATGGCTTATTGGCTCAACTGAATCATTTTTCGAGCGGCAATTAGGACATTGCCATTTCCCCAGTGGAATCCGCTGGAAATGGAAAGCCATAAAATGAGACAACTAAATTATCTCTTTCAAGTACAATGAGACAAACGACAGTAACTAATGCATCTAACTCAAGGCAAGACCCCTCAAATAGGTATGAACTACCTTGAGAGGAGGATCAAGGCACTCAATATGAAAGGTCCGGGGACAGCTATCACAACATAACAAGTTGCCTCCAAGATCACAAATAACGCATTCATAGTAATACTGCAAGACAAATTGTTACAAAAACCATCAGTTAGAGAACAACAGATGGTCCTCAACAAGTCGTCAACATCGACATGATACGAATCCTCACAACATCTAATTGACACAAAAGAGGATAACTGTAGACAAAATTTCTCCTATGGTCACTGTTATGATTCAACAAGGGTTTAGTCTAAATATAAAGGAAAACTAGAAGGTGCCTCACAACTTAAGAAACAGCATAAATACGTATAAACAGAAGTGGCATGTGATGCCAAAGCAATTAACAATATATTACCCCATCAATTCCTTTCTTCTTCGATGAAGACCAATCCGGAGAAATTTCAGATTGTAGCTTGTTCCTGGCAGAAGTCGTAGTCTCTGGGACCTCCAAGGCTACCGAATTCTGTTCTTTACCATTAACCAAATCCTGACCACATGGCAGCTTTCTTCGCTTGCGTTTCAAGACCCAGTTTTTGTTACTTATGTCATTCGTCAATGAGCTGTCGTCCTTCATCTTCAAAATTGTTCATTCGTCAATGAGCTGTCGTCCCTCATCTTCAAAATTGTTCCTCACATTTGCAGCTACCATGTGGCCTAAGCATGTCATGAACCAATTGAAAATATGAGTGACACTTCAATATGGCCAAAATCCTGTAAATGCAGCTGAAGTACATCAGAAAGAAAAGCAAGGTATGCTGTAACAATTGCTGGAAGTAAGTAGAGATAACATTGTCATGCATCACTCCAGTGTAAGAAACATCCAAAGACAAAGCCAAACCAACAGCAATGTATTCGAGGAGGAGAAAAAGGATACAGGGGATCGAGATAATTCACAGATTGTACTGAAGGAATCAAGGCATTCAGTTTAATACCAGAAACATAGTGTTCAAAACGTTTTACAGAAACAGGAAGAAAAATACTTTTAAGATGAGATGAGAGGTAGCATAAAATTTTACGAACGGGACTAAAACATAGAAATGCATGAGAAAATTGCTTAGCCAAGAGAAGGACCAGATATAATCTAGACTAATGACAATAAAAAGACAAGCAAAATAATTCTCCACACAAAAGATGCAAACACTGGCACAAAATGGGTATCGAGGACAAGTTACTCCAATGAAGACTACAACAAGATCCGTTCATTTCAAAACCAACCATTTCAACCCAAGTCCTCCCATTATAGATTTTCATCGTCCCACTTACTCTCAACTATCCATATACAAAACCCAAAGTCAGATAATAATCACCAACAAGGCACTTCAGGGTGGGCAACAGCATTACATCTCAACTGGATCATCAAAAAGTTAGATTGCATCGGGTCCACTGCGGTAGCAACACAATGTAATCTGTTTCTAGTTAAATTCCCAGTCAGGACTAAAGTGAGTGGGTGTAACATGGTCTCACAACACCATGACATGATCAACAAGATTACACGATAAACCTTACCCCCACAAACCAGGACCTATTCACAAGAACCAGCAGTCATCAAGAGTAAACAAAGAACAAACATCACATGAAACGCGCAAATCCGCCCACCTGATTGAATGAGCACAAGCAAAACCAACCCCATTCAAAAACTCAAACTGAATGCATCACTCCCACCAACTTCCCACCAACAAGACCCCCAAACCCAATCGCACAACCACCAGCAATGACACGAACTCCCAACAGAACCACACCCGGGAAAACACAGCCCACCAGCAATCAAAACACAAAGGACCACAAAACCGGGCAGGCAACAAACAAAGCAATCTAGACAACAAAAAGCAAGGGACTTTCACTAACGAAAGATCACAACCTCGAAATGGGCAGTGGCCAAACAGACACCTGAGCTCGAAAGCCTCAGCAGCAGCGGATCAAGAGGGGCAGACAGCACCAGCCCGGATTCAGAGATGCATGCCCCCAGATGGGCAGAGGCAGAACAGAGAGGCGGTGGTGGTGGGATTGAGGAAGGAGGGAGGAGATGGGTCTGTGAGATTTAGGGCAAGGGAGCAAAAGAGGGTGGCTGAGATACGCGAGAGAGAGAGAGAAGAGGAGGAGAGAGAAGAGGGCGACAAATGACTTGTGTGGGCACAAACAACGAATAAATAGAGAGAGAGAGAGAGAGAAGGGAGGAGTGCTTCTAGAGAGAGAAAATAAAGGGAAGCGCTTCTACAGATACGGATTCGCCGGGCGGGTCAGAGGAAGGGTGGACGGCGTTACGCCCCCCCTGACCAGCCATCGAACCGCGCAAGCGCAAGCGCGCACAGACCCCACACGCGACCGCCAACTCCGCCCCCGACCCATTTTGTAGTTCCCCGTCCTCGGGTCTTCTCGCACGGAAAGGGACAGCTTCCCCTCTCTCTCTCTCTCTCTCCTTCCTCGTTCAATGCACCTAACCAGTCGGAGCGCGCCACGTGGCGGCACGAGGGGCTCCCGCTCGCACGCACTTGCCCTCCTCGGCCTTCGCTTCGCTTCGCTTCCTTCCCCGCACGGACCCTCCTCCCTCCTCCTCTTCCCCCCTCCATCCTCCTCTCTGGAGAGAGACAATGCGGAAGACATAGAGAGAGAAAGGCGGGGGAGAGGAGAGAGAGAGGAGAGAGAGAGGAGGTGGGCGCGGGTGCTGATGATGTTCGTCGATGTCGAGTGCTCCCGGGTTTCTTGATGGCCCCCCTCTGCGTGCTCTCTCCCTTAGCGCCCTTCTTGTCTCTCCCTTTTGCCCTCCCCCTTTTTCTTTTTCTTTTTCTTTTCTCTCTCTCTCTCTCTCTCTCTTCTCTTATCTGAAGTATGGAGTTAGATTCATGGCTGCATCAAATTTCAAAAGTGATTCCATGGGAGAATATTGAATCACCAGTTCTTGGATTCTTCCCCTCTCCGGTTATTATTATTATTATTATTATTACCATGATCTTTCTATATATTCTATCTTCTCTTTTTTATATACTAATTCCCGCGCATTCTTAACAGCATTCTATAAATATACGACTTTATCGTTAATTTGAATCTTACTATTTTATCTATGGAAATTTGACCGGTAAATAGCATGGCCAATGTGCACTTACCGTCATAACATAACGTCTTTTTAAAAACGCCCGCGAGATCTTTGGAAATCATATCTAGCAAATCATTGTAGTATTAATTTCTTTAATTGACCATGGTATTATGGAGCGCCTCAAGTCAATGACATTCCATGAATGAAAAACTATTGTACCGGTAATTTGAATTTCGACATTCCATTTATGAAACAAATGGTCGAAAATCGTCAGTGCATTATCATGCCATTATTAAATCAAAATGCATTTAGAAATCTCTTTCTCTTGTTGCACATCTTTTAAGTTAACCAACGAGGTTTGCCAACTGCTGCTTACCAGAGGGTTTATCCATTTCGTAGTTGGTAACTTTACTTAGAGATATTCTTGAATGTTGTCCAAATTCAACGTTGTATAATTGAAACCCTTGTATCGATTATACTTGTAGATTTAAATAATAGCTAATTAAATTGAAATAATTTTTTTTCAATCTACCGATCAAAACTAGATACTATTGAGTTTCGATGTAATTACCAACTTCGTCGAATAATTCAGAGGTCAACCGAAATTCAGAGTAAAATTCAGAGGTCAACCGAACATTAGTATATTTTTTTACGTGTGGTCGCCGATGTTGAAGTCTTGGAGATATAGAAAGAAGTTACATTCTTTCATTTTCAAGAAGCAATAATGTCTTTATAGACAAGATCAACCCGACTGGCAATATAAGCGCTTACTTAGATTCTGTGCCTCGTGAAAAATGCTTTTGATCATCGTCACCACCATCATTCATTATTTCACAAGGCTTTTTTTTTCCCCTATTTTTGTTCTTGCAAATGCTCGAAACTCTCCAAATTAGAGCCAGTTTGACCGAGGAATAGGATTTCTTGCGCAAATGCTTGAATTTTTGTCGTCTTGCTGGTGGCATGAATCGTTGACTTTTGATACTAAGGAGAAAAGGCTTGAATGAAGGGAGGAGCTGTAAGCAGAGGATTGCCTTGGAAAGTTGGTAAAGACAGGTAGACAATGCTGGAATCACAACAGATGATTGATTACCTCAAAACTCGTCTAATCTTTGGCAGCTAAGACAGAGAGACTATGTTGAAACAGTATATATGTTTGAACAGACAAAAGCAGAAGAAGAAGAAGAGTCGGCAGTGTCGAGCATAATCGAATCCTCGACATCTCGAATAGCAAGGAACTGATTGTCGTTAAGAAGATTAGTAATAGTATCACTAATCATGCAGACCTGATGCGTTTCAACTGGGATTGATTCACTCATCACACGAAAGAAAGACAAGAAACGGATCATACATAGAAAACCTGGCCAACATTCAGAAGGCTCTCATGAGGGACATTGAATATCACACTGTTCTCTCTGCACATCTTCCTAAGCAATGCATACACGTAATTTATGGCTATCTTCTTAAAAAAGTTCGAGCCCCGCCGAGCCTGGACGACCGTGTTACCCAGGATGTGCACGATGCCGGCTGCCCTACAGCTATTCAGAAATTCTATCTCGTTCGACTCATTCTGGCCATGATTCCCCCGATTAGAAGCTACAGAGCCCCGCGCACTGAGATGCACTGGAGATTCAGCCGGCACGATTGACCCCACAGAGGAGATCGTCAGATCCACAATGGAGGAGAGTGTGAGGCTATTGTCGTCGTCGTTTGGGGGCCACTCTTCGCAGTTGGACTGTTGAGTTTGCTGACCATACAAGCTGATCTCCGATTCCGAACACTCTTCCATTAAATACTCAAGCCGGACAAACATGTGGAGGTTTTCAAAGAGCTTCTCCTCAAAGTCATCGTCCTTCTTGTGAAGGTCTTTGTAGCCGTATCTCGCGACGCATCGAAACATGTGGAAGTTCTTTGGCCCGATGCGTCTTACGAGGAATCTTTCTTCTTCAGGGACTGTATATACAGGGAGGTACTTCACGCAGACAAAAATGACGACCGAATGAATTGCCGGCAAATTGGTGATGAAGTGAGAGAAGATAGGAGGCACCCCCTTTGCTAGTTCGGTGTACACAAGCCCTATACCTGGGACACGGACAAGACCCAAACTGGGGCCTAATCCAAGAATGTATGCCATCGAGACTTTACTGTGCATTTCGAACTCATAGCGCTTGATCGTACCGTAATGCCAGACGTACATGATGACAAAGAAGGTCGCCGCAATTGCTAGTGGGACCCACCCGCCTTGATTCACTTTGAACAGCACTGCAGTGAAGTATGTGCCTTCAACAATCAATGACAGCACAGTGAAGATGACCACCAGAGTCCAGTGGCACCGCCACACGAGTATCATGATTAGTATCATGAGGAATGTCGTCACAAGCATGACTATCGCCACAGCTGTACCTGTTGATAAAGAGAAAGAAAGTGAGTAGTATTTGGGAAAACTTGATAAACCGGTTTTACTGCAAGAATATGTTCTATCGTCTCCTGCTTCCTGTTTGTCGTGCTAGTATTCACCTTTTTTCAAAGTTATTGGATAGAGAGTTCAGGTCAAACATTTTTAGTAGTAGATGCTCATGGTTCAATTAGACCAAAAAAAATGGAAGTAACAAACGACATAGAATACTTCAATTTACCAGAAGCATTTCCAATTTGGGTTTGGTTTTTAAATCCCGCTGTGACAGCTACACAGAGAATCATGAGGATCCAATTGATGTCGGGGATATATATCTGCTGAAGGTACTTCTTGGATGTATGAACGACTTTGACTCTTGGAAAACAGCCGAGTGCAAGGGCCTGCTTGATTAATGAAAATGTCGCAGATATTGTTGCCTGACTTGCAACGACAGCAGCTGCTGTTGCAACAAGGAAGACCGGCCAGTATATGCTCTCTGCATGAATAGGCAACTACATTATAGGATGCTCAATTCAAATGAGTCCGAATATATTCATGTCAAATATTTTGTATACATTATTTCCACGAAATCTTGATTAGCATTGAAACAGTTTTGTTGTAAGAATCCTGTATAAACTGATGGTTCAACTTTTACAGTATTGGGGGCCAAATCAACTACCCATGAAAGGGAACTTTCCTTATAATGCACCCGGATTTTTAATAAACAACATTCTATTCTCATCCCTTCTTCAAGAGTTGTGTCCTTTGCACGACCAGTTGAGTGCCATTTCTCCTAGAGAATGCATCATAATATCGAGCTAAAGAATAAAGTAAACCTGGAATTGAGCTGTAGAATAAACCGACCACGTGATCAGTGTTTTTAATGAGATAGGCCGCTTGTCCAGAATAAGCTAAAAGAAGGGATGGAAACACAACCACAGTAAAAGCGATCTGTATGGCTGGCACTGGAAAGTGAGACAGATCAGCAAAAACCGCCTCAGTTCCTGTAAAAATTCTTCAGTGAGCAACTATTGGAGCCTGAAGTCACCAGTTTTGCATGCATTAATGATGTATCTCATCGTCCATATGTTATAACATAACAATTGATATCAAATCAATGGAATAAGACATTACCTGTAATGCTGAGCATTATACCTCCAAGAGATGTCCAGCCATCGATCCCTCCTTTCTTGAAATAGCGATAGACGTAAATAGGCGAAAAGGCTTTTAGAACATGGGTGTCATACTTCCAAATGTTGATGATGCCGATACCGCCAATCAGAAGAAACCAAAGAAACACGACTGGAGCAAAAAGCCAAGCAATTTTGTCTGTCCCATGGTGCTGTATGCTGAATAAACCTACCAAAATTATGACAGAAACAAGCACAACAACCTCTGCATAGAACAAACAAAGGGTTAGCAACTTGAGGCCCGAGGGGAATAAGTAAACTGTTATAGACAGATAATCAACTGTATGGAAGAATTCAATTCCAAGAACTTGGGTAATACCATCACTCATCTTGGGCTGATCCAACTTAATCCCACCGGTAGCTGAGAGAACTGCCGGAGTTAGGGAAGTTAGAAACATAAGACAGTTAACCAACTATAAAAGAAAATGTAAAGACACATGGAAAAAAGAACTTCAACTTCAAACTAATGTAAGGTCAACTTAGTATACTGTTTAGACAGTTCTGAGGATGCAAACAATCATAGAAATTAACCAGAGACATTATCAGAATGAACTTGAAAAGGCAAACAGTCCCAAATATTGATACTATCGTGCAAAAGTTGCAACTTTCAATCAAGTCAAAATCAAGGTCTGAAGCCTTCAGGCACTTCTAAGTTCCTGACTAGCAGAGTCCACTCTTTGGCTTTGCTATTTGAAATTCAATGACACAATGCTTTTATATGGTCCTATGTACAACTTTAATAGTTTTAATGGCCACATTGCCTTGTAGAAATGTAGCATTTATTTGATATCCATAGGAGCTTTTCACATTAATGATACTTAAACATATGCTAATGTATATACAATACCACATCCAGGAAAGAATACAAGTAAATAATTAGATCAAATGGGCTCAATTTGTTGGGGAAGTTACCTGATATAGCTGGAGTGAGAATCCCGTCCCCAATTACCATGCAAGAACCAACAATGACTAGAATGAGGAGGATGTTCTTTCGATGCCGTTGCCCCTCTAACCATCTCTTTGTCTTTGCAGCAAATGAATGTTCATCAAATATAGAGCGACTGTAAGTCGTTAGCTCCTCATCGGTCCGATCTTGGTTGGGAATAGTTTTGATATTCGCATGACGGCAAAGTAAGGAATAAAGAGCAAATGTTCCACCTGCAAACATGGCAGAGGTCTTCAAGGACTCAAGGTTGCTTTAATGATAGCCATCACACAAAGAAGGAGATGGTACATAACATCAAAATGATAGAGGAGATAAATGCAAAAAAGGTTCATAAACAATCCTTTTCTAGTGTGGTAATAAACTTAGGATTTTCATATCCTGATCTACATGCATCTGCTGAGAGGGACTAAGAAATAATCACTGATCACTCTGCAACCCTCCTTTTCTCCAAATAATTCAATACATTTCATGTGGTAATGACAAGAAGTTTACAGGTTTAGTATTTTTACCTTGGCCACTGTCATTGGCTCTTGAAACAATGAAAATGTACTTAATGAGCGGTATGAGTGTTAGTGAATAAATTATCACTGATAAAGCTCCGATAACGTCCTCAGGATCCTTCACGCCATTAGGGAAGGTATTGTAGAAAACATACAAGGGAGATGTGCCCAAATCTCCAAAGACCACACCGAGGCTCTGGAAGGCAAGCCGTAGTAGCAGAAATGTGGAAATTTTCTGAGGGAGACAAGATCAAATTAGTAAAAGGAACTGATTCATTTACAGAGCACTGAGTGCTCTCCTCAGTGTCCTTAGTTCTTGAACCACAAACTGTATAATCGGGAGACACCTCATGTCAAGCGTTTAATGGTGGAGTTGGCCATGTGAAGATTGATAATTACATCTTTACTTCATGCTCGTAGTTCATAGGGATAAAACGAACCAACCTTCTCTCTCTGCGTGTTTTGCAGCTTCTCAGCCTCCTGATCCATTGGATTATCAATCGCGTTATCCAAAATCCACACACTATTTTTCTTGTCCATGCCATCGCTAGTTTGTTCTCTTGGAACCATTTGCAAGAAACCCCCTCTTCGCCAAGTCTCCTCTCTTGCTCCCCTTCTGCTGTGTAAGGAATCTCCTACCTCATCCTCTGTCGTAAAACAGATACCTAAAAAGCAAATGTGAGCATTCATGTCCAATATCTAGAAAGGGAATAAATGATCGAATAGTAAAGAGGGACATTTGTAATCTAAACCCATGGAGACCTCTTAGAGAAAATGGAGGTATAACAAGAAGATACTAATGATATTGTCTATCCTTTTTAAGCACAAGACAAATATTGAAAGACTCAAGGACTAAGCAGACTTGGACTTTGTCACAAAACGATACACCAAAAAGTACCATGCTATAATCTAGCATTTATCTGTTACACCATCATGTTTTTCTAAGAACCTCATCTGCAGCAACTAAATAGAGTTTCGGCATGAGTGCGCCAAGCCATGCGCGTTTTACATAACCCGGTTCATAAACATGGTACGGCAGAAATTAAGGGGCTTTTTAGCGCTTAGAAATGGCAATACACAGAACACCATTTCAATGTTGCGTGATTGACTTCCTGAAGAAGATTGATGTCAATTACTGTGTTAGAACCTACTAGAAAGATGTTCACATCAGAACCACAGAGCATGTCACCAAAAGCGGCATCACAGTTAACAGCGACCCCTTCCAATACTCAAACGCAGGGTGCCAGAGATTGATACCTGAGACTGCACGCAGATTAAGGGAGATGCTCCTTCAGCTCCTGATGGAACCCCGACAAAGTTGATAAAGGGACGAGAGAGAGAGCATCTGCATTATGTTATGGCAAAATGTATGAAAAGACGGATTCAAAGACCGTGTGAACATCGATTTCGATGCATACGAATCTGAAAAAGGCTTTCCTGCAATTTGGGTTACGAGATTCAAGAAGAGAAAGACCTCAACCTCCTCGAACCCGAAAACCCAAATTTCAGAAAAAGACAATTTGAAAAAGAGAAGAAAAATCACAATTTTAAAGGAATGCATCTCGAATTAGCAAAAGCCTAGATCTCCAACTTTCCCCTTTTCATGAGAGAGAGAGAGAGAGAGAATCTTCATTTTCGTCATTTGTACCCGAGTCGCTTGCCAAATATAGCATTTCTTAAAACTCAGAATCCATCAACTTGCTCATGCTCAGACCAATGAACTCGTCGTTCCCGAACCACAACCGTCTCAACGCGCCCCGACTAAATATAACCAAACCCCATCAACGCACACATCCAAACACGTATACCCAAGAACTAGAAGAGCAACTAACCGGGTGCGCTTCAAAATCCGAACTTGAACGGATTCAGCTCCAATGCAGACACGAACTGAACGTGGGTAAGAGCCACATGCAAGAACAAGCTCTCTCTGGCACCACTCGTTCATTCGTACCCTCTTATCAGGTGAGAAAAAGGCACGGCGCAGTGCTAGAGAAGTCGCTATCAGTCCTGGGCAATCATGACCAATCCAACTGTTCTCCGCCCAGAGCAGAGACAAAACGCCATATCGGCATCACCAGACACAAGACCCCACCTCAACTTGAGCCCAATATTCCCCGTTCACACTCGTCTTAAATTCTCCGTACATTTTTATATACAATTGCGGCGATTTGACACCAACATTTCTATTATGCACATAGGTAATACAATTAGAGACTTTTTACTCCAGCATTCCCATGCTACTGTATTGAATTATGAATTACGACGAGCTCTTGAAGGAGTTTATAGATGTAGGGATGTACCCTTTATTAAACAAGAAAACAAAAGTTAATATCAAGAGCGTAGGGTAGGCACAAACGCTTTTGTTGAAGCTTAAGATCGTAAATTTCGATCACCTCACTTTACTGTTGTCACCATAAAAAAATAAAAGACCCATTTTGATACGCAAAGTTATTGATTCGAAGGTTTTACCTAAAATCTTTTTTTTTTCAAAGGAAAAAAAAAATGATCATATGCGGAGAGACAGAGAAGGGTCTAGTCTCACGGTTGGTGAGCTGGAGTTTTCTCTTTGAGCATTTCTGGAGCTGATAATTTATGTATGAAAAGAGCAGGAGCTGATCTAGATTGTGGCTGACAATTGGTGGGTATCCACAAGCGTCACATCACGTGCATACACTAAATAATATAACCAATCATGACATAAAGTTGAAGATTTAGATCCAATCGTCAAATTAACGATTTCACCCAATCAATCACATTAGTGACGTGTAAGAAAGGAAAAATAATAATAAATAAATAAATCACGTGCATTTTCATGAGTTAAATAGGACAAAATTATTAAAAGAACTTGATTGCATCAATTTTATAAGTTATAGAATTTATAGTAATCTTATTCTACATATAAAATAGCACGACCTCCCAAAAGCCAGACTGTTCATGCAGCAAGATCTTTGGATCGGATCTGATCTTTCGGAGGTCAGACTCCCATTGAAAATGGTGTGGTCCTTCTATTTATGTCCCGGTTCTTTAACCAATCATCTCCTCGTGGTGAGCATTTCACCAGAAGCATGGCCATTTCAGCAACAAGTTAAAACCATCAAGAGACCAGGATGATGCAGTTCATAAAGGTTTTCAACATCATCACCAGTTTCGGCCCATCTGTACATTGCGTTCAAGCAACCTTTTTTTGTCCAATGCTTCACGAAAGACTCGGAAATGCTTTTGCTCATATATATATTTGCTTTCTTGCCTTATTAGGGATACAACAGAATGAGAATTACTACACATAAAATACCTGTCCAACATTCAAAAGGCTCTCATGGGGAACATGAAAGATCACGCTGTTCTCCCTGCAAATCTTCCTAAGGAATGCGTATATGTAATCGACGGCTATCTTTTTGTAGAACCTCGATTCCCGCCTCGCCCTCACCACCGTGTTGCCCATTATGTGCACTACGCCCGCGTCTCTACAGCTGTTCAGAAACTCCAACTCATCCGTTTGGCTGCTTGCCTGGCCTGACGACGTGGTCATGTTGTTGGCATGCACCGGGGACTTGACTGGCACGATCGCATCCACCGATGAAATAGTGGTGTCAACAGAGTTGGAGACGCCCTCGCTTTTCATTACAAGGCCCTCCCTTGATCTCTCAGCTTGCTGCCCATACAGACTATACTCATCAGAGTCTGAACACCCTTCCATCATCGACTCGAGCCGAACGAACAAGAAGAGGTTATCGAACAGCTTCTTCTCGAAATCGTCGTCCTTCTTGTGGAGGTCTTTATATCCATATCTCGCGACACACCGGAACATATGAAAACTCTTCGGGCCGATTCTTTTCACGAGGAACCTCTCTTCTTCAGGGACTGTGTATACAGGAAGATATTTCACACAGACAAACACCACCACGGAATGGATAGCGGGGAGGTTGGTGATGAAATGGGAAAATATGTGTGGGACACCGCTAGCGAGCTCAGTATACACAAGCCCAATTCCAGGCACTCGAACCAGTCCCAGGCTCGGCCCGAGCCCTAGGATCCATGCCATGGAGACCTTACTGTGCATCTCAAACTCGTATCGCTTCACTGTTCCGTAATGCCAAACGTACATAATGACAAGAAAAGCTGCCGCGATCACTAGAGGGACCCAACCGCCTTGATTGACCTTGAAGAGCACAGCGAAGAAGTACGTGCACTCCACCACAAGCGACAAAACCGTGAAGATCAGGACCAGAATCCAGTGGCAATGCCATACCAAAAGCATGATCAGAGTCATAAGGAAGGTGGTTGCAAGCATGACTATTACCACAGCAGTTCCTGTTAAGTTTGCACAAACAATCTATCAGGATTTGGTTGTAGAATGAAAGATGCATGACAATTACAACATATTCTGGTAAAGTTACCGTAGGCGTTTCCAATTTGGCTTTTATTCTTAAAACCAGCGGTCACGGCAATGCAAAGAATCATCAAGATCCAGTTAATATCTGGAATATATATCTGACCCAAGAACTTCTTTGATGTATGAACTACTTTGACTCTGGGGAAACAGCCTAGTGCAAGTGCCTGCTTGATTATCGAAAATGTGGCAGATATTGTGGCCTGACTTGCAACTATAGCTGCTAAAGTTGC
Organism: Eucalyptus polyanthemos subsp. polyanthemos; assembly: GCA_017140185.1. Taxonomy (NCBI): domain Eukaryota; kingdom Viridiplantae; phylum Streptophyta; class Magnoliopsida; order Myrtales; family Myrtaceae; genus Eucalyptus; species Eucalyptus polyanthemos. Next base: position 54,619,875 of record CM029461.1, on the reverse strand, counting down.
AATGATGAATACTGGCCAATAGATGCTATCTGTAAAATGAACAGAAATCAGCATTAATAGGAAAAAGTTGTTGTACAACCAGAAGAGTGTTTTTCAAAGTATGCGCATTGCTAACGTTTTGAGAGATTGCGTATCCTGAAGACAATAACAAAGGTACATTGCACAAGTCTGAACATCCCCTTGACTAGATCTTGACTTTGTACACTAACGGGTTTCCAAAAGTCTAGCAGACTTCTGCTTGAAGTACTTGGAAAAACTTGCTCACAGCTAACAGTGGCAATGCAGAAATCTGAGGAGGCAAAGGCCCTCTCAAACTGGCTATAAGTTGTCTGTCGATGTTTTAAACTTAAAAAAGATACGTACACATTTCCTGTTTTTGGGAGAATTACAAGTCCATCCTAAAACTTGTCATGATAATACAATTAAGTCCTAAAACTTGCAGCTTTGATGCACTTGAATCATTTTGTGAACTCCGTCAATTTTAAGAGAACGGAAAGTACCATGCGGCTCTTTTATGGTATTCTGTCAATCTTTTGTGGCTGTTAATAAAAAAATATTACGTAGATTTTCCATCCACTAAAATTAGAGTTAACAGGAGGATTAAAGTGGACGATTTTCAGTAATTATATGCATAAAATAAAAAATTTACAACTCAAAAGCATCATTCTAACAAGTTTTAGGATTCCAATTGTAATTGCTCCCTTTTTATACTTAAGTGATGCAAAGAGTCTTTTTGTCTATGTATAGTTACACTGACCATTCTTCAACAGAATGACTCATTTACGATTATACCTTGTCAGTGTATGCACTTCTCAGGCACAATTTTCATTCGTAAAAACAAGCCAGAGTGCTTGTGGCAAACCTGGAATTGAACGATAAAATGCATCAGAAACATGCTCCTTGTTCTTCATCAAATATGCTGCTTGTCCTGTGTATGCTAAAAGAAGGCAAGGAAAGACTACTACTGTAAAAGCAATCTGTATAGCTGACACTGGAAAATGGGCTAGATCTGCAAAGAGGGCTTCAGTTCCTGTCACAAGATCAAACGATATGACGAAATATTTAGTCCAACTAGAGAATCTTAGGTGTGGCAAACAATAAAGTGAAAATATTTTAGGTAACAACAGAATAATGCATAAGCTTACCTGTTATGCAAAGCATAATGCCTCCGAGTGAGGTCCAACGTTCCCTTCCTCCCCTTTTAAAGTATCGGAATATATGTACAGGGGAAAAAGCTCTCAGCACACTGCTATCGTATTTGAAGATGTTGACTATGCCAATTGCACCAATTAAAATGAACCAAAGCAGCACTATCGGGGCAAACAGCCAACCAACTTTATCAGTACCATAATGTTGCATGCTGAAGAGACCTACTAATATTATGACAGCCACGAGAACCACGACACCTGTGTCAATAAAACCACAAATCCTTTTGAAAATTGCAAAACGACAAGCCAATTCAATGACATAGTCCAAGAAGTGAGCTGTACCATTGTTCATGTCTGGATGATCTACCTTGATCCCACCAGCGGCCGAAAGAACTGCTTAAAAAAGGTGGCATGAGGAGTGTCGAAGTAAATCTGTAGGCACTTCTTTAACATAAAAGATGTACTTGACAACAATCACGTTCTATCATTTGGAATCAGGATCAGACGGTCGATGTAGTTTAGACAAAGTTTAAAGAGGTAAAAGAAATAATCAGACAAGGAGTGACAAGATACAACCACCACCACCATATAGGACGCTTTTGAACCAGTGAAGGAGAGGCAAAAAAGCCGAGCACATCTAGTTAATAAAAACAGACCTATGCCTAAGGGAAATATGGTAAGTTTGCTGGCCTCCCCAGATTAATCATGGCCAAACCAGACAGTTATTTTCAGAAAACAAAAGATGGCACTATATCCATTTTATTACCATTTTCATTGCCAGGTATAAGGAAGCCGTAGGTTGTAAAGCACATGCACGCTCTTGTGCTGCACTCTTTTGAAGTTGAAACAAACACAGCACAATGCACATGCACTTCAACAACACAGTATACAAAACCAGTAAATTATCTGATGCTTCAACACTTATATAGCATAAAGAGATCATGTCTCCACAAGCAACACTATACTGGTGGAGTGGATCAACCTTAGTTGCTGTCCTCAGAAAAGTGGACAAAGAGTATGATGCAGCATATGGTTTCTGAAATTTTTAATCATACAGAAAAAAAGATTTACCTGATATAGCTGGGGTGAGAATTCCATCACCAATCACCATACAAGTGCCCACAAGGACGAGCATAAGAAGCATATTCTTCCTGGATGCATGTCTTTCCAACCATCGTTTGGTCTTTGCAGCGAAGGATTTCTCATGGAATGTGTTGCGGCTATATGTCGTGAGCTCCTCATCAGTCCTATGCTGGTTTGGAATTGTATTGATTTTTGCATGTCGACAAAGCAATGAGTAAAGAGCGAACGTTCCACCTACACAATAGAGAGTATAGTCACAATTACTGCAGTGAGCATCCTTAACATGTGTCTTGGTCCATCCCTTTGTCAGTGTCAAAAACAGTGAACTAATTGCTCCTAAAATGATATCAGTTTACCTTGGCCATTGTCATTCGCTTTGCACACCACAAAAACGTACTTGAGGAGAGGAATGAGAGTTAGAGAATATATGATCAGCGACAGAGCTCCAACCACATCTTCTGTATCTTCTATCCCCTTTGGAAATGTATTGTAAAAGACATACAAAGGGGATGTGCCAAGATCCCCATAAACCACCCCAAGACTTTGGAATGCAAGCCGAAGAAGCAACAATGTTGAAAATTTCTGAAGCGCAAATCAAATTAACTGCCAGAATTAATCGGAAAACCAGTGGATGATGCATGTATTGTATCATTTATTCACTTTCAGCCACAATTTATAGGTACCAACTAATGAGAACACATTTTACATCCAAGAGTAACAAAAGAAGAAATCATAAACTAAGCGGATGAAGATCAAATGGGAGCAGAAAAATGTTGTCTATACACACTCCAAATTAGTAAAAAGGTAAATAGAAAGTCCCAAACTTTGCAATAGAGAATATTAATTGAATCGATTTGCTGCCCGTTAAAGCAGATAATCCTCTTCTCTTAAGCTATGAAGTATACGCTGTCTGGAAAAAGTTGAGAGATCCCAAAATACCTTTTCTCTGTACATGTTTCTGAGCCTACCAGCCTCCTCATCCATGGGCTGATCAAGCTTTTGCTCCAAATCCCACATGCCGCCTCTGTTATCAGCTTCATCGTCCATTTCAACCCTTGAATCCATCTACAACTTCCTTCAAAGGACTTTGCCCACTTCACCAGCTACTTATGCTATCTCCAAAGTAACCGTTTTAAATTTTACTGCTTCTGCAGGTTGACCCCAGAAAAGACACGCACTCTCAAACCCAAGGACCAAAACCTTCCCTTCGAAGGAGAAAACTGGAACCGGTTGAATCACTTGGGCTTACGCCTCAAATGAAATCCAATGGTCCAGCTAAATCAAGAATTAAAACTTCCCCCAGAAAATCCAAAACAGGAATTAAGACCAAATAAACCCGTCAACCTTCGACCCAAAAAAAAAAAACCCGTCAGCCAACATCACACGGTAGTAGATTGTGAATCAACCCCCTCCATCCGAACCAGCACTTTCCCAGCACAAACGTTGCAGCCGATTTCCAGGAAGCAATCCACTGAGCAAGAAAGCTGAAAGCAACCAATTCAAGCAAGAACCTCGAAGCTCAAACTGGTGCTAATTGCCTCATACTCAGCAAGCCAAGAAAGCACAAAGGCCGCAACTTGAAGCTCCAACTCAAATTACCAACAAAGCTTCTCCACCATATCCGAGCACGAATCTCTAAAGCAAACCCGGGCCCAGAAAAGAGAGAACGAGACGAAACAGAGAGATGCGTACCTCTCCTTCCTCTCTCAACAGAGCAAATTGTCGAGTGGGGTCAGCTCCACCACAGGGTTCTCAATCTCAGCCATATGAGCAGGACAATTTTCTTGAAACCCAAGTGGGTTTTCAAGAAAGAGGAAACGGAGGAGGCCCGGGACAGAAAAACTGGTGGAGGGAGATGCAGTAAAACAGAGGAGGAGCTCTGTGGCTGCAGCAGAGTCCGTTAAGACTTTTAACTATTTTTTAACTTCGAGAAGTCACGCCCTCCTCCCACCCTCCCTCCCTCTGGAAGGAGAGGCACGAGCAGACAAAAAAGGCTACAGAGAGAGAGAGAAATGGTGTACGCACGTTTGTCTCCTTGCTATGTGGAGTGAACACGTTTCCATTGTCGGATCGGTGTGGGGGACGAAGCAGTGGAGAACGGAGAATATTGAAAAATCTGAATTTGTTCTGCCATCTCTCTTTATTTTTCTTCTTCTTATTTTATTTTATTTTTATTTTTATTTTGTGCACTGCAGGACTCTGTGGTGATCTGCTGCTCAACTAGATGGAGGGGGGACCCTCGACAAATGAAAATTCCATTGAGCAATAATGGCATTTATTACCGTACTTTTTCCCAGCACTTATTTTTCTTCAAATTTACAGGACACTTGGTTTTGATTTTTTTTTTTTTTTTTTTGGTTTTCTTGAATTTAGTTGCTTTAACTGTCCAGTAGAAATTTAAATCTAGATACTAACGTGTTTAATCATTTTTTTTTTGAAAAATGACACAAGAGATCTCTAAACTTTGGCTTAATGTCAATATGATCTCTAAATTTTCAATTTATTCGATGTGATATATGAATTTCTGATACATACCGATTAAGTTATTGAAATATATGAAAATATTTAATATTGTCCTTGAACTTAAATTAATGAATGGATAACATATACCAAAAAAGTCTAGAGACTCCATTGCATATTAAGCTAAAAATTCAAAAATCATATTGAACAAATTAAGGATTTATAGATCACGTTGCATGTTGAGCTAAAGTTCTTAGACTTTGTATCCTCTTATTATTAGTATTATTATTATTATTATTATTTTATTTATTTATTATTATTCATCCAAAATTGAAGTATTTTTATTTTTGAAATTTGAGGAAAAGTAATGATCGAAAATTATAATTAATTTTTTATATACATAATTACAAATTGTCATGAATTGCCATTCCAATGCATTTTATAATTAAGATATGATCCGTTGGGTGACATTCATTGCCCCCATGACTATTCTAAGCGTGAGATATCACGATTCATTTATAAAAAAGAATTACCCAATTTAAATCATGCTTTTGATTAATTATTCAATTTCCTATCTATGTTGCTTTTGAATACTAGTGTGGACAAGAAATCACGCGAATGGAAATGGAGGTGAGATTGTAATTGATATAAGCATGAAAGGGAATAGATTTATGATGTTTAATCTTTAATGAACTTACTTGCTCATCTTTGCCTTGATGTGGAATTTTAGCTTAGATAAAAAGATGTGGAATAATACTATATTCTTATCGTCATCAATATTAAAAAGAGAGAGAGAGGGAGATCTACGACTTTTCTTTTCACGTCTTTCTCTAGCAAGTCCTTGTAACTATAATTTGTCTAATTAAATAATCATACTTTCATGAATTTTCTAATCAAATCCGGCCAAATCCGGCCAAATCCAGTTAATGTAGTCATCAAACAACGTCTTAGCATGACTTAGATAAAAATTTTCCAACATGGGCATTCATATTGGCTATATAATATCCATATCATGCCCCAATATTGTTACGTCAACTAATAGTTCCCACACAAATCTACGTGAGTACTTGCATAGTTTATTCCCATCATACTTCAGTAAGATTTAATGTGGATTGACTTGGTTTGAAAATTTGTGAAAAATAGAAGGACTCGATGGGATAATTCAATGAGGATTGGACGAGAAAAAAGTGTGAAAGTACAAGGATGAAAAATGGAATTTTTTTCAGAAGAAAAAAGTTATTATAATTCTAAAGAAATTGTGGAAGGATAAGGATTTTGTTTGTTTGTTGATATATAAAGGAAAGAATTATTCAAAAGGGATTGCAAGCTACGCAATATCAAGCGTTATGTCAAATATCTGGACTTAATTAATTCGTGCCAGTGGGCTTATAGTGTATTTAATAGGCACTCGTGCCTCTTGTCTACAGAAAATAAATTCATAAGGAATTTGCTCCTACATTTTGTACCTAATATATCGAAACTTCATCGTGGTGAAATCCATCATCAGAGATGCGCCAAAGGCAAAGGCCATCGATCGCCGACCTTTGCAGGCGAATCGGTGATGGATGAGAGGTGTACTCTCCCCTTTCTTCCCTTATAAAATTTTACTTTTATTTTTTATTTTATTAAAATAGTGCGTCATGTTAATTTTCAGAGATTGAATAATAAACAAAGAAGAGACAAGTCTTGAAATTTGGTTGTAGAAAATTTGATATAATATAGTGTCAGAATCACCAAAAATCTCAAATCAGTAAGTTTCATTGATAACGACATATTAGGTTTTTATGACCTAATGAAATAAACTGATGCCACTTTGTCATAAAAAGTAAAAATCACTTCTTTTGCTTTGGACTCATTGAATAGTTTGACAGTCAATGACATGTTTAGAAGATGATTACAGTAAGAATTCTCAACCTTATGCATTTAGCACCGTAGATACACTCATACTTCTAAAGATCCTATTAATTATACTTTTCAATCTAAAATAAAAAAAAATGGTATGGAACTTTGATTACGTCATTACTTTCTCAATGGTATAATAATTAAAAGAAAGCTATGCACGTTTTTTCTTCCTGATTTCCATTTGGAAGTAGCAGTAGGGACAGCCTGGCTTTTTTAAGATGACCTTTCGAGGGCCAGGACCAATTTTTAATAGCACATGTGCCAAGTGCCAATCGCATTCCTTGTACAATGAGGTGTGTGTGGTGGACTACTCCTCTTTCATTTTTCAGCCAACCGAATATTCGTTTTAATCAAAATTTTCCTTTTGGCAAGAGAAGAACATGTTCCATTTCATAATATTATTAGACAAGATCGATTCCACGAACGTATCTTCCTTCTATCGTCGGGATGCAAATTAATTGGTTTGCGCATTCGTCAAAGCTCCTATTTACAGGTAATAAAAAATTGAGCAAAAAGATCCAAGTTTTTAAAGTGGACTAATCTACAAGACTAATCAGGTAGAGTTGCTAATGCTTGTAAAATAGATTGAATGAAGGGATAAAGCTTCTATTGCGCAAAACATTTGGTTAATTTTCGCCCAAGCCAGCTGCAGCATTACGAGCTTAAGGGCGAGTCTATTTGTTAGAGCTAAGAGAAGTTGGTAATTTGAAATAAATAAATAAATAAAAAATAAATAAATAAATAGACATCGGTGACCAATTTAAAAGAGAATTGTTAAAGCAAAACTTGTTAGTAACTTTAATCTAACAGGTTAAAAGTTGGTAATCGTTCTATAATTTCTAAACAAAAAGTTGGTAGATTTAATGAGTTGACATGTAAACGTTGGTACTTTGATGTAAATGTTGGTGATTTGAAAAAGAAAAATTAAGTAAATGTTGATAAGCAACTTAAAGTGAAATTTTATCAAACACGGTAAGGTAATAGGAGAAAAGTCTAGTTAAGTAAACAAATAGAAGTTTGATAAAGTTAATGTGCTTGTAAGAGAGACATACAAAATTTGGTAGATCATATAACAAAATTAAAAATTAAAAATACGGTAAAAATGTTGATAATAACTCAAATGAGAGTATGCATCTCAAAATTAATTGGTAACTTAATCTACAAAAGAAAGTTGGTGAGTTACCGAAATAAAGATTTATAAATGCAAATAAGGATCGATAAACTTAAGTTGTTGATAAGAAAGATAAATAAAATTATTAAATGATAAGGCTAGTTGATAATTTGTAAACTGTCAAAAATAGTTTGTATTTTCATTAAACTGTTAATTACCCATAGTTTACAAAGAAATCATACGATCGATGCAATTATTATTAACCGGTTTTTATACACTTATAAGCTCCTTCAGAAATCTATTGGCGAAAGGGAAAAATAAACATATATATATATATATATATAAACATCTGAATCGTCCTCCTCAGTGAGAAAATGAAATATTATATGAGTAGAAGGCTGGCGTTAGATTTGAAATATTTAATAAAAACGTCAACTTCAATGGTTGGAATAATATAAGATGGGAACAATATTATAACTTCGTCAATCATTTAAGAAAAAAATATCAGTTTCAATTTAAAATAGATACATCATAATCCAACTAAAGTAAAGTTGGGTGCATGTCCAAGCGAATCTTAGGAGGTGGGACCCAACTTGGCATAATGTTCATAAAAAAATTTCTTAAGAATCAAGCCCCTCAGATTAATTAAATAATCATGATTAGCCTTAGAAAATCAAAGTACTATCGGCATGCCTGATATGGTCAGAACTAATGTTTCCACATGTGTGGAAGAAAATTTCCAAGGAGATTACAAAACAGAAAGACAAAATGATGTCAATTGGCTTGATAATAAAAGCTTACGTATATAAAAAAGTTGCGTAATCTCCATTAATTTCATATTAGAGGAAGTACGACTTTTTCAAGTGGGTCGGGACGATGCAGCTTTGTTTTTTCCGCGAGTCCCACCCAAATTTGTCGAGTCATCAAGACAGGCCGAGGATTAGGAGAAGATGTCGGTATCACGAGCTTGTCTGTCTATCTTGTGTACGTCGGGAGCGCTAAGAAGCTAGGGCTTCGATGCTTGTTAGGTCTACTAAATTTGGAGATATGCTTACGATTGACATATGTTCATATCATTTTCATCACGATCGTCATTATTGCTAATACAATAGCTATGGAAAAAGCCACGTGGCCAACAAGAAAAAGGGGTTCACGACCAAATTAATCAGCATATTATCTATACCCCACGCCTTTAGATGAATGTAACATAGTCCTACATTCAATCATGGCGAGCCGTGATTGTGACTATAAGCCGCCAGCCCAAAAAAAAAAAAAAACATTGTGATCTATTTCAAATATTCGATTTGATTTTTCGTCGTTCTCATGATTTAAAATCGTGGGGCACAGCACATGCGCATTAGCTTTACTATTAAAGTCAATGTAAGAGCACAACTTATATAGTTTACGGGAAAATTACTAAGAAAAGCCCAAATTTATTGTGTTTTCGTTAATTTATTCATAAATATTTTAATTATGCCAATTAATTTCACATTTGCCAATTGAGTCATGGATTTATCCGGCCAATTTTGGCAAGAAATTACTGATTTAGACATCAACCTAACCGACATTAATATAAATATTTTTAATAATATTTTAAATGATTTTTTTCCTTTTCTTTACATTTTTTTTTTTTTTGGTTTTTCCAATGAGGGCCAGCGACCCTAGATAGTATTGGGTCCCTCACCAGCCCTCACTCCAAAAAACAAAGAAAAGGAAAGGAAAAATCAATGAAATTAAAAAAACTATTTAAAAATATTAAGATATTATTTTAAAAATGTCAACATTAATGCCGCTTATGTCATCTAGGATGGTTGGCATTTGTCTTAGCAATATCTAATTAAAATTGGCTGAATTAAATTAATTAGCAAAATATGAAAATATTTACGGTTCAATTCAATTGACGCGACTAATAAATTTAGGAATTAACTGTAAAAATATAATAGATTTAGAAATTTTTAATTCTCCCTATAGTTCTCTGAAGAGATTCAAAGAACCTGTGGGCACAATTGTTTTCACGTGGACATGCCCTCTTCCTTTTGTAAAAGGACGATCGAATTTATTAATCATGCTAGAAATCACAAGAAAAATACAATTTGTTTTTGGTATTCTTGGTAGAGAACAGGTCTTCTATTTGATACTATAAAACGGTGTTAAAATACAATAAGCAGTTGATTAGACAGGGTCGAGGTCATGATTTTCTCCCTACATCATAACGAAATGATACACCTTTCTATCTTGAATAATTTGAAGTATTTTTTTGTCGTTAAGTTAGTCATATCTAATCTAATCTAGGACACTCGCGCTTGCGTGATTGGAATCTGTACATCCGTTTAGGATTGGACAAAAAAGATAAGGCCAGGCATATCCGGAGTGGGTCAAGATTATTATCATTTTTGCTTTTCCAATTGTTAAAAAAGTCAAACACTCAACCCTTTTCTTTCGACAAAAAAATAAAGCGACTTTTCTTAACAGTAAAACTAAACTTTGATAATTATTACTTATTGTCGTCGCCATTCTAATAATAATTTAGACTGTAGGACATTTGGAATCGTTTTCTTTAAATTCCGTATGGCATTTGAGGGCTTACAAGTGGGGTACCTGGAAATTTCCCCCGTCTAATTTGGCTTGATATTATATTCTTGTGTTCAGTCCGGTCGCATTTTATGTGCTACTTTATGCAATTTTTTTATTGGGGATCCTAAGTGGTTAAATAGTAATAGCATAGTGGTAGATTAATCAATTGATGTGTTTGACCAAGGTTACTAAAGATCGAAGGTGTAAGTTTCGAGGAAATTATTCAATCAATCCTAAACTTCCTATACAAATGAGGTTTAATCCTAAATTTTTTAATTTTTTCAATTCAATTATAAACATTTCGTTTGAAATTTCAATGGACTCATTGTGTTGTTAGAAATTGCTAATAAGGGTAGTGTGTCGCAGAGGACAACTAATGATGATCAGTCCATTGGGTCTGTGTTGATTGATTGAATAATTTTTCTTATCGATTTTTTGCATGAATGCAAAGAAACTCGAATGACTTTAGTCGCGGTTGATGCGATGCTCATAAGAACAAATGAGGGGAAATTATCCAAAAATATATAAATCTATTATATTTTTACCAATTCAATTATACAATTTTCAATTTTGTCAATTAAGTTAAACATTTTTTATATTTTGCCAATTGAGTTCACCCAACCAATTTTGACTAAAAATCATCGATATTGATGTTAGTCATCCTACATGGCACGATCGACATTGATGTGAATGATTTTTAACAATATTTTATTATTTTTTGAATTTTCTTATACTTTTTTGATTTTTTTCTTCCTTTTTTTGGTGGTCGACCACAGGCGATGCCTAGGTAGGCTGGACTCGCCTGGGTGCTTGGCAAGGGTCGGCCACCAATCCACTCTCAATTGCAACCTCCACCTGTGGTGGTTGAGATCCCGGCAAGCTCGATGGCCACAACAAAGGAACGTGCTATCGAGTGATTGAGCAGAGCATGCACAGATCGAGATGGGACAAGTGAAGGGTAGAGATGGAGGGCGAACGGCGGCTTCAGCAAGATGGGGTGGTTGGCTTGAGGTAGCGTTGAGCTTGGCATCATCACAAAATCGAGGCCTCGAGGCAATTGAAGACAGCCATAACCAAACTGGTTCAAAACTCGTAGCGGTGATGGCTGAGCCTCTAGATCTTGGCGAGCTCGGCAACTCATCCTCCAAGAAAATTGCACAAGCAATTGTCGAGCCTTCAAAAAGGCTAAGTCGCCCCAAGCTAGATTTGGCGAGGGGAGCCCTCGTTGATGCTCGCCTCACCCACATGAGGCCAGCCTGCCCGCCATCGCTATGGCTAGTGGCCGACCATTGGCAAAATGAAGAAGAAAGGGGAAAAAAGGAAAAAAAAAATTAAAAAACAAAATGTTGAAATATTATTAATAATTATTTGTGTTAGCATTGGTCAGCATCTATGTCAACGATTTCCAATTAAAATTGGTCGGATAGACTCAATTGACAAAATATAAAAATATTTATGATTAAAATGATATAATTGAAAAGTTTAAGACTGAATTGACATAATTATAAATTTATGACTTTTTGAATAATTTGTCCAAACAAGAGATAGCAAATTCACAAGATGGAAGTATCGTCACCATTTAAATAATTTAGATCGCAGAACATTTGATAGTGATCTGATAAGATTCCGGATGGCATTTGAGCACTTGCAAGTGAGGTACCTCAAAATTCCACATCAAATCTGCTTGGTTTCATATTCTTGTGTTCACTCCTATCTCATTTTATATGTTACTTTATACAATTTTTTATTGGGAATCCTAAGTGGTTAAATAGTGATAGCGTAATGGTAGATCAATCAATGATGTGTTTGACAAAGGTTACTAAAGATCGAGGGCATAAGTTTTGGTGAAATTGTTCCATCGATTCTAAACCTTTGGACATATGGCAATTTAGTACAGATGACATGTTCTCTCAATAATATAATTTATTAATAACAACGATTGCTTCACTACCTTTTCTTACTCGTCAAGCACCAAATGTCTTGCTATATGTGTAAAGTAGACGTTACATAGTCACAATGCCTATTTCAAGTTAAAATTCTCATAAAAAAGTACAATAACAATGTCAAATAATTTCAAAGTTAATTTCTTCTTGTGTAAAGACGAATGTCCTCGATTACTAAAAAAAAAAACTTTAATGAGAAACGTTCGTCTTCACACAGGAAGAAATTAACTTTGAAATTATTTGACATTGTTATTGTACCTTTTTTTTTATGAGAATTTAATGAGAGACTCTCAATCAACGCAGCTGCCCATGGATGGGTATTTCTTATTAAAGTCATCATTTATTCTCTGCTTAAATTTCATCAATCTTCACTTGGGAAATTACGGAAAAATAGTTGGAAAAGTCCTACTGCATAAAAGATGATGAATAAATTATCTAGTCAAGAAGAAAATAATCTGTGCATAAAAGAAATATTATCATGTATAGATGACATCCTCCTAACTCCTCAGAAGCAAGGATTAATAGTATCTTTCACGAAATTATATACTTATATAGATTTATTAATTTTCAGGAGTAGAGTGTCAGATATCGTCGAACGGCCCAATGAATTTTTTTTTTTTTTAAAAGCATAGTATAGAATTTTGCATTTTTTTTAATGTATTTATTTAACTTCCATTTGTAAGTAGCAGCAGGGACAGTCTGGCTTTTAAAAAGACTTTTCGAGAAACGGGACCATTTTCATGTAGCCTCTGCAGATGTGTGCATTCCTCTTCTTTCATTTTCAGCTAACCCAATATTCATTTGAATTTCTGACAAATATATATATATATTCATTTGAATTCAATTTATTTCCCTTTTTAGGAAGGAGGAATATATTTTATATTTTATCAGTTTAAGAGATAATATAATAATGTGGACAAGATTTCATGTCAGCTGTCTATGAATCTAAAAAGAAGATAAGGCGTGAGACAAGTCGATTCCTTGAACATATCTTCCTTCTAATTTGGGTTGCAAACTAATTAATTTGCAAATTAGTATATAAAGAATTAGATTAGCACAATTAATTACTAACTTCTGATTAATGTTGTTAAGAGAGATTGGTTTAATTTTTCCAATAGCATAAGTATTAGGCTAAAAAATCCTTTAACCCAATATTAAATTAGGAAATTCCATGGTCGATTATCATGCTTCACCTTGTTATTCCATGTTTGTTATCTTATAAAAATTGTAGTAAGTAGTCATAATTCTCTTAAGAATTAAGATATGTAACGCGAAGTTTGTTCTAATATTTTCATCAATCATTAATGAATTTTAAATGATAGACAAGATCGAAACATTTGATAAACATGTTGACATCAGCAGTTCAAATGAGACAAAAGCACAAACAATTTTATAACTTCGTCAATTAATAAAGAAATATCATATTTAAACTTAAAATAGCACATCTTTATTGAAATAAGTTAACGTTAGGTGCAAGTCCGTGCGAATCCTAGGAGCTCCGATTTGGCATCACGTCACAATAAACTACTAAGGAATCAAGGCCCCCGGATTAATTTAATTATCATGATCAGCGTGGGGTAATTACAGTATTATTGGCACACGTGATACGGTCGGATATTAATGCTTAAACGTGTATGAATAGACAAATACTGTCAATTTGCTAATTGATAAAAGATTATTCTCCATTGATTTCAAATGTAGTAAATATGTATTTTCTAGTGATTTGAGGGTAAATCTATCAAATGAATGGATCATATTGAAAATGGTCTAATCCAAATCAATCTATTTTCATGGAATACAGCACTAGTGACTCATATCTACCCAATGCATATCCAACCTGATTTATAATATTCAAACACTTTTATATTTAGCTAAATCTAGGAAAATTCATATCCAAAGTAAGATGAAAGCACGGAGTGAGCAAATGCTAGATTGAGAGAGAGAAGATAAATTTGTAGAGATAAGTTAGATCTAAATAAATTGAAAACGCATTTAACACTCATACTAAACCCTTGAGTTAAAACCTATTTATGATCCACTTACTAAATATAACTAATCCATATATCAATTTAGCCCATCAAATTTGAGTTAAGAAATATTGTTTATGACCCATTTTGATAAATATACTCAAGGGTAGCAGTGAAATGCTTTGCTCTATTCACCAAGGATCCCCCAAATTCGTCGGTATTTACGGTGATCTGAGGTTTAAGAGAAGAGGTCGGTATCATGAGCTCGTCCTGTCTTTTATACATTTGAGTGCAATGAAGCTGGGGCTTCAATACTCGTCGGGTCAAGTTTGGAGATAATGCACTTAATGCTTACTATTTACACATGCTTTTCATTATTATCATCAACCATTTTCAATTTCATCGAGATAATCTAATTGAATAGCTAAAAAGCCACGTGGCAAAAAAAAGGATACGCAACCAATATAACCATCATTTTACATATATGAATGAATATGACATAATCAAAAAGTCAATTATGGTGAGCAGTGATTGAGACTATGAGCCACCGGTCCATTGTGTTCGTTTTTGAATATCCATTTTATTTTCACTGAACAAAAGCTCACAATTAGAATTCATTATGATTTTTGTCTTCTCATAATCCGAAATTATATGGCAATGGAAACCAAAGATAGAAATTGGTGAATTTGAAAAAAAAAAAAAATGCAACATTGGTAGTTAACTCAAATGGGAATTGATAACCTTGTAGGAGAAAAGTTGGTAAGTGGTGCAGAAATGTTGGTAATGTCATCTAATAATTGGTCAATTTAAAGTGTTGCTAAGAAGGTAAAGAAAAATGGGTAAAGATAAGAGTCTTTTTTTTTTTGTTAGGATAAGAGAAATTGAAAAAAAAAATAATAAATTGGTATTGGTGATTGATTCAAATAAGAGTTGGTAATGCAAAATTAGTCAGTAACTTGATTAAGGTAAAATTGGCAATAGCTCTAATGAGGTTAGTAAATTTTAAAATTGGTAAATGTAAAAAACTAATAAGCAAAGCAAATAAAACTTGTAACTCAAAAGAACAATTAATAATTTTAAGAAAAAATGTAAATATTGGATATAAATTCAAATGAGAGTTGATAATCCACAATTATTTGGTAATATAAATAGAGGGAAGTTTGTAAATCAAACAAATAACAATGACTAATTTCATATAATAGTTGATTAATTTAAGCAGTTGTTAAAAAGGTAAATAAAAGTTGGTAAATTATAAGAGAATTTACTTAGAGATCAAAGAAGTTGATATTGGAGAAAAAATCAAATAAATATTGGTAGTTAACTCAAAATTAGTTAGTAAATTAAATGGAGAAAAGTAGGTAATCACTCTTATTGAGGTTGATTTCCAACAAGAGTTGTCAAATTCAAAAAATTGCAGGCAAGGCAAGTGAAAATAGTAACTTAATAGAAAAGTTGGTAAATTGAACAGCGACAAACAAGCCTTGGTAAACAACTCAAATGTGAGTTGATAATTTAACTAGAGAAGAGTTATAAGTTACTCACATAAAGATTGATAATTTCATATAGTTGTTGATAAAAATATGATGCATTGGTAAGAAAGGTATATAATAGTTTGTAAATGATAAGAAAAATTAATGCTTTTAGAGTTAAGAGAAATTGGTATTTGAGAAGACCAAATAAACGTTGAAGACCAAATGAAATAAGAGTTAACACAAAATTTGTTAATAACTTAATCATATAAAAGTTGATAATCACTAGATAATTTTTAAAACATAAAAAGTTGGTTAATTTAATGGGTTGGTAAGTAAGGCAAAAAATAGTTGGTTAATTTAACGGATCAGAAAGTGGGAAAAAAAAGGTTGGTAACTCAATAGGGAAGTTGGAAAATTTAAAAAAAAATAAAAATAAATCTTGATAAGCAACTCCAATGAAACTTGATCAATCAAAACTAGTTGGTAAACTGATGAGGGAAAAATGGAAAATCAAACAATTAAAGATTGATAAGTTTAAGGCGTTTGTAAGTAAGACAAATAAAAGTTGGTAAACTATGTAACAAATGTTCATTAATTAAAATAAATAAAACAAACATCGATAAATAAGAGTGGGTAATCCAAATTAATTGGAATTTAATCCAAAAAATTGATAAATTATTGATAAATTACTGAGAGTTGATAAATTTAAGTCATTAGTAAGAAAGATAAATAATTTAGTTTTTTTTTGAGAGTTGATAAATTTAAGTCATTAGTAAGAAAGATAAATAATAGTTATTAAAAGAAAAGTTGATAATTCATAAATTGTGAAAAAGTAGTTTAGCAATTTCATCACAAGTTACCATAAAATCAGGTGACTGGTACTTTTTTTTTGCCCATCGTTTTTGACACTTACAAACTCTTTCAAAATTTGTCCACCTAACTTTGGTCCACCAAATGTGAAATTTAGACCATTAAGATAATATATTAATGCAGATATTAGCGCTTCATTTGGTGATGCAAGTTTGTTATTTATTACAAGATCTAAATAGTAAACGAACATGCCTACTTCGGTGGTTGAAATAATGCGAAAGCACAAAATAATTATATAATTCATCAATTAAAAAAGATCAGTTTAAACTTAAAAAATGCACATTATATAAGAACTAAGTTGACGTTGGGCTCATGAGTTCGGATCCAACTTGGCACAGTGATAATTGACTTAGTAAATGCTTATATGAAAGTCAAACACTCAACCCTGTTGCTGTATAAGCATAAAATATATTATAGGAGTTACGTAGATTCGTTGAAATAATTGAAGCGTAGGTACATAGATTCGTCTAATAAATTACTACCATCATTTACAAGTAAATTTGACAAAGTCCCTTTCAACGGGTCACATCTTGACATTGACAGATTCTTCATTGACTAAGAAAAGAAAAATAAAAGATCTAACACAATCAATAATTAAATAGAATAAATTTAAAAAAAATAAGAAAAAAATACTTTTAATTCCGGAAATTAATATAAATATTAATTATAATAAAAAAAATTATCATACTAAGCTGTTAGCATCAATAAAAAGAAAATTGAATTTTATTAGAGTAGATAAAAGCCCAATCACATTGATTATGGTTGACTCATTGTTCATGAAAATTACTGATAAATGTTCTTCTTACAAAAAACTAGGTACATATATAACAAATTTATCATCCGTTAATTTTTGTTAAATTTTATTAGCAAATTATTGAGTTGAATGACATATGACAATTGATCGGTGTATTGATTTAGGGTTTTACCTTCTACTACTAATTTTATGATTTTTCGTGGCATTATCACAAATATATCAATTTGAGACTTTAGTGATAAAAAAAATTAGTTTTAAGTAAATGTGTTATAAATGTTAGTTTAAGGTTATTGGTGGTAAAAAATTAGTTTAGAGTAAATTTATCATAAATACATCAATTTGAGATTTTTATGATTTAACTCAAATACTTTTTTTAAAATAGACTTATTGAAAACAAAAAAGCAAAAGAGGTAAAGCATAAGATGTTAAATATGCAAAAATCTATACTTACAATTAATATTGCTTGGTGTTGAAATATCTTTATGCAGCTGCGGTTTCAGATTGCATAAATTGAGATTAGAAGACAACGTGTTAATTGAATTGATCTACGAATAATAATATGTATCATCATTCATTACCTTGATGGCTAGTACTAGTGAAATGGGGTAAAAAAAACTTAGAACTAAAATTCGAACAAAAAATTTCGTGTTCTTTTCAGGCCTGTAGTGAGTAAAAAAAATGTGTTTTTCATGGTTCCCTAAATCGATGCGAAACACCAAAAAAAGAAACCCGATAACCCGACCTATTTGAACTTTTTTCAGATTCAGCTTCTATGTGGGTCAAATCTTCGATTAGTCACAAAAGTTTATAAACCTTTAATGTCAGGATTGGGATTGGTATAAGTGAGGACCTAAATTGAGTCAAAAAATTATCTAAAAAGTCTTAAATCTATCATAGTTTTGTTAATTCAATTATAAACCTTTCAATTTTGTTAAATGAGTGCTAAACATTTTGATAATTTTCTAATTGAGTCAATTCGACCATTTTTAATTGAAAATCTTTGATGTGAATACTGATAATGTTACGTAAGATGATCAGTGTTAATGTGAATAGTTTTTGTTATTTTTTAAAAAAAAAATATTTTGATGGTTTTATTTTTTTCCTTTTTTTTTTACCAAGTTCTGTGAGGGTTAGCTAACAACACTCATCGAGCTTGGAAGAAAAGAAAGGAAAATAAAAAAATATAAAAGATTTAGAAATTTTTTAAAAATGATAAAATTGTCTATTTTCATGTTATCGCCATTTTATGTAGGATATGCTGTATCCATGTTAATTTTGGTTAAAATAGATAGCTCAGTTCGACAAAATTATAAATTTATGACTAAATTGATATAGGATAAATTTAAAATTTTTTGAATAATTTTTAAGTTGAATTGACCCGTTGCGTGCGGCTATTGATAAAATCGATGGTGCATAGAAAGAGAAGAATGCAGATTTTATATGGTCAATGAGAGGATAAGAACTTGAACAAGAAGACTACGCAAATTGCAGAAATGACGTAGGAAAGCTTCTCTACGATTGCCACGTTTATCATATTTATTGCTTCTCTTGCATCATATCTTAAAATCAATATTACCTATAGTCAAAACATTATTGTCCAGAAATTTAATTTTACTATTATATTTTCACTTTTTTTTGTGGAATATGACATAATTATGACGTCTTTCCATGCCCTTCATCCTTATCTCCGAACTTCTAGAACTTAGATATTCTGTACCCAGGTGTGAATGTCATCGTTCAACCGACCTGGACTTTTGACTCCTTTTCTTATTATGTCCATGCGTTTGGGAGAGGATTAGCTTCATGACTTTGCATCTGGATAAAGGACTTTGACTTTAATGATATCTCTTAAGGCATGCATACTTTCGATAACTAATGTAATATACATTTTAGAAAAAATGTAATATACATTTTAGAAAACGATTTATGAGACATGAGAGATGATATTATAAAAATGAGAGCAGAGAGATAAGATCGACCGTGGCTTTCTCTTTGCAAAGCTTCCTAGGCCATGATCCTTGCCAATGCCAAGCGGGCCATGTCAGGTGGCCGCCATGTGTGAACTCAGATGACATCCTGCTGTTACAAGACTATGTTAACATCCAAGTGACAGACCAAATCTCGTATGGGTGAGACCCCTTAGCCAAATCTCGAGGGCGCGACTCTCGTAGGCATCAAATTATGGAATTTGATTCGCGCGACCCTAGTGGACATCACGTGACCCTCGGTCAAGTTGCATCGACATCCCTTGACCTCCTTCGCTATGATGGTCGCGACCGACCATGGCCTTCTCTTTGTCTTTGGTGCAGAGATCTGGGGCAAGGAAACTTAAAATAGCGAGGGGTAAAACAAGAATACCAGTATATTGGTTATGGCAAGATTCGATGAAAAATAACTTTATTAAACTCTTTAAGTCGCAATCTGAAGATATTGAAGCCCAAAAAAAGAACCGTTTGTCTTGAGCTTTCAGCATTTTCAAAGCAAAACTCCACCCCAAAATCTTCGAATTATGGCCTCCCAAACGCACCCTATACATATGGAGGCAAAAAAAACAAGAGGAAAATAAATAGAAAGAAGAAGCAGGAAGAAGAAGTCGAATTGTACTTAATTCCAAAGCCCATACCCGTAAGAAGCCCATCCATCATCCTCATTTTGGGCCGCGACAAACCCGGCCTTTATATCCGACCCGACCCGACCCTACCAGGCTCGATTTTCTTTCTTTCTTGTTTTCCCGGGAAACCCTTTTCCCCTTCTTCCAGCTTCCGCTGGAAAATCTTCCATCTCCGAGCCGCGCAGGCGCAGCCGCAGCCATTACAATGAATCTTCGTGCTCGCACATGACATCTTCCAATTCATCACGCCTCTAGGGTTTCGTTTCCTTCTCTTCTCCCCCACCCCGAAAGTTTCGATCTTTGAGCCCGGGCTTCGCGTTTCGCGGCTGAATTTCAATCAATCGGTCGCTGCTGCTGCTGCTTGCGAGCATTCGGTAATGGCGAGAGGCGCCGCCGCCGCTTCCCTCCTTCGGCTTTGCCGCTCCAAGGACAACGGGTCCAGGAACGGAGCCCTGTTGTCGTACAGGCGTTTCGGCTCGGGCAGCGGGCGGTTCGGCCGCTCGGCGGCGTCTCGGGATCGCGGGCTCGACCCGAATCTCGACGCTCGAAGTCGCCCGGTTTCTAGGAGTTTGGGGCAATTGCTGCTTCGGAAGAATCTGCTTTGCAGGAGCCCGCATTTAGGGTGATGAGTGCGGCGGACGCGAGGTTGTATTGCTCGTCGGCGGACAAAGGGAAGGATTTGGAGGACGCGCGTGTTTTTGTGTCTGAAGTGATTGGCGGGGAAAATGGCGATGGCGTAGAAAGTTTGAAATTTGCCGAGTGCCTCGGCCGGTTAGCCGTCGCGGAGGATGGAGATGATTTGAAGGGGGAAAATGCACGCGAGCAAATTGGTTTTGTTGAGAATGGCGGTTCGGATGAGAGTGATGAATGGCATATGGTAATGGGTGAAGAGGATGGAAGCGGCGGTAGTGTTAGTTCGACCGTAGATGTTGCCTATAAGAATGTGGGATCGCGTGATCCTGTGGATTTGTACAGGGAACTTCGTGATTCTGAAGAGCGCGCAAACCTGAGCCGAGATAAGTGGAAGATCCTCCAGGAGATTTTTCGTTGTTTAGCGGAGTCGCCATGGGCATCTAATCAGGCTCTTGCCATCTACATAGGCATGTCTTTTTTCCCAACTGCAGCCCGCAAATTCCAAACTTTTTTCTCCAAGAAACGCCCCGCCGATATCACCATGTACTTGATTTCACTTGGCCCATCTCAGGAAGCTGTTAAGTTCTTGTTCCCTATATTTGTCGAGTTTTGCTTAGAAGAATTTCCTGATGAGATTAAGCGGTTTCGGGGCATGATTGAGTCGGCTGACTTGACAAAGCCCCACACTTGGTTTCCCTTTGCACGAGCTATGAAAAGAAAGATAATATATCATTGTGGTCCAACCAACAGTGGGAAGACATACAATGCTCTGCAGCGCTTCATGGAAGCAAAGAATGGCGTTTATTGTAGTCCGCTTAGGTTGTTGGCTATGGAAGTGTTTGACAAGGTGAATTCTTTGGGAGTTTACTGTAGTCTTCACACTGGGCAGGAAAAGAAGAATGTCCCTTTCTCGAACCATGTTGCTTGTACTGTAGAAATGGTGTCGACTGATTACTTATATGATGTGGCAGTAATTGATGAGATCCAGATGATGGCAGACCCATATAGAGGCTATGCATGGACGAGAGCATTGCTAGGACTTAAGGCTGATGAGATACATGTTTGTGGGGATCCAAGTGTTCTGAATATGGTGAGGAAAATCTGTTCTGATACTGGGGATGAGTTGCAGGAATGTCACTATGACAGATTCAAGCCACTGGTTGTTGAAGCCAAGACGCTGCTGGGGGATCTTCGCAATGTTCGATCCGGTGATTGTGTAGTTGCTTTTTCTCGGAGAGAAATATTTGAGGTTAAATTGGCTATTGAGAAGCACACCAATCACCGCTGCTGTGTCATATATGGTGCCTTGCCACCTGAGACTCGAAGACAGCAAGCTAACTTGTTTAATGATCAAGACAATGAGTATGATGTCTTGGTTGCAAGTGATGCGGTGGGGATGGGTCTCAATCTTAATATCAGAAGGGTTGTGTTTTACACTCTCTCGAAGTATAACGGCGATAAGATGGTGCCAGTTCCTGCATCACAGGTGAAGCAGATTGCAGGAAGAGCTGGTAGAAGAGGAAGCCGATATCCCGATGGGCTTACAACTACCTTTGAGCTTAATGATTTGGAGTACCTCATTGAGTGTTTAAAGCAGCCATTTGAAGAAGTTAAGAAGGTGGGTCTCTTTCCTTTCTTTGAGCAGGTTGAGCTCTTTGCTTGCCAACTTTCCAATGTTACGTTCTGCAAGCTACTTGAGAAATTTGGTGAAAATTGCCGTCTTGATGGCTCATACTTCTTGTGCCGGCACGACCATATTAAGAAGGTTGCAAACATGTTGGAGAAGGTCCCAGGGCTATCTCTTGAAGATCGCTTCAACTTTTGTTTTGCACCAGTTAATGTCAGAGACCCAAAATCAATGTATCATCTTCTGAGGTTTGCCACAGCTTATAGTCAAAAATTGCCTGTTAATATAGCAATGGGCATGCCCAAGGGCTCTGCTCGAAATGATGCTGAGCTTTTGGATCTGGAGACCAAACATCAGGTGGTGTCTATGTATCTGTGGTTGTCTCACCACTTTGAGGAGGAAACTTTTCCATATGTTAAGAAGGCAGAAGCTATGGCGACAGGCATTGCTGAGTTATTGGGTCAGTCTCTGAAAGTCGCTAACTGGAAACCAGAATCAAGGCAGGCAGGAAAACCAAAGCCTAAAGAGAAGCCTGAACAAAAGGAGGATGGCTATGAGAGACCACAGTCACTCGCCAAACTATTTTCTTTGTAAGTTACTCTGTTTAGTTTTCTGCAAATACTTTCTGTGGACCGGGATGATATTCACTCTCTGCCAATCCTTTATTGTGTATTTAACTCTCTCTCTCTCTCTCTCTCTCTCTCTCTATATATATATATATATATATATATAGCGTGCGCGTGTTTCTCATCCATGGGTTAGTAACAATCTTCTTGTTAGTAAATCCTCAAATGATTCCCCTGTATGAACTCATATCTATACTTTCATGGATGTTTTGTTGCTTTTTTGGTACCTGAAGCCAAGTTATGATATTGGCAGAACGTCCTTCTGACTCCTTCAGTATTCCAGTCAATGGATCTTAGAAGGCATATACTTTGGTAGGCTAGAACTACTTGATGCGAGGGAGGGAGTGATTGTGAGTGTATTGAATTGACCTTGTCTGTTTCCAGCTGCTGTATGTGATTGTGGCGACCTCACTGATTTGGTGGTTCATTGACTAGATATTGCTTTGATGTAAGGGAAACTTTATTGTTTAAAAAAAGGGCAAACTCATTAAGGCCATCAGATGCTCTAGTGAGAAGACATGACCATATGATATAGCGCATGTTAGAATGGATAAAAATATGAGGTTGGAAACTTTAAGAAAAGACCTTGGGTTTGGTGGGTTTCCAGTTTAGTGGTGGGTGTTGTTGTCTTTGTTGCATCCAACTCTTACATTCATTTGGCTTAACTAGCTCTTCCCTAGATGACTTTTCTTTGTGATATGTACCGTTCCAGATCAGGAACATTGTTTATTTTACTATTTGTTTGGCTCACTTGTCATGAAAATGAAAAGGCAGAAGTTAAAAGGAAGGTAAGGTTTTGATACAGTGTTTAATCTGTTCATAACCTTAAGACGACTAACCTCCTGGTAGTAAACCTTGAGAGTTGTAGCGTCGCAATTGTCCAAAGTTGGTGAAGAGCTCTTCACAAGGGCACAATTTTTTGCCTTATTAAAAGTTGGTGCTATTTCCTGATCATTGTTATTTTCTTTGTCATCCTTCAGAAAACAATGATTGTTTTTCTTTGTCATATAGGAGAAGACAGAATAAGGTCCTGGAAATTCCACATGCTGAGAAATTGTCTACATAGTCATGTGCAGGTAATGCTACTCAGCATTGTGGCCTATCTGTTGGCACCTCCAATGCAGTTTCTGTTATGTATGTTTTGTTGCATTTCACAAGAATCACTACTCCATTTCCTATCAAAGTGCCAGATGTAGCTTGGTGGCAACGTATGCAATTTTCTTTATTAGTTATGATCTGCAAATCATGCCATAACTAAGTAAGAGAATGGTTCCTTGCTGTTCATTCAGGTGATTGAGCAGAGGACCTCGGGGACTTGTGTGCCTAAGATGGCAGGACGGTCGTCGTTGTTGTGGCTCTGCATCTTTGTATATTAAAATGGTCCGTCAGATAAGCTGGTGCAGCTTCTGCAGGAAATATCTGAAGACGAGGAGTAGATTCACAACCTGAATACAAAATCTCTACTGTATAGCGGTAGCAGTTTCTGTGAGCAGGCTGGTGAAGGGTGCTTTGCTTTGATGAGGTCACTGCCAAGCGGTTGTCCTAGTTTGGGCAGCACTAATGGAGCATCTGCTCTTTGCTGCACTGTTGAGGAACGAAGGCAGTTCCAGTTCCTATGATGAAAATCGACCCATATAATGTATTTTTTATGGGAAAGAATGAGAGAGAGAGAGAGAGAGAGAGAGAGAGCGCGCTCAAGTTTTGATGAAATGTCCTGTCATTTGAACCTTTGGATACTATGTGGATCGTCACTAATGCAGCATGGTGCTCCAGCAACAAGTCAGGCTGCGCTTTGAAGATGGATGGCTCATCTTGGTGCGACAAACGGGGTGCCTCTCATTATCTGCTTGTGCCTGTTGAGATTCATTCCATCTTTCTGGCATTTTGCTAAGTGGTTATATCCTCCTATCCAGTTGTTCTCATTAGCATGCTACTGGACATTTGAGCAAGGGTATACTTTCTTACTGAGAAATCATGTCAAGCTTGGTCTTACTATGGTATTTGATTGGATCGTTCCGCTTTTAATATTATAATGTTTCATTTTAAATTTCCTCTGGTTCAAGAGCAATCTGTGTAGGAGGATGTACCTTGAGCTTTGACCATGTCTCCAAATCAAGTTTCTTATCTTGTATGGTTTCGCTTGAAGCCGTTAAATTTTATTGTGTAATGAGTAGACAGAGACAATGAGATTACTCCTTGTTCGCAAATGTAACTACTTCATCCCGAATAATAAATACTTCGCAGATGATTTGTAGTATCGAGTCCAGCAGGAAGAAAAAATACTCACATCTAGACGTGCTTAGGTCGATTAATCTTGCAGATGGCCAGAAATGAATCATCATTAATCCGTGTTGCATCAAGTCATTAGAAGCTTCGGTAACGCCCACAGGCGGATACTGGTTTAGAATATCAGATAGTTGGAATGAAGTACTTAATCTTTCCTTTGTGTCTAGATTTTTCCCCAAAATCTTGGAGCATGGCTCAATCTTGTCACGTTTCAGAGGAGCCTGTTTGTAAGGGTAACGGCATGAAGTTCAAAAGAGGAGTTGGGTTTTCTCGTCAAGCAGCATAAAGAAGATTCTCCTGATCGATTATTTCACAGAGCCAAAAGATAGTCTAAGCACTGGCATTGTTCCGTTGACGAAGACTATCGCATTGTAAACTGCAATCATTTTCGGACGTCATCTTGGAAAATGACTTTGGCGACTATTAGTTGATGTTATCTGACTGAAAAAGGAAAACCCCTCATGTAATATTAATTGTAGTAGCCTGTGCCACAAAATAGAACGATGCTG
This sequence comes from Eucalyptus polyanthemos subsp. polyanthemos, assembly GCA_017140185.1. Classification (NCBI taxonomy): domain Eukaryota; kingdom Viridiplantae; phylum Streptophyta; class Magnoliopsida; order Myrtales; family Myrtaceae; genus Eucalyptus; species Eucalyptus polyanthemos. The sequence continues at coordinate 54,594,299 of CM029461.1, read as the reverse complement.
ATCAGATAGAAATTGGTTGCTAGAAATGACGTTAACTGAGTTTTGGATCTTGAAACGCAGGAGCTCAGTGCACTGAAAGAAGATAAACCAAATGCAGAAAAAAGAAGAATTGAATCACAAGATACTATGCCAAGCACGCAAGCCCTCATTCCACATAGTAGATGAGTTCATTGGCACATACGACTGTATGAGAAGCATTTCTTGATAGAGAAGACATAAATCATCTGATCTATCAACGCAAACTAACTCTGTGTCCTACAACTGGGTTCTGATCCATTAATGTCTACATTCGGCAGTATCACGAGCCGATAAAAAATGGACGTTTTAACCACGCACTCTGCATAAGCCATCTCAAGTAAATACTTCTACAACCAAGGACCAAGCCACACGTCCTTTCCACATGAACCAAAAACACCAGGGTAGAAATTCATAACTCTGAACATCTCCTTCTATATGTCTACACATGAACCTAGATATGCCCATCTGCATATGTTCAAGAGCCAGTCGAAGCCCCATTGGGTTCTGTATTTTAGAGAGGCAATGCAAATGTTCAAGAGCCAGTCGAAGATCCTAAACAGCTTTCGCTTCCAAATCATATTTGGAAAAGAAATTCCTAGCTATGCATATTTTTTCTGTGCATGTACTAAATACTCCAAGTGCAAGCCTCTGATGTCTTCCTATGACTCGGCCCTTGCCAATCAGATACTCTTTTTAATGAATTTCAGCAAGAATAGCAAAATACTCCCTTCTATGCAGGGAAAAGTACATCATTCGATACCAGCATAAAGATTTTGCATCTAGACTCACTGCTCTGATTTAAACTTTAAAGTCCATCAAGGATTCGTATTTAAACATCTAACTTGGGCAAAGATGACTTCCGACACCTGCTAGTCTAAAACTATAAAACAGAGCAAAACCCAAGAATAAACAGAACAAATAAAAGCTAATCCATGCCTGAATTGCACAAGGGGAACGTACAGTTACCGCAAAATTCCGAAATTAAAAGCATACTCACAGAAGCTCTCGAACACCCATTAATAATTGGATGTATGAGTAACGTTAATTTGAGTCATGTGGTAGATAACCATAACTGTTTTCACCAATTTACAAGATGCTTGGGCAGCAGGAAAAGGCAGATATGTAGCATTAAACATAACAGATAACAGACTCAGAACACCATATTAAACTAACAGACATCACAGGAAAGTACAGAAAACGGACATTACACTATGCAATTTCCTTTAACCGCTAACATCGTGGTATAAATGTTTTCATCAGTAAGACAACTCAGATTCTCGGATTGAACCTAACACTACCTACGTAAAACAAGAAAGGAACAAAGATAAAGTGGTAGCCAGTATCAGACCAGTACTTTCCGCGATTATTACCATTATTTAACAACACAATACAACCACTTACAATCCACCAGGATGGTCTTACATCCATTCCAAAAGCACCAAAGTAGAACTTACAAATCCATCCGGCATTGCCGCCGATCATATGTCCTCCATCTGAATGCTGCTCTTGAGTGGCACGTACTCGCCGAGATACCCGCCAAGATGATCATGAAGAGCCGTCTTATCAATCCCCTGGTGATGATAACTCTTGCAGACGTAGTAAAACACGCTCTGCACCAACAACCCGACCAAGTTGACAATCACCAGCACCCCGACCAAGAACCCGCCCACCACGATCCGCCTGAAAACCCCGTGGCTGTCCCCGCCGTGCACCACCACCCCAGCGAAGACCCCATTAATCAACCAGCAGATCACCAGATACACGAAGACCAAGACGGCCGCCATCAGGGTCCTCCCCTTCAGCAGCTCGTAGCTCTTCTTCATCGCGGCGAACCCGAGGACGGGCTCGAGCACGGACACCACGCTCGCCATGTGCCACAGCGCGGTGATGTAGACATGGACCACCAGGAAGAGCAGGAAGATCACGAAGATCACGAAGAGCGAGAACAGCCCGAGGGCGGCGCTCCGGGTGTCGATGGCGATCACGAGGAGCACGACGAAGGCGGCGAAGACGAGGTTGTAGACGACCATGAGGAGGGTGACCCAGAGGAACGTCACGAAGAGGCGCTTGAACACCTTGGGGATGGCGGCGAGGGTGGAGGCGAAAGAGACGGGCTTGGCGGTGTAGAGGGAGGCGACGGTGAAGACGACGGCGGCGGTGGAGAGGAGGGAGAAGGCGAAGAGGAAGAGGAGGTACCCGAACTGGAAGGCGAAGAGGGTGGTCCACTCGCGGCGGGTCCGGGCCGGGTCGTCGCCGGCCGGGTCCTGGAGGCGGGCGACGAGCGGGTGGGTGAAGAGGGAGTGGGCCAGGATGGCGAAGGAGAGCGGGAAGATGAGGGACAGCGTGATGAGGTAGAAGGTCTTCGGCGACCGCTTCGGGATCGCCACCGACTCCCGGAGCACGTCGGAGATGGTGAGGAACTGCAGCTCCTCCGGCGCCAGATCCATGGTTCAAGATCGAGTCCTTACTGCGGCGCGGCGGCGGCGGCGGCGGGTCGGGGGGAGCGAGCGCGGTCGACGGCGGAGGCGGGGCGGAGGAGGGGGAGGGGTCGGCCGGAGGGGATTGGCAGGGCCGGCAACCGCCGATCGGCGTCCAGCTCAAGCTCGAGCTGAGAGATTCTTTCTCTCTCTTCCAGAATTGGCCAGAATTGGCAAGAAGCTGGAGAGAGAAAAGAGAGGGACGTTGGGGATTAGATGGGGGAAAAACGTGGGCTTTCAAGGTTTATATGGGCCGTCGGCCGTACGGTTTGGGCCGATCCAGAGAGAACCGGACCGGCCGGATCGGGTGGACCGGTTCGGCGGCTGGAATCTGATACGATGTCGTGTCGCCGAGGTTTTTTTTTTTTTTTTTTTGGGTCTTCTTGTTCCGGTTTTGGGCTGGTTTGATTAGGTTCGCCCACATATCGCCTTATCAACCCGGTTCAATCTCACCATTTAATGCCAAGATTGTGACACTAGGCCATCGCCGATGGACGGCAAGATCTATCTTAATCTGGCTGTCATTTCACTTGCATGAAAGTAATATTAAAATCTGAGACTCTATATATTATATAATATAAAATTGCTCATTATTCTTGGAATTCTAAGTTTCACTTGTTTTGTCTGAAACAAATAATTTAAAAAATCTTAATGAGAAAACGATCGCCCTTGATTACTTATAAAAATCACCATTCAAAAAATATTTTTATCACCTACGAAGATATTTAAGTATGAGTTATTGTTGATAATGAAAACTTTGTGTTATTGATTGATTATTTTAAGCCAAGTGATTAACAAAATTCATTTTTCGAAAAAGAAACGTAACTTAAGTGTTTCAATAAATGATACCCAATATTTCATTTTGCCAATAAAAGTAGTGCTCCCACTCATTCCATACCTTACACAACCACTCAACCACTTTCGTCACATACTCAACTTTCAAAAACACATTTCCACACAAAATGGGAAAATCATCTAAAAAACCTTAAACTTATTGTATTTTTATTAATTCAATCCTAAATTTTATGATTGTGCGAATTAGATCTTAAACATTTTTACATTTTGCCATATGAGCCCAACTAACTAATTTTGATTGGAAACCGTTAATGTGGAAGCCAGTAGTCCTCCATGGCATAACCTACGTAACAAAGATAATTTTTAATGATATTTTTTAAAATATTTTTATTATTTGTTTGTCTTCTTCTTTTCTTTTCTTTCTTTCCTTTATTTTTTTCCCAACTTGGGTCAGCAAGGTCATGGCCTTTGGCAAAGGCTAACAAAGGTGAGGGAGTCGTGACCCTCATTGGCCGCGGCCCACGGGCGAGGGCCTCCACCCCTTCGCCGGTCATAGACAAGTTGCCTTAGATCCAAGCAATCCTCACCCATTGGTTGGTGAGCGCAACGCCCTCACCTAGTCTAGGGGCTTGTGGTTAGCGAGAGCATAGAGACCATCACCCGTGTTTGGCGAGGGCTACAATGCCCTTGCCTAGGCTAGGTGAGAGTCGTTGGCCCTCACTTTCTATCGGCAATAGTTGATTGGTGACCTTACCGGCCAAAGTTGGGAAAAAAACAAAGAAAAAATAAAATTAAAAAATATTATTAAAAATATTTTATGTTAGTGTTGATTATGCTACTTATGACTTTGGCATTCATATTAATAATTTCCAGTCAAAATTGGCTCAATAAACTCAATTGACAAAATTTGAAAATATTTAGAATCAATCGGCAAATAATTAATACCGAACTAGCTAAAAAAAAAAAGATTTATAACTTTTTTGATAATTTTCCCATGCAAAACCCTTTACTTAGCAATATTTCGATCTTTGGTTCATCAATTATACCTAATTACAATCCCTACTTTTCTTGTACAATGTTCATAGCCAGCCTATGTACACAATGGAACATAATCTTATGACACGTGCTAAGAAACCTAAGTAGTTAGGTGCTTGCTTGCTCTACAATGAGATACAAAGTTTCATGATCTGATAGATGAAGTGCAGAAGAAGAAGACTGCATCGATTTTGGGGGGAGAGGATGATGTTGAAGTTGGCGTGAAACTGCCTCCCGTTTTTAGGCGAAAGCACAGATTCTTCTGGTTCCTTGCTTTGACTGAAGTGCTGCATTCAGTCATGATTGTCTCTGCTGCTTCATGTGCACTCAGGCTCGAGAAAAGCTGTCATCTGCAACAGACGAGATTAGCAAAAGTACGAGCTGCTACTGGAGAAAAAAGAAAACAGAAGATATGGAGGACAGATTACGTTGTTTCGATCTAACTTTGGCGAAATCTATGATTATTCTTGCTAAAATAGATGTTTAGTTCATGAGCATATTGAATGCAGTCGTCTCAAGATCTCTTTGGAATGAAGCTAGATAAAAAATTATTACGAAACCAGGGGCGGAAATTAGTTGTGCGAGAGTGATGACAGCAAAGTACGCTTTGACTCGGGTTTTTTTTCCAAGCTCAATGACATTCTATGTCTCACAGTCATGTGGCATTGGTAATAAGAAAGCTTCAATATCTTCTTATAGACTATGAGGCTGCATTGTATATACATGTGCAACCTTAGAGTAAAAGGGGAAAAGAGCGTTACTTTGTCTCCACATCATATACCCCTAATATACCCCGAATTTGTAGGTATAATCAACTTCAAGAAAACAATGACTACATAATTCGGTCCGACGTCTTTAAGGTCCTTTCCTCTTGCTCGTGTGCACTCGCACATGTCTAGTACACTCAATTTGTAGTTCAATGAGGTTAGGAAGTAGCTGAACTTACAGGAAAATGGGAGGCCATATAGAATGAAAAGGGCACAGTAAGACTCCAGCTTCCAGTTCTAGGCAGACAAAGGGTTGCTTATGACGTTTCTTATTCTATTTCTTAAGGTTAACACTTGATCAGAACTTCACGAGATAGTATACACAACTAGATCTAGCTAGGGTTTGCTCACCCAAAAGCTATAGCTAGCGTGACGACCATTTCATGCTTCTTTTCCTGATTAACTTCAAAGCAGGAGCTAATATGAACTTTCATAGGAAGCTTTCTTCCTCACACGCCTAAATAGAATACAGATTAAATTTCTCAGCGGAGCTTTTTGTTGCATGCTTGCAGAAGGTGCCAAACATCGTTTGCACTGACACGACAAAAACACATCGAATTCGGGAAGTGGGATTTGATCATTCGTCGTGAGAGATCGACCACATACCAAACATTTTCAGAGGTAACCTATTACCTCTTGCAGTCAAATATCGGATTTGGAGTCTTTTTCGATTATGATCACGTGCTTTGGGCTCTCTTTAATGCTCTGATCATCCTCCTGATGGGACTTCCTTGTGGACAATGTACTTCAAACGGTTTGCCCTCGCGATCCATTTATGGGAAACGAAACACAAGAATGGTAACCCAAGTGATTCTTGCTCTCTCAAGAGATTAATTGCAGATTTTCCTTGCATTTCACTTCTCCAATCTCGTGTCTTGCTTGGCCACGGGGAGTCACGGATATATAGGCTTCCACTTGTTATGACCTTTTTGAGTGAGGTATTCTTCCGTGTACACATAATTTCCATAAGCTTTTTAGTGATCGTTTCACAGCAGATTATTTTCTGATTTCATGAAGTAATTGACTTACTTCTTTCTAATAAAATTGATAATCAAAATAGTTGGCAACGTTGTTACTAAATCTCACATAATATGAGAATAAAAAGTTCCAAGTACAAATATTTTCAGATTCCTTGTTTTGCCTCCATTATTAAATGGGATTTCATATTAAAATTACAACAATAGGAATCACTAATTAATGATGAGAGTCACCTTAAATGGTCATGATTTCATTTGTGTGAAATCTCAAGCCATCTATGTTGATTCACAAGACGAAATGTGATCCATGGACCCGAATGTAATATCAAGTTTTTGGACCATAAATATTATAAAACATGAAAAATGCCATTATTCATCATATTTTAAGTGTTTCATTAAATGGGTACCCAATAATTTAATCCACTCTTATCTTTTTCTTTTTTTGGTTGTTCTCAAGATTCCACTTGTATCTCATACGCAAATTCCAAACATATTTCAATGCAAACTTTTGGATTGATGATGTTTTGGATCTTTGGTAGAAAACTTATACATACATATATATATTATTCATCATATTTTAAGTGTTTCATTAAATGGGTACCCAATAATTTAATCCACTCTTATCTTTTTCTTTTTTTGGTTGTTCTCAAGATTCCACTTGTATCTCATACGCAAATTCCAAACATATTTTGATGCAAACTTTTGGATTGATGATGTTTTGGATCTTTGGTAGAAAACTTATATATATTTTTGGAGAATGTTCATAGTTAGTCTGCATCCAGGCTAGATGAGTGCAGAAGAAGACTATCCATTTATGGCATAAGAATGATAATCTCCACTAAACATGTATAACAAGTTTAGGAATTATTTATGTTATTTTTCATAAAATTAAATATAATAGTCGTGGGGCCAAAACACATTCAATGTCATACCTCCAAAAATTAACACCTCTCTCTCTCTCTCTCTCTCTCTCTCTCTCTCTCTCTCTACCATGAAAGTAGCTCTATCTTTGAATGATGCAACGCACTCCTACAAAGACTGTCGAAGTCGACGTGAAACTGCCTTCTGTTTTCAGAAGAAAGCACAAATTCTCTCTTGTTTCCTGCTTTCCCTTGACGTTCCTCATTCAGTCATGATGTTGGCATTCTCGTCAACTTCATGCAGCTTCATGTTCACACCGGCTTGAGAAAGCTAGTGGTTGAAACTTTGCAATAGGTTGGCCCAAGGGCAGAAACTAGCTGGGTGAGAGTGATGATGGCGAACGGAGCCGTGTGGGGGGGACCAGTTTTGATTAACCTTGTACTTCCAAATATAGATGTTCCTGACGAGTGTTCCCTAACTAGGGTTTGTTTTCCAGCTCAATGACATCCCATGTCTCATGATATTGTGGAATCGGTAATCGAAAAGCTTCAATATCTCATCGACTGCGATTAACTTCTTTTTATGCCTTTGGGTCGCATTGTATATATATGCACATCCTTGGTGTGAAATGGGAAATAGAGTGTTTCTTTGCCTTAAAACCAATGGGCACCACCTTATGTCCGCAAGATCATGAACCCCTATAAACCTCCAGTTTGTGGGTACATAATTTGGTTCAACAGCTTTAATGTTTTTTTATCCTTGCTCGTGCGCACTCACACACATCTATTACATTTAATCTATTGTAAAATGAGGTTTAGGACTTATTTGGTAAATTTCCAGAAAGTTGAAGTCCATCTAGAATGAAATGGACACGATACAACCATAGCATTCAGTTCTAGGAAGACAAAGGGTTGCTTATAATGATTCGTAATTTGTTTCCTAGGGTTAATACTTGATCAGAACTCCATGAGATAGTATATTCAACTAGCTCTAGCTAGGGTTTGCTCATTGACATCCAGTGTGATGAGCTTTTATGCTCTTTTTGCTGTATCACTTGACAGCAGGAACTAATATAGACCTTCACAGAAAACACATCTACATAGAATGAAATTTGACATCCTTAAGTCACACTTACAGAAGGTGGCAAATAGTATTTTCATTGTCACAACAATAGCACATCGAATTCTGGAAGTGGGATTGGATCATACATCGGGAAATCGACTGTATACCGAGCATTTTCAAAGATAACTAAATTGTTGTCAGCCTCTTGCTGGGAAATATCAAATTTTGAGAGCCCTCTTCAATTACAGTCGCGTGTTTTCGGACTCTCCCTAATGCTCTGATTATTTTCAAAGCGGAATTTAATGTGAAAAATGAATTTCAAACAATATGTGGTTGAGATCCATTTAAGGTAAAAGAAACAAAAGTATTAATAACCTAAGTGTTTTTGTTTCCCATCCAAAAGATTAATTGCGGGTTTTCCTTGTATTTCACTGCTCCAAACCCGTGTGTTGGTTGGCCATAAGGAATCACATATGTGTAGGCATCTCCTCTCATGTTATGACCTTTTTAAGTGAGGTATCCTCTGTTCTACATGTGCTCGGGGCTTTTCGGTTGAAACGCTTCCTAGTGGGTGTTTACTAAAACTGTAAAGGAATTGCCTCGCTTATTTTAGAGAACATTGATAATTTTTCATTGAAAGTAATGATGTCAAGATGATTTGGATCAAAATGAGCTTTTAAGCTCGTCTGGAGAATTGTTTCTATAGTCAATTCTATCGTGCAGCAATTGTGATCTCTCTTGGCATTGGCGACTTTACCACGGAACCTACTACGCTAACATGGAAATGCCTGCCATGCAACTTGTTATTAATTTTGCTTAGAATCTCCGGCTCCAACGTGAAATCTGAGGACCTAACTGGTCTTGATCAATTCCAACCTTTCGAAGTCAAGAACCAAGCCGATTCTAGTGTGAGCCGGGCCCGATTCTCATCTGAACCGGCCTCAAACAGAACCAATCAGGCTGGCCTTCGTGAATTCCAGTGTCTACCCCGAATCCTTGCTGACCCTAAAACCTTGTCTTTACCACAAAGTCCTCTTCTCACAACCAAATATTCTCTCGATTTGCTTCTAACATCCATATATCGACCGCAGAAGGATATCACAACAAACGCCAGCCTTAGTTTCCTTTTCTGAACAAAGTGAAAGTGCTGAGAAACTTCTCGAGTCTTTCTGTTCGAACTTGCTTGGAAGTTTGTCCAGCATATACAACGCGGACAAACAAATTGGGTAGCTTCTCCTCGGTCAAATCTACGTGCTTATGAGACGGCATGTAGTTACCACTTACTTCAATCCAAACACGCACTCACATTGTCCTAATAACACTGCTTGTTTCAATTATTACAAGCATTCACATTTGATGGATGTTCATGTGGTTGTTTGAAATGTGACGCTTAATCAGTGGGGGAGCCAAAGAATTGATTCTGAAGCTTGACAGGCACCACCACATCAGATTCACGCACTTGCCGTTTCGAAAAATGGAAACCTTGGTAGCTGTCATATCCACTCTTGGTAACCTGCTCTCTTTTCCACGTTTTGAATTTGCCTAGAATTGGCAAAGTTCATAAAGCCCCACTTCGGTCGTGGACAGAGCGCGTGAGAGAGAGAGAGAGAGAGAGAGAGAGAGAGAGAGAGAGAGAGAGAGAGAGTGGTTATTAGTCATAGCATGACGTCCACCCTTTGTTCCTACCCCCTTCACGAGGAGATAGCGAAAGATTACTTAATCATGGCGAGTATTAAACATTACCACATGGTGCCATCATCACCATGCAATAATTATGCATGGTAAAAAAGAAAATGAAATAACCACTGTTACTTCCCCATTATTTGGATTTTTTTCATTTGTGTTCAATCTGTTTCAACAATTAAACTAACAATTACTAAATTTCTCCTGCCTTTTATGATTTAACATTGAATTTGCACAATTGGTTGATGCTAGTTCTGAGCTAAGTCCTTTCAATAACCTATATGCGTGCAAGTTTCTCCTTTAAAACTTAAATCATGCGGGTACAACATCAGTATAAACTTGGGGCGAAGCCAATTCATGAGGTGTCGAGAGGATTGTAATTTAACGATTTGATATAAATGAATGAACATAAATGTAAAGATTGATTAAAAAATAAGATGTCTTATGTTTCCTTCGGCAATATGTTCTCTTTAAAGTTTTAAGTCCAAATAAGAAACTACGTACCTAGCTGAACTTTTTATATGCTGAAGCATGTTTGCTACCGAAATGCATCGATCAAGTTTTCAAGTTTAATCTTTTGTCATGATTAGCTAAACTAGTCTCCTAATTCCAATTATTGCAAGGCCATCAATCTGATGTTCTTCGTCGAAAAGGTATAATTACAAGAGCTTGTCTGTAAATTAAAAGCCAGGATAACAAAAAAGGGAGTTGGTTTTATTTATATGAGATGGAAACTATCTATTTGTCTTTTTTTTTGCCACCAACCACATGCACGTTATGACACTCTCATCATCATTTCTTTCACTTCTCTATTGCATATGGAATTAATTGGCAAAAAGAAAATTTCAAATCCACGATCAGAGTCTCACATGGAACCTTTGGACCCTTTGCATGACTCGGGGTTAAGCCAGATAAAGGCTCTTTGGTAAATAGTAACCTAAAGTTGGTCTAATTTTAGAGAGTTGCTCAGCTCAATAACTTCATAAGACAAGCTTTCAGGCTCATCTTCGAATCCCACAAGCAAGGGAAAGAGAAGAAGGTAATACCTCCCTCCCTCCCTCTCTCTCTCTCTCTCTCTCTCTCTCTCTCTGCTTGTTTTGTGCAGAGGTATATGCAAGTATAAGAAAACTAGGGTTTTTTGGAAGCTATGAGTTTCCACTTCCGATGACAGCCTTCAATTTGTCTCTTCAACTCCATCATTTAATCTTGTTTGCGTATCAAAAAATGGAGATGCACTCCTAAATCTGAGCTGAAGCACCAATGCAATGTCTTCCTGCTTTATTTGCTGAATTTGCTCTGACGTGTTTCTAATCTTTGGCTTTTCTTCTTGCAACAATATATAATCACAGAAACTTGGGTGAGCTCAAAAGGGGTAAACTTCTGTCTCTTTTTTCAGCTTCAAACAACAGCAAGACAAAGCAAGAAAACGAAAGTGAAATCATCCCACCAAAGATGGGCCGAGGAAAGATAGAAATCCGCAGGATCGAGAACAAGACCACGAGGCAAGTAACATTTGCGAAACGCCGCGCGGGGCTGTTGAAGAAGACCCACGAGTTGGCCGTCCTCTGTGATGCGCAGATCGGACTCATCATCTTCTCCAGCTCTGGAAAGATCTTTGATTACTGCAGTCAGTCCTCGAGGTGAACCTTTTTTTTTTTTCATTTCATAGTCTAGCTTAAAAATCCTTGTTTATTCAATTTGACAATGATACTTTTCAGATCATTGTTGTTTGATAAAAAACCCCTTTGGCCTTTACTGTGATTGATACTTGCAATATAGATGTATCTAGCTATCTATATATACCTGCTTTTTGTTTTCTTTTCCCAGGTTCTTTTTTTGCTTTTTCTTTTCTTTTCCCAAGTTGCATCGTAACCTTTAGTAATGTCTCATAACGTTTTTCATTTTCGTAATTCTTTCATTTTCTTGTTTTCCTTTTTTTTTCATCAATTTTATTGCGGAGAGAATTGAAGTTTTTGGGGAAAGGGCCCGCATCAATTATGTGGTGATTACTCTCTCTCCTTCTCTGCGCTTCGTCTGTGTTCTTTTAGTGTTTGCATAAACCCAGTTGTTGAAATTCTCCTGGGAAGGTCATAGCTAGGGTTCCTTCTTCGGACACCTCTCTTTTAAATTTCATCCTTAATGTTCACTATATGTCTCTAGTTTAGCTTGAATGATGTATATATGTGATTATTCACTTCGAGCTACTCACATTTAAATGGACAGAGTATAATTAGATATTGATTAGTTTTAACTGGGGGATCACTATGGATTTTTTTTCTGCTTAAATTGATTATTAGAAACGTGCTTAAACATAAAAAAAGAAGAAGAAGCCAAATACCTGGTACGGATGAAAGTGTCTTTATTATGTCGTAAAAGAGTTCTCACTGCTTTGAGATTTATAACTTGAGTTTAGCACCCCTAGCTGTCTAGTAATTTATTATGGATTCTTTAGATGATATTCGTCAGATAATTCGAGCAATGAATATTATTTCTTTTAATTTTTTAATTTTTTTTATAATGGTTGGTTTGATATAATTTCCATTTTGAGTTCATGTAAACAATTTATTTTACTTAGAGCGGGGATGGATGCTTCATCTTATTCAACTAACTTACTTATGAATTAGGCATATATAATGGTGAAAAAATGGATTTTTCTTATATTGTTTGGTTATTTGAATTTGCAGCATGCAAGAAATCATAAGGAAGTACCACAGCCATAAGGGGAATCAAACTATAGAGCATAATGAACAGGTATATTTGCATTGGAATGTCTCACTCTCCCTAAAGAATTTTATGGAAAATATAATGGCTAATCATATTCATATGTCGCCAAACACTGTTTTGCAGGAACAGCTTCAGAATGAGCTAAGGAGGATACGAAGGGAAACATGTAACCTTCAACTCAGTGTGCAGCGGTACACCGCCAATGATTTGAACGACATGCGACTTGAGGATTTTGATCAGATGGAGCAGCAACTTGAGTGTTCCATCAACAAGGTCCGCGCAAGGAAGGTAAGCTAATCCACTTCCGATGTTGTTCAAATTGTCGATCTATGTATACTAATCGAATTGTGTTCTTGATTTTTGGGTATTATTCAGTTTGAGCTGATGCAACAGCAAATGGACAATCTGCGGAGAAAGGTATGGCTGTCCTTTTTCTTCCCAAGTAAATTTAAGTTTACATGCATTTCTTTTTTGTTTAACATCAAAAAGGAATTTAAGTTTCATATTTGTGACCATGGTTACAATTTCCAGGAGAAAATGCTGCAGGATGAAAACAATCAGATATATCATCTGGTGAGTTAAAATGGCACTAGCAAAATACTTGCACCGCTGGTAGGCAATAGAACTGAAGAAAAGATGTTTGGTTCAGTTCATTAACTTTCAAACTCTCTTATCATGTCGTAAAAGCAACATCAAAATATGCATTGAAGCAAAACCTAGCCAGTTTGCCTCCCATTGCTAGTTAAAAGGAAAAAAAAATTGCAAAAATTTTCTGAAAAATCTTTCAAACCGATTTTAGCTCCGTATATTAGTGTTTTCCAGATATTGCTGTGAGTTGTTTTTCCTTTTGGACAGTAATCTTGTTGTGAAAAAATGAGAACGTATCGAAACATGTTTCTCATTGCAATGTAATAAGACTGACTATGGTCAATGTTGACACCGATGCTGGCGATAGATTAAGCAGCAACACATGGCAATGGAGCATCAACAGGCAGGAGTGCCGAAGCCAGAGGAAGCGCAGCATGTGCTGGAGCAATTCCCTTTCTACGGAGAAGAACAGCCAAGCAGCGTCCTTCAGCTCGCTACCCTCCCTTCGCCGTTTCAGCCGTATCGCCTCCAACCAACCCAGCCTAACCTGCAGGACTTTCTCCAGCCCTCGAACTATGGCGGTAATCATCAAAACGTTTTGGCTATGTTTATGTTAATTGCGTGACCTAAGTGTCACTGATTTGTTGATCCGGTGTAACCCTTTTGCTGGCTTTCTTGTGGCCATTTCAGAGTAGGAAGATGGAAGAAGAGAGCAGCGTTTGGGGACGCCAAGCTTTGAGGAAGGATTCTAGACGTTGCTGGATGCTAGCTTTTGATTGTGTTTTTCCTCGCAGAGACCGAAAAACAAGCAACTTACTTATGATTAGTTTGTGTTTATGTATTGGTTGGTTTCCTGCAATTGGTTGACCACAGTATATGTCTAGCTTAATTATCTGCTTGTGGGTATATATATGCATGGATTTTATGGAACAAACTGCACAGATGGTCAATTTTACGGTGTGTTTGGATTTTACTTACTGCGTTTCTTTACTGCTATAGATTATTCTTGCCTTTGCTGGACCATGCACCCAAATCTTTGACCTCTTTATGAGGGGCCTTACTGCATGCTGTTCAAAAGCAGAGAAAAATAGAAGAATCCAAATTGTCAATAATTTTCTGTCATTTACAAATTCCAATTATTAATATTTATTCTGATTTTTCGCCTCATACTTCTATTTTTCTTTTCACCATTTCTTTTCTTACTCATTAACTTGATTTACACGGTCGCTCGAACATTATTAATTGTCTAGCATCTCTTCGCATTTTCCTCAACATAACATGAATATTTTCGTGAGTTGTCTATGAACACCAAAACTCATATTTTGCTCAACGTTAACCGCCCCCTGTCGCGAGATGAGCTTGCGGCAGTGGCCTCGTGGCCTCACGCCCTGCTGGTGCCAGGCAGATCCTTTTCTGTCGCCACAGCTGGTGTGGCCTGTACTGGTGCCGGTGCATCCTCGTTGGTGTCGCCGCACCTCGCGATGGTGGAGCTCAAGCAGCAGATCCTCACCTCGCTGTCCGAGCTCGCCGACTGCGACACTGACCAGATTGCCCTCTCCGATCTTGAGGCCACCATACAGTCCGCTTCCCACGACGACATACCGATGCTCCTCAACTGCCTCTTCGACTTCTGCAATGACTCCAAGCCCCTCCGTCAAGGAGTCCATTCACCTGGTCACCGTGCTGGCGTCGAGCCACCTGGACTATACATTCAGCCACTTGACCAAAGTCATTGGCCCAGCTGAGTCGGCGGGCTCACGGACAGCGATTCCGGCGTTAGGTGCTGTAGGACTAGTTTTTTCTGTCGAGATCTAGATTGGCTTAGCTTTGCATTTTGTCGTTAAATCTCATATTGCCTGGGATTTGATGTAAGCGGCATGATTGCTAAGATTCTGAAAATGGGGGAAGTAGAATTTGTGAACTGGGAAGCTAATAAATTTAGCTTAGACCTTTCTTGTGCAGAAGATTCAGATTACTTTCTCTAGGAGGAATTTTGTCAGACAACTTCATGGCCTGGAGAGCGGCAGCCTCTGCCACCCTCTCCAACTTTGAACGCTATTATGAGTTTTGGTGTTCATAGACAAGAGCCTATGCATGTAAAGCCCATGAAGAATGTTATCATGAGTTGTACATTAATTTTATTATAGATTAAGAAAAATTATATCTAAAAAGTAACTATGTCAATCACTTAGTTTACAAAAACATTGCATATGAAACTTGTCTTTTGATGTCCGTGCTATCTAATGATAAATCAAAAGAATTATCCATTTACTTTTGTGACTATAATATGATGTAATCATATCTTTGGCATGTGAATGTTAGTGGAAGTGTTATATCGTTAACTAACAAATGAATTATTGGAAAGTATAAATATATACATATAACTGTTCACTCAATGTCCTCATGCTAGACCAATCACTATTTATCATCCAATCGTTATGTATTACCACTCATATGCGATTATATACTACCCCTAACATGTGGTCTATAGTGGAGGGGGCTCTCGCAAAGAAGGGACGACATTTGTTTTGCCCAATTGTAGAAACCATCTTTCTCTTGTAAGGTTGTCCCTTCTTCTTTATGAGAGTCTCCTCTATAGAAATTTAGATGATTATTATTTCTCTCCCTCGGCTGTGTTGTCACAGGGACATGCGTATATAAATGTTTTTGCACGAGATTTTATACTTGGATAGTTAGTCTTGTTTTGAAAGAATTATTAGAAGTTAGCAAAAGTGCTAGAGATAGAAATTTCATCAAAAATCACACAATGATGTGTATCTTATGGATAAGTAATATTTCATGAATACACCCATTTTATGTTTTAAAGTGAAAACCAATTTTTTTTTTAATATAAAAATTGCACAATTTTACTATAAAAACATTTGCTTTTTAAGTGATTATGTTGTTTCTTACCAAAAAAAAAAGTGGTTTTGTTGTTGTGTTCACGTTGAAAACCATGATCCAATTCTAGAAGACAAAAGTATATATATATATATATATATATATATTGCCTCAAAAGTATTTTCCTGAGTAGATTTTTTTTTGGAACCAAGATTCACACCTCTGAGATAGCGAGGAAAAGAGACTTTTTTTAAGATTTTAGCTTAGATTCAAACTTCTTTTCTCAACATACAAAGATAACTTTTGCTCGCCTATAACCTCCAGAATATATTGTCGAAATCTGTACCCCTACATGCAATATTTCTTTTTTATTTTCCACATCTCGTCTGTCTTATTTGATTTCCTTTGTATGCACTTAATAACTTTCCACATTGGATTGTGCAAAAGAAAAATGAATATTTTCCATCAATTTTTATCAAATTTTGCTAGAAATTTAAGATTGTAATAGGATTTTATCAAATTTCAAATCTTGCAAAGATGAGCTTGCAATATCTCCTTCTCACACTTGCCCTTACTGAGGATATATGAATAGATTGCATAGGATATATGAATAGATTGCATGTATATATGAAAAATCCTGCTATATCACCGAAAATATCAAATTGCCAATTCTTATAAGTTAATTTTTTTGTCATTAGAAAATAATGTGCTTGAGCCAATTTTCTCTCACCAATTCTATTTTGGGCTGGTTATAGGTTTGCAAAATCAGAAATTGAATTAGTTCTAAATATCAAATCGCCAATTCTTACGTTTTTCCTTTGGCGAAACCAATGCATGTAAGACTTCTTTACAAAATCCGTCCTCTAAGGCTACGTTTGGTAGTCGGGATTTGAGTCCGGATAGGATAATTTGTTATCCTATCCGATGTTTGGGAATGTCCACCGGATCGGACAAACCTGGATATATCCGGATAAAACGCCGGATAAAAAATCCGGGGGAGGGGGTGGGATAAGCCCGGATTGGATAAGATTTTTTTTTTTTTTTTAAGGAAAGAAAGAACTTAACAAAAAGAGAAGATATCACTTGCTGTTTTCAATGGTGGCCACTGCGAAGGTGGCCACAATTTCTAGATCTAGGGTTTTTCCATGGCCTTTAATTAATTGAATATTCTATTTTCTAATTTTATAATTTAAATGAATATCATATTTATATTTTAATCTTATCCTAAAGTGCACCAAACACTTGACAGGATTAGGATATGTCCGCCTTTATTATCCAAAGGATTTAATATCCTACTTTAACATATCCTATCCTGATTATTATCCGAACGATCAAACGTAGCCTAAATGGTATGTCAAATCAATACTCAAAACATCGAACATGACTTACTTGTTCCTACTTGTGTAGATATCCATCTTCAGTTCACCACCTTACTCATTACACTAATTTTACAATTATTTGTGCACTTATTAAACAGCCAAATAGTAAGAATTTATCATTTCCAATGCACTATCTTTCTCGTGTTACATGCAATCATTGTATTGAAAATAAAAGTATTATCTTATCAGACACTGTCAACAAATGTCTCGAGTGCACTCGTTAATGAGATCAATTAAGAAATAAGAAATATATGCGAAAGAGAAGAATCGTACATATTTCGATATATCATAATTTAAAATAGCATTAGCCTATATAATATTCCATAGAAAATCTTAAGAATCTCCAATATAATATCGCCAACAAGATCCCTTTTTGATAAATCAATTATACTGTAACTTCTTCCATCACACCCGGCATCGCCCCGAAGGAAACGAGACGGGCCAAGAAAGCCCATAACGCAAATGGGCCGTGATGGTTGCGGGCCCATCAAGCGATCCGTGAACTCCAAGGCGAAGAAGAACTACTCACTCCGAGAGCACGAAAGAAAATATAAATCGGTTCCTCGCCCTTCCGAAAGAAACGAAAGCTGATCTTGATCCTCTCCAGTTCGCAGATCCTTCCGTTTCTCCCTCGCGGATCCGCTGCCGCGCTCCGCCGCGACCGAGCAGGTACGATCTCCGATCCCGCCTCCCCGGATCCCCCCCGCTCCCGCCGCCGCCGCCACCGGCCTCCCGTCGCGCGCTCCGATCTCCCCTCCCCCGGCCGTATTCCCCGGGAATCCGAAAGCAATGCGAATGGATGCTCGATTAGGGTTGGCAATTGCGTTAGGAGCTCCGCTGAGCGGGTCGTCAGTCGTCGTCAGATCTGACGTTCGTTACCTTGATTTATTGTTGCGTTGCATCTGATGCGGTTGATCCAGTGACGGGACCGAGTTCTGGTTTTTCGGGCCGTTCGTGCGGGTTTGGTCTTTTGCGTTCGGTGTTCGGTGGCGGTGGTTTAGGGATTAGTTTCGTGCGTGATTGGTTGAATCTGGGACGGGATGCGGCATTGGGATCGGGGATCGAGTGTTGTTCGTGGTTCTCGATTGACAAGTTCGTTTTTTTCCTTGTGTTGTGTGTAGGTACGGCCGGTTCAGCTGTCTTCAGCAGCGAGTGGTTGCTTGTCAGGAGGCCAAGATGGTAAGATTTCAGTTTCTAATTCCGCAATTTAGGTCGTGGGATGTCGATCTAGTCTCATCGTTTAGCATCTGAAGTCCGTTTACTGGCGAGATCAGGCTATATGCCATTGCATTATGCCGAAAGCAACTTTGGATCGCTCACTTGCACATTACATGCTTTCGGACTCTCTACTCTAGGACATTTGTTTTGATGAAACCGCGATGCATGGAATCTGTATCATGTTGGAGTAGAACCGATAGTTGGCTGTTTAATGAGGCCATGGTTCGTGTCCACGTTAAAAGAACACGCGGATAGCATTTTTGTAAATTAATCACGAAGAGATTCCTCACTGTTTAAGCAGTGTGTTTGATGACTTAAATGCTAGATCTGTCTTTGAGGTTTTATTGATTGGAAGCTTGTAACCTACCGATTGTTTGTGGGACTAGGATGAGGATACCGTGTGAGGCTTAATGCCTACATTTAGGAATATGCAGCTTGAGGCGTGAGAGAACTTGAGTCCTGTTTCGTACAATCTTATATAGTCTAAGACTTACTATTGTTTGCTTATTAGGGAAGGGCACTCTCCATAGGCGTGTGCAGAGCTGATTACAATGTTTGCTTAGATATTATTTCTGAGCGTTTTCTTGCACTGTGTTTGTGTCTGTACAGGTGGTTCTTGCAGCTTCTATAGTGAGCAAGTCTGGGAAAGGTGAGTCATTCGGTTTCAATATTATTATCTTTGAAGAAATTGATTGACTGGATTTTTTTTTCGATTATTTTTTTATCTCATCCTATATATATAGCTAATTAGAAGAGGAAAGCAATAAATACATTTTCCTTTGTCCCTGGGAACAGCTTCATTCTTCTCCATGTTTTGGTGTCCTCATTCTCCTGAGTTAATCATAGATATTTCTAATTTCTTTTGCAGTGCTTGTTTCTCGGCAGTTTGTTGACATGTCTCGAATTAGAATCGAGGGCCTTCTTGCTGCTTTCCCGAAATTAGTTGGTACTGGGAAGCAGCACACATATGTTGAAACCGAGAATGTTCGCTACGTTTACCAGCCAATAGAAGCTCTGTACTTGCTTCTTGTTACCAACAAGCAAAGCAACATTCTTGAAGATCTGGAAACGCTTAGGCTTCTCTCCAAGCTTGTATCCTTCTTGGTGGATTTCTAAGATTATCTTTATCGTCTCTTTTCTTTTTACCTTTACTCTTTTGATTTTTATGGATCTGTGGTTCCTGAATGCCAAAAATTGAGTTAATTGTTTTTTTAAATTTTATTATTTGAGCTTGTCATGATGACAAGGAATATTACAACTTTTTTTTGGGACTGTCAACTTAATATATAAGTATTCAATCTGGTCAATTCCTTAAGACTCTTTAGGTACCTGAGTATGCGTTATCTCTTGATGAAGAGGGGATAGGCAGAACAGCCTTCGAGCTGATTTTTGCCTTTGATGAAGTTATCTCTCTTGGGCACAAGGAAAATGTCACCGTTGCGCAGGTCAAGCAATACTGTGAGATGGAAAGTCACGAAGAAAAGCTGCACAAGCTAGTAAGGCAAAGTAAGATCAATGAAACTAAGGATGTTATGAAGCGTAAAGCTAGTGAGATTGACAAAAGCAAGGTACATTCTGGGGACCTTAGAAGACTCCTGCTTTTTCCTTCCTCGACTATCCTGTGTTGTTAACCATCTTCAAGACAAATGATTCAATATTGTGCAGATTGAGAAGTCGAGAGGTGACAAAGGAGGGTTTAAGGGTCTACAGGGAATGGGGTCTGGAAGACTTGAGAGTAGCTTTGGTGAGATGAGCATTTCCAGCAGTGGAAGTGGCTTTGGAAGTGGGTCTGGATTTGGATTGAGCACTGATCTTGATTCCTTTTCTACTAAGCCTAAAGGTTAGTGGCTCCTCACATTCGCAATGGTAGTAATCGTCATTTGGTTTAAGTCTAAGTGGGTCGCTACTACTTTGAATCATGTTAGGATCTCTCAAGCCTTTAAGCAGAAATGGTATTTGTTGATAACTTTTGGATCATCCCCACATATTCGTGCGACACTATCTGTTATGACTTGGTGCAGTCAAATTTCCATTGCTCGCAAAAGTTCCTCCCACTTGATTCAGCGTTTACTGTTTTTTTCACAAAATGTTCAGAGATTTCTAGCCTAGAGATGCTTACAACTTTCGATGATGTTATTTATTAGAAGAAGGAACTGGTTTTAGATAACTAGTTTTATGGTTTAACTGCTGTGCAATCTGTAGTCTGATTTGTGTGTTTGATCAATTTCTGGTCGGAAATAATTCCGTACAATAATCTCAATTGTAGTTCACTTGGAAATTGTAGCCATCTATAAGTGACATTATACAAGCAAAATTAATCAAATTGCATATATGTATATTTTATTTTTCACAATTATGGAAAGTTTGAAAAGATATAAGAGGAACACTTGGTGCATGACGTCAAAGCAGTTTGAAAGATCAATTAACCTAAGTTCATAGAGGAAAAAAATGTCGTGTCAGTGCAAATTCATTGTGCAGGAGGAGCCAGCATGTCTAATTTCTATCAATCTCTATACTCAATTTTCTAAATTTACATTCATTTAATATGTTTATCATTCAATTTCCCTCAACTAGAATATTGTCATGTTCACATGATGCTTGGATTAATTCCAATATTTCTGGTAGGTAGTATTCTACACGATCCTGACTTTGTCTTGACTAATTTTTACAGGTCGTCCACCTTCATCTGTCAGTGCTCCTTCCAAAGGTCTGGGTATGCAGCTTGGTAAGACCCAACGGACAAATCAGTTCTTGGAAAGCTTGAAGGCAGAAGGTGAAGTAATTCTGGAAGATGTGCAGCCAAAAGCTGCTGCATCTAAATTGGCTGCCGCTCCACTAACTGATCCCATCACTTTGACTGTTGAGGAGAAAATAAATGTGACACTCAAACGTGATGGTGGAATGAGCAATTTTGATCTCCAGGGAACATTGTCACTTCAAATTTTAAACCAAGAGGATGGGCTTATCCAGGTTCAGGTACTCTCCCCTTCCCTCATCTTTTGATGCCTGTATAATCAGAAGCTGATATTTCGTGAGAAGCAATTTCCAAGTACAGCTGGGTCATTCATTTAAAATGATATGCCAAATTTGGTAATAGCATGAGTCATTCATTTGTTGGATTGAGTGGGAAGCATTTCACCGTGGGCGGTGTCTTAAAACATGCCCCTATGTATGTCACAAGTGAGGTGACTTGACCAGTCCACTTTTAGTTGCACTTAATTAAAGATGGCATTCACTTCATAGTTATTTCATAACATTTTGTTTTTCTTAAACTGATATCTTTGATGAGTCCCAACTCATGGTGAACTGGCTAAAGAATTGGTGTCTTTTCATTTGTGTCATTGTTGATGAATAGCAGGCTGCATTTTTTAGGTTTTGAAATACAATCTTATTTAGAAAGAAGGAAAGTAAAGTTTCATCACTCAAGCTGTGTGTAATTCAATACAAATAAATCCATGTGTGCATGACCGGTGGCTGTGAGATAATGACATGCTCGAGCACCCTTTTTCTTCCGTGGACTCTTTTTGATAGAGTGCATTGGGCATTTAAGCTCTGATGTTCATATACGTGAAATTTCTGCAAAATGCTATTTAACATGTGATGTACACTTTTCCAGGTGTTTATGGCCTCTTTGCATATAATGAGTTTTTTCATTCTTTTCAGATTGAGACCGGGGGTAATCCAGGCATCCTCTTCAAGACACATCCTAACATCAACAAGGAGTTATTCAACAGTGAGAGCATTCTAAGCCTGAAAGATCCAAACCGGCCTTTTCCAACTGGTCAAGCTGGTGACGCTGCAGGTGTAGGTCTTCTGAAGTGGAGAATGCAAAGTACTGATGAGTCTATGGTGCCTCTGTCAAGTAGGTTAATTATACCTGGTAAACATAAATATCAAATTTGTGGTTCTGTTACTAACAGGCAATCATCATCGCAGTAAATTGCTGGCCTTCTGTTTCTGGAAATGAAACTTATGTAAGCATTGAATATGAGGCTTCATCAATGTTTGATCTGAGAAATGTTGTGGTTTCCGTACCACTTCCAGCTCTTAGAGAAGCCCCGAATGTGAGGCAGATTGATGGCGAGTGGAGGTGATTTTCTGAACTATTTACGTTCTTTCTAAATATCCTCGCATGCAATAGACAATAGTGCGGAAGGAAGAACAAGAACGTACATGCCCTGCGGAAGAACAAGAACGTACATGCCCTGCTAGCTCTTAAAGCAAGCAAGTCCTCAAAGTTGTGGAAAGAGATTGGGGGAATCCTTGGCCTGACACACAGTTCTTAAAGCTGGGCCCCTTATTTATTTAAATCTGTGGTCTTTTAAAAAATGAAGTGTCACTCCCTTACTTTTCATTTTGTACTATATTCATACATGATATTCAGTTGCCCAGTCAATGATGAAATTGCTAGTTGTCAGTAGGCACAGTACCTTTGTTATGTTCTGTTACTAGTTACAGACACTTTTTTAATTTCTTGCAGATATGACTCTAGAAATTCCATCTTGGAGTGGTCCATCGTTCTTATTGACAATTCAAATCGCAGGTGCGGCATAATTTTCTGCTCTATAGCTTTCTTCTATTTCTATGCACGAGTATTACCATTCTTGCGACCCATTTGACCTTTCACTAAACACTCTTGATCTGTCTGCAGTGGCTCAATGGAGTTTGTTGTTCCTCCGGTAGATGCTTCTGCATTTTTCCCTATATCTGTCCAGTTCTCAGCTACTAGAACATTCAGTGACTTAAAGGTTTGTTGTAATAGTTTTGTTTCTTCTAAAACTAGGAGTTTTGGTTCCTCTTTTCCTCTTGCTTTTAGTTCATTTTGTTCTTATGGATTGATATGAACTTAATCCTTTCTCATCTCCTCAGGTTGTGAATATCTTGCCTCTGAAAGGTGGACCGCCTCCCAAGTTTTCTCAGAGAACACAGTTGATCACCGAGAACTACCAAGTTGTCTGAATAATAGATCATTCGGTCACTTGAATGTCTGCTTCTGCACACTTTTTGGTTTTGTGAATTCCTCTGCCACATACCTTAATCTGAATTCGAGTTTTGTTTAGATCTTTGGTTTATAGTTTAATGCTGCATCTGACCGATGTCTTGCAACATGTGGTGAGAATGTTGAGTTCTTTCTTGAGAATTTATTGACTCGATTTTAGATGTCATTGACGTATTCTTGCAATTCTGTCTCGAGCATTTCCTGGACATATAAATGAATGAAATACACATGGTAGTTCGTGTTATTGCATAAAGTAAAGCGTAGTAGCCCAATGGCTTGTTTCCAACTATACATGTCCCCTATGTCTATTGTATCTGATTTTAATGAAAAGCTGAGTGGAATTAGTTTTGAAATATTGCAACCAAGTTATTCCCTCAGTGTCCGATGTGCATTTTGTTGGTAGTTATTGCAGTTTTCATCTCGAAATATTACCAAAGTTCTCGATCCTAACTTAAAGCTGGTTAATGATCTTTACATGCAAGAGTTGTCTTAATTTAATTCGATGAGCAGGAACTTAATTACCTGCCTATAGAGCGGACGATACCTGAGGTGTTTCGAGTGATTTTTCAAATCTCTTACAAGCGATCCTGCATCACATTAGAATTCTAGAGAAAGATCATTGGTAACTCATCATAACTCATCATGAAACGAAGGAAGGAACACGACTTTAAGAAATGCAGGATCACAACCAACGGCACATTAAGAAGAGCTTGCAAATTTGTTTTCGAGAACTAACTGCATATTCTCTACACTTCATCCCTTGTTCGAGTCCTCATGAACGATTGGCGTGGAGGGGCGCGAGAAGAGCAGAATAAAGGAATCACTTATGTATGACCAGAAGCTATTCTCCTTCAGAGTTTTCAGTGTTTCGGCAACTCCGCAACCTGTTTGGATTAGCGTAAGATAGAGCACGAACAATCCCGCCACGGTCGAGATCCCGACCACCCAGTTGCTGAAGTAGTAATGAACAAGGCGAGCTCTGAGTTTCGCGTACCTACTCATGAAGTAGACATCGATGTCGTCACACACCACTTTGTGCAGATATGACTCTTCACCGTCCCAATCCACTTCTCTGCACAGCTTGTTCACCAGATTCGCTGCCTCCTTGTTACTTCCGAGGGAGTGGTGGACTATGCCTTTGTAATGGAGGATCTCCACATCGTCCGCCGAGTTCACGAGCCCGTCAAAGAAGAACAGGTACGCTGTGGCGTCGGGTTTGCATTTCTTGTGGCATTGCTCGAAGGCCACCATGTTGCGAAACAAGGTGCCTCTGTGATCGTCTATGTGGAGGGGCGGAATCTTCAGGACCCTTCCCTCAGATTGGACGTCTAGTGCCCTGTTGTTCTGCGATTTCTCGAGGACCACTCCTGCTTCCCTCAACTCAGTTACAGATCGGATCATGCGCGCTTGCCTTTTCCGGTCCTGATCCTGTATCTCGGGGAGAACGCTGGAGCGGAATAGATCAAGAAAGTGACAGGCCTCATTCATCGCGGTGGTACCAGCAGCATTTCTATGTGAGTCCCTCTGCAGCAACGGATTGAAGAACTTCAACGCGAGGTCCTGTGGGGAAAGAATCGAGTATTCACATCGAGAATTGGCATCGACCAAATCGAGTAATTCGTCTAGAACTATCATCGGTAGCTGGTTTTCAAGCTTGATTAAATCGCGGCGCAGTGTTGGCAACATCCACCTTTGAAGGAGGGATGAAGAAGAACGGCCGCCAACCTCCCTCAGGAGCTGCAGGACGAAGCAACCATCGATGGTCATCATCTCAATGAACTCATCTCTGCTCAGCTTAACATCGTCTGCATAACGACTCCTAGCCCTCGGCTCTAGTTTCTCCATTGCCGAAATCACGCTGTCTAGTTCGACTTCACCTTCTTGTCTTGACTTGAGAAAACTCTGGAAGAATTTTAGCTTTACCTCCTCCATTTCTTTCAAGTGTTTATCTCCACGATGATAAGGGCCAATCGATACAATGCTTGGATCATACGCCTTTTCCTCTACTTGACGCAGTGCTGCGGGGACTCGGTAGATGCAGACATTTTTACTCTCTTCAGGAATCTTGGCATTAAATTTCTTCAGCAGGGAGGCTTTACAATTCCCATGCACTTGTGATGAGGTCGAGGCACATCTCCTGAAGATAGCTTCAAAGTTTCTTTTCTTGCATGACATCTGCAGATACAGCTGCTTCAACCCCCAAACCTTTCTACCTGCCATCTGCAAAATTGAGTTCTTGGGTTTGGAGGGAGGTGGGAGTGACTCTTTAAGCAGTTGGAAGTCTAACAGGTCAATTCATTTTTCTCATTTTCTTTCTGGGTGACAGAGAGAAATGCAGAGATGAATTGTTCGTTACACCCTGCATTAGGCTTCTCTAAGTCAATAAAAGCATGTTCTTTTAAATAAGAGGACCGGAGCCTAGACCTGGCATTCGCAAATTACTAAATCAATTATGTGCCTAACTCAGTATTGGCTTCTAGCATTAAGTTTCTTCATCATCTGTTTGCTCTCTTTTCTTTTACAGTTCTTGCTTTGATCCCCATTTTAATTCAATTAATTGGACTCCCTTAAATTTTAATCACTCAAGATATTATTTGCTTTTGTCTTGTCTTATATTGAGATTTACAACTTATCTTTTGGCATATAGATAAACACTTTCCTAGATGGTCATCGATGCTGTTATATCAAAAGATGTCTCTTGTGAATAAAATTTCTGTTCAACATTATTGACATTTAAATTTTTGCAATTCATTTAGTTATTTATTGCATAAAAAATGGAAGATTAATTTTTAACCCCTAAACAAAAATGTCAAAATTGCATTATGCATTATGGCGGAAGACTCAAGTAAATGATTCTAAATTGGATTGATTGGATTAAGGCGGCGATGATAAAAATTTGAACGAAGCTCATGACTGAAAATTGCATCAATTAGGCTATTTTCTATCCTGCGATAGTAGAATATTTCGAAATATTCGGTGGGCAACAAGGAAAAGAAAGCAATTCGCGTGGATTCCCAACATATCTGGGGAAGAAAATAAGAGAGAGGCAGCAAATGGTGATGATATCTTGGTAAGCTGGGGCTCCACTGTATACCTGCATGATCCGAAGAAAGAATATATTTTGGAGATCAACATAGGATATCATCGGCTATTTAGTGGAGTAGTACACGCAGACAGGAAAAGGCAGAGGGCCACAGAATAAAAATGCACGGCCGCGTGAGGTTTTTTATACCTTTCAAAGGACATCAAAAAGGAAAAAGTGACAGAAGAAAAGACAGAAGAGACGTGAGCAGGGAGCAGAGGGGGTCTGCGAAGAGTGTGACTGGGCAGCAGAGGAGAGAGAGAGAAAAAAAAAAAAAGAAAAGGAAAAGGCTCCTGTTCATCGTCTTCTTCGAGTCTTCCTCCGCCGTTCCGCCTGCTCGTGTCGTGCCAGCCACCTCCGACGCCTCCGCCTGCGACGACCCGACGGCCCCGACCGCTGTTCGTTTTCCCCCCGCGACGCCAGCGACGCCAGCTGACCCCGTCGCCAACGCCTGCGGCGCCCTCGGCCGGGTTCCACCTGTGATCCCCCGTCGCCAGCCACCACCCGCGCCACCGCAGCTCGTCCCCCGACGTCGCAGCGGCCCTCGAGCTCGCCCTGCAGCGAGCCACCGCCCCTGCACGCCGCTCGAACTTCCTCTCCGAACGACACCTTCAGCAGCGGAGCGCCCCCTGCCGTCGGGTTGTCAACGCCACCGGATCCCTCGCCGGAGTTCCCGCGCCGGAGCTCCGACGACCGCGACCGGAGACCGACGGTGACCAACCCCCTGCGCACCAACACTGGAAAGCCAAAGCAAGGAAAGGAAAAAAAAAAGAAGGGAAAACTAATTTAGGTAGTTTTTCTATTTATTTTTTTTTATTTTTTAAATTTTATTTTATTTTGCTTTCTTTAGTAGAAATATTCCTGGATGTAAGATTGAGATTCTCGATATGAAATTGCCTTTGAAATTTAGGATTGACGATTTGATTTTTGCTCCAGAAATTCGACTTGCAATTGCAATTGCAATCGCTTGAAAAATTGCAAATCCGATCTCACTCTTAAGATTCAATTAGCGATTTATTTAAAATTGGCCAATCCGATCTTACACGCGTGAAATATAGGTCGTCAATTTTTAGATATCAATCTTATCTTACTTTGATTTGTTGCCATGTCACTTGAATCAATTTTGTTTTTGTAAAAAAAATCATCCAAAAAAACTGAGATAGATTAGATTCGTTTTAGAATATTTCTCGTTTTAGGATTATCTTACATGTTTAGAATAGAAAATTTATCTATTTCGAATTTCTTAAATAAAAATCCAAAAAAATGCATTCATTTAGGACATTAGTTTTTTTTTTTTTTAAATTTTTAATTTCGAATTTAATTTAATAAAAAACATAAATCATCATGAACAAGGAAAATTAGAATTAGGGCATTATTTGCATGTGCATATTAGAATATATTGCATGCTTATTAAGAAAATAAAAATCACACACTCATCATATAAAATTAAGTTCATGACATGTACGTTATTTATTATTTATTACTAGGTTCATTTAATTAGAAATTACCCGTTATTAAGATTATGTCATTTTGGTTAATTTAGAGTGCATATTTAATTATTGCACGTTCATTAAGAAAACACAAAAAAATTATTTTACTCATTCTTATAGTTTAGGCTATATTACTATCTCATATTATTTCATGTTAAATTAGTAGAATTCATTGCATAAAGCATGATTTTCATTAAAAAAGTGAAAATGAAAAAAGGAAATTGCGTGTTAATTAGAAATCATATATATGATTGTTAATATAAATTCTAATCTAACATTGCAGATACTTTCGTTGCTATGAGGTAAGTCCTGCAATTTATTCACTATTTTATTTGTGTGTTAAATTGGTGGTTTGAGCATTTGTATGATCGCCTCACATGTTATGGAAATAAATTAAAATCAATTCAAGTTGCCTGCCAAACATTTTTTTTTTTTAAATAAAAGAGAAAGGTACTGAAAGGGTGTTAGAGAAATCTAGCGTAATCAAGTCCTCGAATACACAATTTCTAGTTCGTAGGAGTAAAGTAAATCTCTTGTTACTTACTTAGGATTCTAATCGACTCACCAAAAATAGATTAGTGGCGATTTCTATTTAAAAAATCATTTACATGTTAAGAACTTGAACGTAAGTCGCGAATTGATATGAGCTTGGGAAAGTCCGAGTTAAGTCTAGACTTAACAATTTATTAGTCAAATCCTAAGTGGTGCACCCAAAAATTTGGTCACGACAAACATACACAATTTGAAAACACTCACAAATTACAAAATCGATCCCATGGCTAACTCATTTTGGCTTGCAGCATGAAGTTTCTTCATCATTTATTTGCTTTATTCTCTTTTACAATTCTTGCTTTAGTCCCATTTTAATTCAATTGATCTAACAACCCTAAAATTAACTCACTCAAGGTATAGTTTGTTTTGGTCCCATCTCGAGGTTTACAATTAGTCTTTTCACATATGGATAGGTGCTTTCCTAAAAGGTTAACAATGCTATCATGTCAAAGATCTTATGAATTAAATTCTTGTTCAACGTACACAATCCATAAGCGCTCTTCCTTTGTTTGGTGCACAATTTTATTCATACTTGCCCCCTTTGTCATTATAGAAATTTGTCAAGAACCACTCCCTGATTAGGCCTTCTCACCCAAATGATCAATCCTACCCTTTGTTCTTTGGCATACAGGTATGAATTTTCCCAAGAGCTCACCTACCCAAGCACGCTTAGCAATTTAGTTCCACCGCTAAACAACGAATATGTCAAAGTCAATGAGAGCTTGCTCTTTTAATGGAGAAGACCAGAGCGTAGATCTGGGATTCACAAATTACTAAATTGATCCTCTGCCTAACTCATTTTTGGCTTGTAGCATGAAGCTTCTTCATCATCTGTTTCCTCTCTTTTCTTTCATAAATCTTGCTTCAGTTGCATTTAATTCAATTGATCTGACACCCTTGAATTTAACTCACTCAAAATGTTGTTTGTTTTGGTCACATCTCATAGTGAGGTTTACAATTTGTCTTTTGGCATACAGATTGGTGTTTTTGTAGAAGATCATCAATGTCACCATGTCAAAAGATGTCTTTTGTGAATTAAATTCATGCTCAACATACACAACCCATAAACACTCTCCCCTTGTTTGGTGCTCAATTTTAATCATTTTTACTCTCTTTGTCATTATAGAAATTTGCCGAGACTTGTTTCTTGTCTAGGCCCTTTGACCTAAGTGATCGATCCTGCCCTTTGTTCTTTGGTGTATATGTACGCATTTTACCAGAAGGTTACCTACTCGAGCACACTTAATAATGTAGTTTCACTGCCAAACGTTTCCGTTACATTAAAAGATGACTCTTGTGAATTAATTTTAGTTTTATATATACAATCCAAGAATATTCTTCTCTTCTTCGGTGGAATTGGGTTCATTTTTTACCCCCTCGCCATTCTAAACGCTTGCCTCATGAGTTGCTTTTATCTGGACCCCCTCGCTCCGCAACCACTTCCCACTTACAATTGATAAGATACCCAAACTTCATTGTGTGTTTCGTGTATAAGGTGAATCCCTCTGCTGGAACCCTTCGGGATGGTCATGGTAAGGTTGACCAACAAAAGGTAACAAAACTGAAATGATTGCCAGGATTTTCAGTACTTCGAAAGATGCTTTTTTTTTTTTCTCCCGTTGTTGGTAAAAGGGGTAAGAAACTAACATTGATAAGGCCTGCACTAGTTGTCGGATTCCCAAGAGTGGCGTTTGTTGTATGACAATCATAAAAAACTTCATTTTCTTGAAGAGGAAACACTATAGTTGGTAAATTGCAGGTGAAGTTCCCCCCCAGTTTTTACCCAATTGCATGGAGCTTTTCAAACGGTTGATGTTGAACCCTAGCGCTTGTCCATAACTACGGCATAACAAAATTGACATGTGACCGATTAGGAGACAAAATATCGCAGTGTACCCTAGTGTGGAAAGAACTCCATATTGATTTTGGACCAGAATTGGGAACCAAGCTAAATTCAATGCTTTTTAAGGTGATCAGAAAAAGAAAATTCAATTCCCAAAACATTTTTTTTCTCAAATTTTCCATGTGGGGCTAAGAAAACAATTATTGACATGACATATGAGACAAAACTATAGACAATATTTGGCATCACACTAGTGTGGAAAGAGCTCCATAGGTGAATTGCCACAATCCCATTGACCTTTGTTTCAGCAGCCAAAGAAGTCTTCTTTAGTCCATCTCATATGTACTGTCTCTTGTCTCTCTCTCTGCCAAAAGCAATTATACATGCAATTCTACAATCTTCATCTTTCTTGTTGAAGATATCAAATAGCAGGAAAAAGTAGAAGAGACGATAATTTGTGACTTCACCGAGCAATGGATCAGCAAACCAAGGTGATGCAGAGAGCTCCTTCCATCTCGTCTTGCTTCCTAGAGAGATTTTCCAGTGTTTCACCGAGATATGAGCATAAGAAGCAACAACACCGTCACCAGTGGCCCATGAATGGCACTGCTCTTCATGCCCTTCCTCAGCCTCCGTTACCACTAAGCTCCAGTTGACAAGCATCTCATCGTGGAAGAGACACTTCAACGCTATGGTTGATACTTAAATTTTGGCAACCTAGTCATTTGTTTATTGTATAGAAAATTAGAAATTAAGTTTTAACCTACAAAAATATTAGAATTAAATTGCATAA
Source organism: Eucalyptus polyanthemos subsp. polyanthemos (assembly GCA_017140185.1). Lineage (NCBI taxonomy): Eukaryota > Viridiplantae > Streptophyta > Magnoliopsida > Myrtales > Myrtaceae > Eucalyptus > Eucalyptus polyanthemos. Next base: position 54,563,115 of record CM029461.1, on the reverse strand, counting down.
CATATAGTTTTAGGAGCATATATTATTTAGTTTTTAATTGCATTAATAGCATTGGATCGTGGTGGACAATTTTGAGCTTAAAATTTCGATAGATGGAGCCCGTGAAATAAGGCCAAAATTTGGCTAAGGCTAGGAGGCTAGGTGGCTGAAAATCACATGAGAAGGGCTTTAATTGGCCTAATTTGAACTTAACTCAGCCCGTTGAGAGTTTAAATAGGGACAATCCTTAGGTTATAGAGTCCATCACGTTAGAAAATGTTTAAGTTATGTCACACCCCACAATCGATATGAGTAGGGGATGACACGGCCGTCCTTCCTCCTGAAAGATGCAGCCTCAAACCACCAAAGTATAACTCAGTCCACTCGCTGATATTACTTCATACTACTCATCGCTAGCTGAAAAACTTGAAAAAGATTGGAAAATAAAGAGGTGAGTAACCACAGCTTAGTGAGTAGTGCGTCTCCTCTAAGTGGATTGAGCACCCACTATGCATATTTACCACACCAAACCACAATTCATTATGGAGGAGGAACTAGCAAGTCTAGTTACTATCAATCTCTAGACTCAATTTTCTAAACTTACATTCATTTAATATGTTTATCATTCAATTTCCCTCAACTGGAAAATTGTCATGTTCGCATGATGCTTGGATTAATTCCAATATTTATGGTAGGTAGTGTTCTACACGACCCTGCCTTTGTCCTGACTATTTTTTTACAGGTTGTCCACCTTCATCTCAATGCTCCTTCCAAAGGTCTGGGTATGCAGCTTGGTAAGACCCAACGGACAAATCAGTTCTTGGAAAGCTTGAAGGCAGAAGGTGAAGTAATTCTGGAAGATGTGCAGCCAAAAGCTGCTGCATCTAAATTGGCTGCTGCTCCACTCACTGATCCCATCACTTTTGACTGTTGAGGAGCAGCAAAATCAATGTGACACTCAAACGTGATGGTGGAATGAGCAATTTTGATCTCCAGGGAACATTGTCACTTCAAATTCTAAACCAAGAGGATGGGCTTACCTAGGTTCAGATACTCTCCCCTTCCCTCATCTTTTCGATGCCTGTATAAGCAGAAGCAGATATTCCACTAGAAGCAATTTCCAAGTACAGCTAGGTCATTCATTAAAAATACATGCCAAATTTGGTAATGTCACCAGTCATTCATTTTCTGGATTGAGTGGGAAGCATTTCACTGTGGATGTATGTCACAAATCAGGTGACTTGACCAGTCCACTTTTAGTTGCACATAATTAAAGATGGCATTCACTTCATAGTTATCTCATAACATTTTGTTGTTCTTAAACTGGTATCTTTGATGAGTCCCAACTCGTGGTGAACTGGCTAGAGAATTGGTGTCTTTTGATTTCTGTCATTGTTGATGAATAGCAGGCTGCATCTTTTAGGTTATGAAATAGAGTCTTACTCAGAAAGAAGGAAAGTAAAGTTTCATCACTCATGATGTGTGTAATGGCCTCATTTAATACAAATAAACCCATGTGTGCATGACCAATGGCTGTGACATAATGACACGTCTTGAGCACCTTTTTTCTTCCGTGGACTCTCTTTCGTAGAGTGCATTGGGCAATTAAGCTCTAATGCATATATGTGAAATTTCCGCAAAATGCTATTTAACATGTGATGTACACTGTTCCAGGTGTTTACGGCCTCTTTGCATATTATGAGCTTTTTCATACTTTTCAGATTAAAACCCGGGGTAATCCAGGCAGCCTTTTCAAGGCACATCCTAACATCAACGAGGAGTTATTCAACAGTGAGAGCATTCTAAGCCTGGAAGATCCAAACCGGTCTTTTCCAACTGGTCAAGCTGGTGACGCTGCAGGTGTAGGTCTTCCGAAGTGGAGAATGCAAAGTACTGATGAGTCTTCATCAATGTTTGATCTGAGAAATGTCGTGATTTCCGTACCACTTCCAGTTCTTAGAGAAGCCCCGAATGTGAGGAAGATTGATGGTGAGTGGAGGTGATTTTCTGAACTATTTACATTCTTTCTAAATATCCTTGCATAGCATAGATAATGTTGCAGAAGTAAGAACAAGAACATACACGTCCAGCAAGCGCTTGCAGCAAATAAGTCCTCAAAGTTGTGGAAAAATATTGGGGTCTTGGCCTGACGCACAGATTTTAAAGCTTGGCCATTTATTTTTTAAATCTGTGGTCTTTTAAAAAATGAAGTGTCACTCCCTTACTTTTCATTTTGTACTATATTCATACTTGACCTTCAGTAGCCCAATCAATGATGAAATTGCTAGTTGTCAGTAGGTGCAGTACCTTTGTTATTGACAATTCAAACCTCAGGTGCGCCATAATTTTCTGCTCTATAGCTTTCTTCTATTTCTATGCAGTCATTTGACCTTTCATTAAACACTCTTGAACTGTCCGCAGTGGCTCAATGGAGTTTGTTGTTCCTCCGGCATATTCTTCTGCATTTTTCCCCATATCTGTCCAGTTCTCAGCTACTAGCACATTCAGTGACTTAAGGGTTTGTTGTAATAGTTTTGTTTCTTCTGAAACGAGGAGTTTTCTAGTTGGTTTTTCTTCTCCTCTTGCTTTTAGTTCATTTTGTTCTTATGGACTGATATGAACTTAATCTTTTCTTATCTCCTCAGGTTGTGAATATCTTGCCTCTGAGAGGTGGACCGCCTCCCAAGTTTTCTGAGAGAACGCATTTGACCACCGAGAACTACCAAGTTGTCTGAATAATAGATCATTCGGTCACCTGAACGTCTGCTTCTGCACACGTTTTGGTACTGTGAATTCCTGTGCCACATATATTAATCTGAATTCGAGTTTTGTTTAGATCTTTGGTTTATAGTTTAATGCTGCATCTGACCGATGTCTTGCAACATGCGGCAAGAATGTTTTCTTTCTCGAGAATTTATTGACTCGATTGTAGATGTCATCAACATATTCTTGTAATTCTGTCTCAAGCATTTCCTGGACATATAAATGAATGATATACCCATTGTAGTTTGTGTTGTTGCATAGAGTAAAGCGTAGACCAATGAAAGCTGCTTAGAGTTGGTTTTGGACCATTGCAACCGAGTTATTTTCTCGGGGTCCGATGTGCATATTGTTGATAGATGTGGCACTTTTCATCTTGAAATAGTACCGAAGTTCTTGATCCTAACTTTAAGCTGGTTAAAGATCTTTACAACAATAGCTGTCTTAATTTAATTTGACGAGCAGGAACTTAATTAGCTGCCTACAGAGCGGACGGAACCTGAGGCATTTCGAGTGATTTTTCAAATCTCTTACAAGCGATCCTACATCACATTAGAATTCTAAAGAAAGATCATTGGTAACTCAGTCATAACTCATCATAAAACGAAGGAACAAGACTTTAAGAAATGCGGCATCACAACCCACGGTACATTCAGAAGAGCTTGCAAATTTGTTTTCGAAAACTAACTGCATATCCTCAGAACTTCATCCCTTGTTCGAGTCCTTATGAACGATTGGCGTGGAGGGCCGAGAGAAGAGCAAAATAAAGGAATCACTTATGTATGACCAGAAGCTATTCTCCTTCAGAGCTTTCAGTGTGTCGGCGACTCCACAACCCGTTTGGATTAGCGTAAGATAGAGCACGAACAATCCCGCCACGGTCGAGATCCCGACCACCCAGTTGCTGAAGTAGTAATGCACAAGGCGTGCTCTGAGTTTCGCGTACCTGCTCATGAAGTAGACATCGATGTCGTCGCACACCACTTTGTGCAGATATGACTCTTCACCGTCCCAATCCACTTCTCTGCACAGCTTGTTCACCAGATTCGCTGCCTCCTTGTTACTTCCTAGGGAGTGGTGGACTATGCCTTTGTAATGGAGGATCTCCACATCGTCCGCCGAGTTCACGAGCCCATCAAAGAAGAACAGATATGCGGTTGCGTCGGGTTTGCATTTCTTGTGGCATTGCTCGAAGGCCACCATGTTGCGGAACAAGGTGCCTCTGTGGTCGTCGATGTGGAGTGGCGGAATCTTCAGGACCCTTCCCTCTGATCGGACGTCTAATGCCCTGTCATTTTGCGATTTCTCGAGGACCACTCCTGCTTCCCTCAACTCAGTTACAGATCTAATCATGTGCACTTGCCTTTTCCGGTCCTGATCCTGTATCTCGGGGAGAATGCTGGATCGGAATAGATCAAGAAAGTGACAGGCCTCATTCATAACGGTGGCACCAGCAGCATTCGTATGCGAGTCCCTCTGCAATAACGGATTGAAGAACTTCAAAGCGAAGTCCTGTAGGGAAAGAATCGAGTCTTCACATTGAGAGTTGGCATAGAGTAATTCGCGTAGAACTATCATCGGGAGCTGGTTTTCGAGCTTGATTAAATCGCGGCGCAGTGTTGGCAACATCCACCTTTGAATGAGGGACGAAGAAGAAGAACAGCCGCCGACCTCCCTCAGGAGCTGCAGGACGAAGCAGCCATCGATGGTCATCATCTCAACGAACTCATCTCTGCTCAGCTTAACATCGTCCGCGTAGCAACTCCTAGCCTCCAGCTCTAGTTTCTCCATTGCTGAAATCACTCTGTCTAGTTCGACTACACCTTCTTGTCTTGACTTGAGAAAACTCTGGAAGAATTTTAGCTTTACCTCCTCCATTTCTTTCAAGTGTTGATCTCCACGATGATAAGGGCCGATCGATACAATGCTCGGATCATATGCCTTTGCTTCTACTTGACGCAGTTTCGCGGGGACTCTGTAGATGCAGACATTGCCGCTCTCTTCAGGAATCTTGGCGTTCAATTTCTTCAGCAGGGAGGCTTTGCAATGCTCATGCACTTGTGATGAGGTTGAGGCACATCTTCTAAAGATAGCTTCAAAGTTCCTTCTTTTGCATGGCATCTGCAGATACAACTGCTTCAACCCCCAAATGTTTCTACCTGCCATCTGCAAAATTGAGTTCTTGGGTTTGGAGGGAGGAAAAAAGACTCTTAAGCAGTACGAAGTCAACAGGTCAATTATTTTTCTCCTTTTCTTTCTGGGTAACCGAGAGAAATGCAGGAGATCAATTGTTATTTTTCTTCCTGCAGTAGACTTTCTCGAGTCAACGACAGCGTGACTTTGAACAAGAATTTTAGAACTAGGTCTAGGATTCGCAAATTACTAAATTAACCCATACCTAACTCATTTTTGGCTTGTACCATGAAGTTTCTTCGTCATATGGTTTGCTCTCTTTTCTTACAAAGTTCTTGCTTTGGTTCCATTTTAAATCAATTAATCTGACCCTTGGATTTAATTCACTCAAGGTATTATTTGCTTTGGTGCTGTCTCATGCTAAGATTTACAATTTATCTTTTGGCCTGCAAACTTTTATAAAAGGTCATCAATGTTATTATGTCAAAAGATGTTTCTTATGAATTAAATTTCTGTTCAACATACACAATTTAGAAACTCTCTCCCTTTATTTGGTGTGCAATTTTATTCATTCTTGCCCCTTTTGCCAATATTGAAAATTTTCCAGGCCTTCTCACCTGAGTGGCCAATCCTTTTTTGTCCTTTGGCATACATTATGCATTTTTTAAGTGGAGCACTGAGCACTCTTAACATCGTAATTCCTCTGTCAAACATTGCCGTTAAATTAAAAGATGATCCATCAATGCTTTTCTCTCGTTTGGTGTGTAATTTGATTTATTCTTGCCTCATTTGTCATTCTAGAAACTTGCCTCTTGAGTTGCTTTTCATCCGGAGTTTCTTGCCTCATAATCACTTCCCCCTCTCATTGGACTTAGTTGTTACAATTAATAAGATACCTGAACTTCACTGGATGCTTCCGGTATAGGCTAAAACCCTTTGCTAGAACCCTTCGGGAGTGCCATGTTAAGGTTAACCAACAAAAGGTAACAAAACTGAAATTATTGCAAGGATTTTTAGTTTTATTTTATTTTATTTTTTATTTTGGTCGATGATTTTCAGTACTTCAAATGGTGCTCTTTGGTCGGTAAACGGGCTGAGAAACCAACATTGACAAGGCCTTTACAAGTTCTCGGATTCTCAAAAGAGTTAACTTTGTAAAATATGGGTTTGAAAATATGAAAAGAGGGAAAAGGATAAAAAAAAAAAAACAGAGAAAAGAAAAGAAAAGAAAAGTTCAAAAGTCAACAAAAGAAGAAAAAAAGGGACGCTTAGCTCTTTTAAAAGAGAGAGGGCTCTCGGGAAAGAAAAAGAAGAAAGGGAGCAAAGCGGGGAAAAAAAGGAAAGAAAGATAGGGAAAAGAGAGTGCGCTTTCGCACCACAGCTATGTATCCCAAATGAGAGTTTGACAGTTCAAGTAATCTTTATCATTTGATTGTAGGTGTTCTAAGATAAGTGATGCTATCTTTTGTTCCAATTTACAACTTCATGTTTGAAAGTGATTTATTATGAGTTATGAAATATTTTTGTTGCATAAAAATCTAAATTGGGCATTTATTGCTTTTCGATTTTTTGAGAATGGCTTGAGAAGGACTTGACTCGTTGGCTAGTGAATTGATGCATCTCTGATGTGTTTTCCAATGGCTTGGTCAGGTGTATTCTTGTCCAAAAATTATATTCTTTTCGTTTTCCTTCTCTTGTTCATCTTCTTCTTGGTCCACTCATGGTTGTCCCTATTCATTGTCTTCTTTGTTAATGTTGAAGATAAGCATTGCCCAATTCAAGAACATTAGAAGTGGGGAAGGGCTGGCAAAGGTCATGGGATCAATGAGGCCACCTCACCAGAGTTTGGGAGGGTCAACCTTGCCTAATGCCAGCAAGGGCTCGACGCCCATCGCTAGCAATGGGCAAGGGTCATCGAGCCCTTGCTAGCCAAGGGTGAGGCCGACCTTGGTCAAATCTGGCGAGGGTGGCCTCGCCCGCCCTTACCAATGGCCAACGAGGTTGGTGAGCCCTTGCTAGCCTCGTCAAACTTGCCGAAGACAAAATTGCTTTGCAATGGCATATTCTTCTTCTTCCTCCTCCTTCTTCGTCTTGGCTTCCCTTGCACGGAGTGACTTGTATGTGCTCTTGAAGCACCAAACCACCATGGTCAGGCCTTCCTTTGCCATCCTCCGCGACTGGGTTGACTCCTCCTCCTCTTCCTTGTCATAGCCGCCCTTTCCGCATTGCTCCTTCACTGGAGTCACGTGCGACACCGGCTCACGGGTTGTCTCTCTCAACATCACCTCCGTTGGCCTCTTGGGCTACATCCTACCTAAAATCGACCTTGTCATGACCTTGTCAACCTCACCACCAACAACCTCACCGGGACCCTCTTGTTGGGTCTTGGCAACCTCACCTCCCTTCAGCCCTCACTTGTTGCTGCCGGAGGTGGCGGGGCTAAAGAGGCTTGATTTTGTCGGCAATTATTTAACTGGCAAGATACCTAAGGTTTACTTGGATGTGGAGATGTGGAGAAGATGAACAAGTTAAATGGAAAACAAAAATAATATTTTTTGGACAAAAATACCCTTGATTAGGTCACCAAAATACATATCAAAGATGCATAGTTTGTCGGCCAACGAGTCAAGTCTTACTTTGAAACTAATGGCGCGTTTGGTAATCATTTTATTCCGGAAACAATTTTTCATTAAAAATGATTATTTTTGATTATATTCCTAGGAATTCTTAAGTATTTTAAGCCATTTGGTAACTATAAATTTTTTTATTCTCGGAATAAATTGTATTTAGTACCATTTTAAAAATTTCTAATCCAAATAATTTGTTTTTCATTTTAAAATAATTTTATTACTTTTCTTTTCTTTTCTTCTTCTTCTTCTTCAAGGTTTGCCAGTCATCGGCCTTGGGATGATTGGCGACTAGCTAGACGAGGGCCGAGCTCGTCGGTGGTTGGGCGAGCTCGGCCTCACTAGATTGGGTGAGGTGAGCCTTGCCCAGCCATGGTTGGGCCAAGCCTCATCGGTGGTCGGGGGAGACTTGGGTGAGGCCCACCTAGCCACCGGTGACCTCGCCAGACCTTGCACTGGCCAGGCGACCTTGCTAGACCTTGCCTTGGCTAGGTGAGCCTCTAGTGACCTTCATCGGACTTCGCCTAACAGGTTACCGGTGATAGGTGGCGGCGGCGATGGTGGCAGCGGTTGAAGAAGAAGAGAGAGAGAGAGAGAGAGAGAGAGAGAGAGAGAAGAAGAAGAAGAAGAAGAAGAACAAGAACAAGAAGAAAGAAGAGAAAAAAGAAAAATTGGGTTGGCTTGATTTTGGAATTGTTTTCGTAAATAAATAATAATTTTTTTTTTTTTACTTCTTGATTCTATTCCAAATCAAATTCCGGGAACAAAAGAACTAAAAATTTATTTCAGGAAATAAAAATTTTATTAAACAGATTTCTGTTCCAAATATACTCTCAAGAACAAAAGAATACAAATTTTCACTGTTTGGCCAGTTGCCAAACACACTCTAAATGACTACTTTGGATCCTTATTTGATACAGACTCCACTTCAAGTTATTTATTATGAAAAATGAGGTCACTTCAGTTCTCTATTTGATATTTCTCTTTGTGAAAACCCCATTCGATGGCATGTAGTGAAGAGAGGTTTTTCCTTTTAGGTTGCTTGACTTGGATGACGAACTCCCCTAAAAGACTTGCACAGACATGTGTAGGTGCTCCATTTAATCTCACTTGTTGACGAAAGTTGCAATGGAGTGGAAGGTGAAGCTTTTACGGTCTCGCAGGTTTTGCAGCTGTTGGGAATAACGGATCCCCGAAAACCGGATTCGACACCGAATCGAACCCCTAAATCAATGCGGAAGATGAAGCTCGGGAAAACACGCATCACCGATCGTAAAGCACACCACGGATTCGAGCGTACCTTGTTAGCCACAGATTAAACACCAACGCTGAAAAAGAGGAAGAAATTTTGATCCGATGATGTCAATTTGCCTTGAAAAGGGGAACGGCGTCGCCTTGAGCATTTGGAAGAAAAGAGAGCGTTTTTTTTTTTCTTTTTCTTGGAGGGAGAGAGGGAGAGGAACGCACGTACGTTCTGATTTCCCAAGAGGTGTGTTCTCTCTCTCTCTCCTCCCTTTTATACCTTTCCCCTCCACGGGTCCTATTCCCGTGGGCCGGGCCTTTTTGGGCCCAACTTGAGCGGATGGGCCTTAAACCCATCTCATAAATCCATCATCTCCCACTCGCACATGGTGGTCCAAAACCAACATGGGCGGACAGGCCATACTCATCCCCATCAGAGAAAAAATCCAGCATAGACTCTCACTTAACATGGTGGGCCAAACAGAATCCTCTTTTCCTCTCTTCAACATTCATATCGGTGAATAATCCGTGCGACCAGCATACTTTGAGAGCTCGTTGCCATACATCTGTTATGAATATATAGCAGCTCATAATTGGCATCACATCCTGAGTAGATTTAGTATGCAGTACCCTAGATCAATCGATCACATTTATATCTCTCTTGATCTCTTTTAAACAATGATATATTTATTGTATTCACAATTATGATTATCACAAAGACAGTCATAATTGGTTAACCGGTGAATACAAAACTACAATGTGATTCTCCAAAATCGATCTTCCTCTTTCCTTCAAACTCTCAATTTCAGTCCAGCTTGCTTTTCTAGAAATGCCCCATTAGATCGAATCACTCATGACCATTGGCAACATCCTAAGATAGCAAACACTAAATAGAAATCTTAAGATTAAGTAAGAGTCATGAGGGGACTAAGAAATTGAGGAACTCTCTTCCTCAAGAGTCTCACACGACATAAAAATTGAGATCAAACTTTTGCCACTCTTATTGGTCGTCTCATGCATACGTAGTATGAAATACGTATTATGGTATTAACTCCTTTCCCATGGAGCGTATGTCTATACCTTCAATACCGTACAGATGATAGTTCAGACATATCCAATGTCTAACTTGAGTTCACGTATCTACTCATTCACAAAATTCATCAGAACTCACATCTGGCATCTTAGACAGATAAAGTAAAAACATGTGGGGTATTTTTTTACTTTCGGACATAGTAAGTATTATATCCTCATCTTAACACTCAGTTAAGGCGACATACGTGTTTTAAGCTTGAGCTCTCGATTATCACCTAGATAATAAGCTTAAAAACAGTCTCATCTCTATTTATCACACGAAGAAATGAGGTGATTACCCATGTGAGTGGGCTAATCTTATATCTGTCCGACATACTTCTCAACTTAAAGTAATGCACTAAGCATTAAGATGCATAAAAATCAAATAAAAATTCATAGGCATTAATGATGAAAACACAAATTCATCAAATTGTGAACACTTAGGGAAAATACAATATTCAGTACATCAGTCTCTACGCAATCCTAGAGATTTCATATGGCCACAAAACACATCTCTAAGTATTGGCTTTATCATAGGATCTGCTACCATTTTATGCGTAGTATGTACTCTAAGTTCACATCTTTTCGTGCAACCATATCCTTGACAAGATTATACCTGGTATCTATATGTTTGGTCTTGTCATGATATTTTGGATCTTTGGTATATGCTTTTTGCTGCTTGGCTATCACAGTTAACCAACAATGAATCTGCAGCACTTCCAATAACACCTAAATGATCCAAAAAATCTCTTAAGCTAAACATCTTCTTATACTGCTGCTGATAATGCCACGAACTCAACTTACATCGTGGACAAGGCTATACACTTTTGTTTCTTACTGCTCCAACATATGGTGCCATTATTCGGTAAGAAAACAAACCCAGAGGTAGATTTTCTTTCATTTAAATCTCCTCTCCAATCAGCATCAGAATAGCCTTTGAGTTGCAGATCCTTTTCTTAATAACTCAGCGTATAATCAACAGTCCCCTTTATATACCTCAGCATTCTCTTAACGGCTTTCCAATGTGCTTAACTTGGATTGGATAGGTATCTGGTCACCATTCCGACTGCAAAGCATATGTTGGGTGTTGTACATATCATAGCATACATCAAGCTCTCAACAGCACTAGTATAAGGAACATGTTTCATTTGTTCCTTCTCTTGTGGAGTTCTTGGACACAATTATGGCTCAATCCTTCACCTTTTTACAATAGGAGTGTCTATGGGTTTATAATCTTGCATACGAAATCGTTCAAGAACCTTATTTTTATAGGTTTCTTGCGAAAGAGACAACGATCTCTTCAAAACGATCTCTTGAAGTCTTAACTCCAAGAATGTATGCAGCCTCACCCATATCCTTCATCTCAAAGTTAGAAGATAACTATCACTTGACAGTATTAACCAACTCCATATTGCTTCCGGCAATTAGTATATCATCAACATATAATGATATGATCACAAATTGATCATTGGATCTATTGACATATACACAATGATCCTCATCTATCATTGTAAAATCATATGCCGCTATGACATTATGAAAATGTATATACCTTTGTCTTGATGACTGCTTAAGGCCATATATCGACCCCTAAAGTCAACATACCTTTTCTTCTTGGCCTTTCACTATGAAACCAGCAGGTAGTTCCATATATGTTCATTCCTCTAATACTCCATTGAGGAAAGAAGTCTTTACATCCATTTGATGTAACTTAAGATCCATACTAGTCACTATTGCCAGAATAACGCGAATCAAGGTAAATCTCACTACAGGAGAAAATGTATTTTCATAATCAATTTCTTCCTGTTGATTATATCCCTTCGCCACAAGGCGAGCCTTATCCCTTTCTATTGAGCCATCAGCCTTTCGCTTTATTTAGAGAGCCTACTTGTTCCTATAACTCTGCGTCCTTTTGGAAGATCAACCAGTTCCCAGACTTGGTTTGATTTCATTGACTCCATTTCCTCTTTCATTGCATGAATCCATTTTTTTTATTTTATTATTAGGGCAGTTCAGAGCCTCATTAATATTTCTTGGCTCATCCTCATCTTGTGGAGCAACCGTAAAAGTTTCCCTTTCAATGTCAAAACATCGACGGGGAATACTTTGGCGACTTGTTCACCGTATGGGAGATTGTACACTTAGCACATCATTCCTCATCATGCTCCCACTTGGATTAGGTAATGATGATGTCGTCACATCAGGTGGTTGCAATTGAGAATGAGTTGAATTCAATTCATTACATCTCATATTGCTCCCACTTGAACGAACTCCACTGACATCATTATCTTGATCTAAGGTTTCAAATAGAGAGTTATTTTCCCTTATTTCGCCCCTCTTAGAAAATTCATCTACTAAGGATGTGACATCCCGTGATTCAAATTCAGTTATACTCCCACTTTCTTGCTCACCCATGAACACATACCATTTTGAGTGTTCGTAGTATCTCATGAAAATACTCTTATTTTCTTTGGGACCCAGTTTCCCAAACTTGTGAGAGGACTCATGAATATAGGCAGCACAACCCCATGGCTTAAGAAAACTTAAGTCCGGTGTTTTAACTGTCCATAACTCATATGAAGTGGAAATAACCGATTTGGAAGGCACCCGGTTAAGTATATAGGCAACAGTTAACAACACATCACTCCAAAAAGTGATGGGTAAGTTAGCATGCGCCATCATGGACCTAACCATTCTAGTAGGGTTCTGTTTCTTCTCTCCGCAACACCATTTTGTTGAGGAGTATATGGAATAGACAACTATCTTTCTATTCCTTTTTTATCACATAATTTTATGAACTTATCAGATAAATATTCTTAACCTCGATCGGATCTAAATACTTTTATTTTCTTGTCTAATTGATTTTCTGCCAGATTCATAAACATTTTGAAACAACTTATGCTTCAGATTTATGAGAAATCAAATAGACATATTCGAATCAAGTAGAATCATCTATAAAAGTGATGAAACAAACAACCCCTTGCCTTCCTCTCACATTCATTGAACCACAGACGTCTAAATGGATTAAATGCAGAGAAATTCAGCTCTTTTACCTTTTCCAAATGGTTTCCTTGTCATTTTCCCTACTAGGCAATGCTCACATATAGACAAATCGACTTTTTCAATATTGCCCAACAAGCCCTTTTTGGCTAGTCTTTTCATATGTTGTTGGCCCATATGACCAAGTCTAGCATGCCACAATATTCACATCATTATCATATAAGGTAGAAGACGTGAAATAAGGGAATAACATATTGACATCATCATAGTCAACATTTAATACAATAAAACCATCCAGAAAATGACCACAACCATAGTAGTTTGTATCCAAATACAAATATACATCTCTATTATGGAAGTTCACACTAAACCAAGCTTAACCAACACTAAGACATACACTAAATTTTGACGAATCTCTGGAACATATAGAACATCAAGGTACGTCAACCACTCATGTTCTATTGGTCGGTGCCAATTCCTTTACATCAGCTCTAGAGTTGTTTCCGATATGGATCCACCCAGTTCCAGTTGGTACTCGTCGGAATTCCACAAAGGATCCTCTATCCTTTGCTACATGGTCTGTCGCTCATGAATCTACACTCCACAAAGGATTGGATTCAGCCTATAATGCAGAACTTGACACATAAGCAAAGTTCTCAAATGTACAAGAGGTGTATAGCTTTTTTGGCTCACGACAGTCGCGAGCATAGTGACCTCTCTTGTCACAATTGTAACATCACACCCTTGACATTTTCTTCACTTGAGAATGTTTTCCTCTCTTGTGTTGGTTAACTCTTGATTTCTTGCAATAAGGACTTGATCCTTTGCATTCCCACATATTGAATGAATCAATACGCTTGCGTTTAGAGCACAAAGCCCTTTCTGAGCTAGAACCAGCATAGCAAATGTCTATTTTCGGCTCAAATACCGTTAGGCGGTCCTCTACTAGCTCAATGTGATGCACGACACCCTCAAGATTTTCCATAATGTGGTCAAGAGCTTCTAGTGCTTCTTGCTTTTCCAACACATATTGAATCTTCTTATTCAATATTTCACAATTGTTACCGTTCATATCAGCAATCACGTTCTTAGTTGCTGAAACCATCGATCTGAACACATTAGACATACATGCACGAATAATTAATGCCTATCATTTATGCATCCCTATTTGCATAGACCCATCATATTAATAAATAACTTTAAGTAAGGTTTCAGAATCAAAATGTCACTATGTTTCCAATCATCCTCCAAAATCCTAACTTAAAATTATTATTAATATAATTATCTCATGCAAATAAATTCTATGAAGTTACAAAAAACTTATATTACTACCTGACTAATTACCCACAAAGAACCGGCAATAACAGAAAGCGAGATAATTGACGTACAATTAAAAAAATCAATAATGCTTTCAATTAACACAATTAGGTAGTAATCATTACAAAATCAATCAAAGAAATAAATAGGGAATGTCCATTCTAATCTATCAGTCAAAACATCTGAGAAAACTGAAGGCACATTTGCCAACCATGGAAAAACTTTTGGAGAGCTTTCATGTCGCCTCTAAGGCGCATTTACTCGGCGCCATGTGGCTCTCAATCTAAGGGTTGAAGTTTTGGTCAACTCAATCCTATAGTGTTCTCTCACAAAAGATTCCACTAGCCTCCTATAATCCGGGACCACGTTGACCTCCCATAGCCGATCCAACACTGCTTGCCATTCAGGTGGAAAAGTGTTCATCAAAGCCGGCACCTTCTCAAAATCCGGCATAAGATAACCATTCCAGATGATTTCCTGTATCATCTGATTGACCTTGACCACATGTGATACTAAATCACTGTCATGCCACCGATAATCAGCTAACTCTGTCATCAGCCTCTTAAGTCTTGCATTTCCCTCGTCCGTTCTCGGGATTGCAGGTATCCTTGCATAACGCATCATAGTTCACCAACAAATGCGGGAACTAAAAAATAGATCACTTATAATCCATAATAAATATCAGGAAAAATACATAATTTTCCAAAATTCATGCAACAAATGCAGAATTAAAAATGGATTACTTATAACCCATATAGGCATGACTGAAGGTGCAACAAAGTCAACGGTCAAAGTCAACGGTCAACGACGTCAGTCAACGGGCTGGGTCAACGGGCGCGCGGGTCGGACCGGACGGACCGGTCGGGCCGGTCGGACCGTCCGCGCGGATTGACAGCACGTGCCTCGCGCGTGCGGGGATGACGTCACGCAGACGTCATCCGGCACGTGCTGGGCGCGTGCCTACGTCCACGGGTCGGGTCGGGTCGCCGGCCGGTGACCGTCCGGCGAAACGTCGTCGGTGATGACGTCATCGGTGACGTCAGCACGCGTCGGTTCGCGGACCGGCACGTGCCGGTTCGCCCGCCGGCGGCGTGCATGCGCCGGTTCGCCGACCGGCGCGTGCGCCGCACGTGCTGACCATAGCCAGCGCTTCGGGCGCGTTGCGCCCACGCGCAGCGCCTTTCGGCCGCACTTGTGGGCGCGTGCGGCGGCGCCCGGCGGCGGTCGATACATCGCCGGACTCGTCTCGACATCGTGCTTATTCCTATGCAATCACAATTCTATTTTGACTTACGAAAATTCGGAAAAAAGGCCGAAAAGCGCTCGGGTGTCGGGATTTTCGCCCGGTTCCGTACGGCCGAAGGGATTTCGCGAAAAATCAATCAAAAACATCAGAATTGATCGGGAAAAATGTGAACTAGTGCTCTGATACTAATGTTGGGAATAACAGATCCCCGAAAACCGGATTCGACACTGAATCGAATCCCTAAATCAATGCGGAAGACGAAGCCCGGGAAAACACACATCACCGATCGTAAAGCACACCACGGATTCGAGCGTACCTTGTTAGCCACAGATTAAACACCAACGCTGAAGAAGAGGAAGAAATTCTGATTCGATGATGTCAATTTGCCTTGAAAAGGGGAACGGCGTCGCCTTGAGTGTTTGGAAGAAAAGAGAGCGTTTTTCTTTTCTTTTTCTTGGAGGGAGAGAGGGAGAGGAACGTACGTATGTTCTGATTTCCCAAGAGGTGTGTTCTCTCTCTCTCTCCTCCCTTTTATACCTTTCCCCTCCACGGGCCCTATTCTCGTGGGCCGGGCCTTTTTGGGCCCAACTTGAGCGGATGGGCCTTAAGCCCATCTCATAAATCCATCAGCAGCAAATGCCATTAGTTGGAGATAAACTGACTCTCGTATTGTAGTGGTTTTCAAGAGAGCTAAAAGAACTATAAGTTGTATTTTTTTTTTTTTTGGTCGGTGAGCTATAAGTTGTATACAATTCCACTAAATGCACAAGGTGATAAACTAGCAGAACTTTGCCTTTTCATAAAAACAAAAATCAACGGAACCTACGATTATGAGATCCATTTCTGAAGTCAATCGTTAATACCACATTGTCAGGCTGGAGGAATTTCAAGTCTGAAATGGTTCGTGAATGGACTTGGTTGTCTATGGAGATGGAAATTTACTGGAAATGGAAACGTGCTCGATGGAAAAAAAGAGTGGTAAGAGGAGGTGTGCCAACGTCTCCTGGATATAATGTTCTCATAATTAGAAACCTATCCATTCATTAGAGTAATGAGCTTTGTTGTGCTACTCCCTCAGATGAGTACATCGAACCAATAGGTTCTCCCAGAGACTTATATTGTGATATCCCGAAATTTGGTCATTTCAAAATATATGAAATGGTTATTTTATTCAATGCATTGATAGTTAATTTATACTGAACTGATCACTCATGAATTAACTAATCTATTGGGCGAGGCTATAAAGGGTTAAAACGTGATAGACTAGAGAATTTAATCAAGGATCGACTGCTCGACTATAAGAATCGACAAGGGTCAATACTATGCCGTTATGAGTCAATTAGCGAATAAATATAAATCAATTCGATAGAAGCACATAGTCGATTCGTGGCTGGTTTCGCACGATTACGATACTTGCATCAAACGATGCTAAATCGATTTTCTATTGATTTTGTATTCATAATACATAATTGAACCATTGTGATTACAAGATAACTAAGGGTTATCCATGATTCGAAGAGGCACAAACGTGGATCGAAAATTATTAACCATGGGTCAATCACGTGAAAACCCTAAAAGCCACATGATAGTTTAGGTTATACTAAAGTTGCATTTAATCAATTTTAACAGTAAAATTTAATACTATTTCGGGCATCGAACTTCAAGGGTTTTAAGATTAATCTATTTAGACGTCACCTCATTTATCTACAAATTGTCAACAAGTTGAGAATTTTAGGAAAATGATTAATCGATCGAGAATTGGACGCCGAAAAGAGAAGCCGGGCCGTTGGGCCTCACGCCCATGTGGATTTCGGCCAAGAGACCAAAGTGGGCCAAGCCAAGTCTACCAAGCCCATTCAAGCAAATGGGCCCAAGGGTAAAATTAGAAAGTTGGGACAAAAAGTATGTGAAATGTCTAAAATGCCCTTTCATTTATGGACTAAATGACAACAAAATAAAGGGAAGGAGGAGAGTATTTTAAGAGATTTTTGTTGGTTGTGTAATGATGAAATTTTGAGGAAAACCACCGGCCGCGGTGGCCCCACTGGATAAGGCTCTGTTGATCCTTAACGAAGAGGTGAAGGGTTCAAAACCCAGAGGAGGCGCTAGGTGTATTAAGTGTGACTCAGAGGTGGTGGGTCCTCCTGCTTAAGTGTCACGGGGGTTCTGGCGCTTGGTCATTGCGCCTATGAGCCGATTCCTCCAGCACCAAAAAAAAAAAAAAATTGAGGAAATCGTAAGAAATATTTATACCTCTCTCTCTCTCCTTCTCCTTCTCTTTCTCTCCTCTCCTTCCCTCCCTCTATCTCTCACGCCTTCGCAACACACCATCACCCCCCCCCCCACATTTCAACCGAAGCACCCCATTTCCCCCCTCCACTTCTCCTCTTTGCTTTCATCCCTATCTTCTTTCGTTCTTCATTCCCTTTCCCTAAGCCACCGCAAGCCACGCCATTCCTCGCTCGTCCTCACTGCGGCCCATAGCCACCGTTGCCGCCACTTGCTTCACCTTCCAATTGCACTGTCCCCTCGCCAAGAACCACTGCCGAGCATCCCTACTTCCACCGCCCACTCGAGCTGCTAGTTGCCGCCCCTTAGTCACCATTCTTTGACGCTGCTGCTCGAGCCACCTTCATTGTTGCCCGTGTTGTCGTTGGTCGCCATCTCTCATGCCGATGCTCGACCGTCATCACCACTACTAAACACCCTCCCCCACACTTGGTGGCCATGAGCCTCAAGTGGTATTGCCACTGCTGTCGAGTCTCCATTCAAGCCGGGAACGCCATATTTTGGATGCCGTGGCACCGTTGTCGGACCGCCGTTGCGCCGCTGTCACATTGCCGTTGTTAGAAAACCGTGAGTTAACTCCTAATCCTTAATTAGGTAGTTAATTGAGTTTAGGGATATGTTTAGTTTAGACTAATGGTGGTTAGTGATAAATAATTATGGTTTAGCCTTAATTATGGTTAAGGATGGTTTAGATTAAAGTTAAGTATGATTAGTTTAATGAATTACATTTAGGTAAATCAATGATGGTTAGTCTTAATTAATCATAGTTAGCTTAATTAATCACGATTAGCTTAATTAAGCATGGTTAAGTTAATTAATCACAATTAGCATGATTAATCGTAGTTAGCTTAATTAATCGAATCATCTTAAATAATCACGATTAGTGCAAATTAATGACGGATCAGTCGTTAAGTAGAATTTTATGCTTGATTTTCTGAATGTATTTATGCATAATTCTAATTGTTTGAGCTTATTACGTCATGTTATTTATTGCTTAATTACAGGCTTTAATTACTATATTTTCAAAGAAGGTTTATTTGGCAAGAAAAATGCATATTTTGAGGTGTCGGATTTGGACGTCGTGTTTTACATGTTAAATGGGGCAATGGGTTTTAAAGTGAAAGTGTACAAAATTTAGGAGGTTGATTTTTAGTACGTAACCATGCGTGAATATTTTATCGAAATTTTAAATGTGAAAATTTGCCAAAATTTGTAATTTGAACACAAACTCTTTTGTACTAGACTAATTAATGGCAAATAAAATTTGCTTGAGTGTTGGCGTGCTTGAATGGTCATTTAATCGAACCCGTCACTCAACAGAAGTTTGGGGGCGATGCCCAATATTTATTGGATGCCTAGTGAGGGTTCGGATACCAAGTTGTGGTTGAAGCCAGATTGATTCTCCTTAGAGAATGCTGTCTAGGCGGAGTTCTAAACGATACTATACCCGATGGGATGGGAGGATGCCCTCAAAAGACCGTCAACTCTTGTGTTGGCCGTAACTCTAGAGGTCATGATAATTGAACACGTGTGTTTGGCAGTGCACCTGGATATTGTGGAACGTGTTATAATTATTGATTATGCTTGTTGCATTAATATTGGTATGTGTGATTTACTAATGTACAGGGGTGTGCCAAGGTAAGATAAGATTGTATATCTTTGCATGTTTAGATTGCTTTCGAGATGAATTAGCGTCCTAATTGAGGCTTAAACTATTAACTCGCTGAGATTTTTATCTCACTGTTGTTGTTTAAATATTTTTAGGCTCGTGAAGAACCTTCACGATTGGTTCGAGGTCCATTTGGAGATGAGGGATTGGCTTGGCGTTAGTGAAATTTAGGATAACCCTAACCCTACTAGTTTTTGTTGAAGAGCAATAGAAAGTTGTCATTATAAGAAAGGCTTGTAATATTACATTTCCTAGGGTTAATAAGTTTCTAAATAGAAGTAGGGCTCGTTTGGTTTGGCTTTGGGAAAATGCTATTGGTAAACATATATTTGAAAAGCCATTTAGTATGACCAAATTAAATTTTTTAGTTTAAGTATTTTTAAAATTGCAAAAAAGAAACAATGACTATATAACATTTTACATTTTCATGTTGAGAGTAATGTAAAAGATATATATTAATAAATTTATTTAAAAATTATATTAAAAGAATTTGATTATAGATTAGATGTAAAGCTCAACTTTTGGCCTAGGGTTCTTTTAGGTTTGTTTTCAACTTTATATATATATATATATATATAATTATTGTAATATTAATCATCTTCATTAATTAATGATCATTCTAGTGTATTGATAAAAAAGTTGGGCTATTGATTGTCAAAAGATAAAAATGACAAAAAAAAAGGTGAACCTAACATTTGCAAAGGGTTTTTATTATTTAAAAAAATAAAAAAGAAAATCCGATGAAACTCTATCGCCGATCAACGGCGGTTGGGGTGTGAGAAAGATGATTGGTTTAAAAAAGAAGAAGAAGAAGTCAACGGATGAATAGTAGTGGTGGATTTGCATTTTCAAAATGCCGAAAGCTCAAAGTAGGTGGCTTTCAGCAATTCAAAGGTTAGCATTTGGCTAAGGACACCTCCAAATACTGAACCAAACACCTACATTTTTTTCCCAAGGGGCTTTCGAGGTTGAAAACCCCTTGGGAATGTTGAACCAAATGGGGCGTAATGCTTTTGGAAATGTTTGTTGTAATGTTGACACTATCCATTTTTGTTGGTTGATTGGGTGTTTATAAAATGCTTCCGCTTGCGTTTAATCAAAAGATAGAAAGGATGGGTCGACGACGTGTCTTGAAACGTCGCAATTTATCAACCGTTGTGAGATGATCACGCAGTTAGAGATTCGGGGCGCGACATATATTGATTAATGACAATAGGCAGATAATAGAAAAAACCCCAGATCCTCCATCACAAACGAAGGCAGAGTTACAGTCTCTAATTATCTCCTAAATTGGTGATAGTATTAAAAAATTGTCTTGTACAAAGTAGTAGAATGTGATGAAACACTTGTAAGAGTTGGTAATCGTCCTGTGCATGATATGGTAGTTGAACAGTTACCTTTCTGCATTTTCGAGCAGTTATTACTTGGGCAACCAGTTTCCACGGTAACTGCTTCCATCAAATGTCCAAACTAATTACTTGGTGTGACTCGGGCACAGGCGATTGTTTGGTATATTGAGGTCTGCCAGGGAGTCCAACTAAGTAAGCACTTTAGGTTAGGAACCAATCAACTGAACAATGCTCTATCTCTGTGAGGCTTGACTGGTTCGTTACAAGCATGTCCTGTGAAATTCCAACCACAGGCGAGATCTTGCCGCTGAACTAGTTGCAAGAAAAATCCGATTTACCATTTTAGGAAGTGCATCACTCTAAGAAATCAAACGTTCTTTCCATTGAGACTCAGTCACTCATTGGAACTTTCAACTTGTCTTCGTCTATCGTTGTATAGGATATAACAGGGAGAACCCAATTATTCAACTTCAACCCCAAAGATCAATGTCGAGTTTACCTCGCCTGGGAATTCTCTGTGAGTAATTCATTGAACCCTTGCAGCTAGGTAACGACGAAAAAGATCAATCACATTTGATGGGTCGTCCTATCTTAGAATGTCCTGTTCGGAAGTCAGTCTGCAGCTCTGGGGCATGGTGATTTAACAGGGATAATTCAAGGTTAGACTCAACAGATTCAAAGACAAACATTGTATGGCAGGGTTATGTTATAGGAGCCACAACCCAAAAGCGTGAAAGAGCTAAACACCATATAAACCCCACATCAAAATCTCACACCAACCAAGTCCCCATACCTTGCAATTAGGATCATAATAGGTGTGGATTTCCTATGATAATGTTCAGAAGAGGCACTTACGCCATCCGTCCCCTTTTACCCTTGTTGTTCGGGCCAAAAATTTGTGTTCGTTCATATCCATCGCCAGAAGACCACTGATTAAGCACGGTTGTCAATCGGAGTTTGAAGAGCGTGTGAATTGAGTTATGGCTCTTGTAAATTGGAGAAGTTAGTTAGCAACTTTTTGGCTAATCATAGAAGGAAAACAATCTTATTCTGAAGCCAAACTTTATATCTCAGCGAGCCTTCATTTATGACTTCACGAAGATGATATGTTTTAAGGTGCGTAGATTCCTATAAAAGATTTAAAACCTACTCTATGTTAATTAAGGAACCGGGCCTTAGTTTAATTAATACTAATATTATTTTAAGAAAATATACCATGTGGACAATCAACATAGTGATTAGGCCATGGGTGAATTTCTCGACTTTTCCAAGTTAGAAATTCATCTCCATCGTATCTATTGTTTCAAAACAGTTCTACTTTAAAAATCAAGAACTGAATTCACATGACAATCTCTAAGAGGCATATGCTTCCGACCGAATGATTGAATTGTCATTTTTATCTACATATATTCCCTCATCGCCGAATAGAATCAAAATAAATGCTAATCCCATCTTTATGGGCCAAACTCAAGCTGAAAGCAGAAGAAAAAAGAAGAAGAAATGCCCCGGCTTTGAAATCTTGCTCATCAAGCAAAGGCCACTTCTCTCTCCCTCGATCTCAACACCCACGCTATAAAAGTCTCCATCTTTCAATTTCTCGGTGTTTCCGTTTGTGCGTGTGTTTTTGGGTACTCGTTCCAGTGTGTGCGCGAGTGTGCGATCGTTTATCTTTTCGCTTAAATTTGACTGGGTCGCCAGTTCCGGGCAGCGGATAGGTGTACGAATTGATTGGTCGAGCAAAGTTGTTGACTTTCCTCGCTTATTGGATTCGTTGCGTCGTTTTTATGGTGAATTAATCGAGAACTTGTCTCTTTGTTTTCTGTTTCTTGGTTCCTATTATGTACGTTGTGAGCAATATGTTAGTTTTGCTGAATTTTCTGAGAAGTTGGGTATTTGTAATTGGATCATACACCTCGTTGGACTGGCCATGTGAAATATAATGTGGAGAATGGCAGCTCGTCACTCCGGAAAGTCTGCTACTCTCTATCTCTATTATGTTTTCCCTTCTCTTTGTTAATGGGTTGATGGTTTGGATAAATCGTGCTTGGAGTGATTAAAGTGGGTTCTTATTTGATGGGGCTAAGAATTGTCGACATTTGGTGTATCAATTAAATCTCCCTTTCTCTCCTGCTGATGCCGGCGAGCTTTGCGTTCTCATTATAGGTGAAGGAATACGAAATGCCTTGGCTTTTCTAGAGCAGGTCCGAGTCATTTAGCAATGCAATTTATGGTCTTAGGATGAGCGTGTCCGAGTTCTAGAGATGTCTTCCTTGATTAATAATGCTCGGTCTGAAGCTTTTGGGGTTCCTTTGATGCAGAAATTTTTTAAGCAGCTTTGATGCATCGGAAGATGCTTTCTCCTCATTCCAAGTTCACTTTAACTCTTAGCAGCCACCACCAAATCAATCCTTTATTGTGTATTTCGCATGCATATGTGGTTTTGT
The DNA here is from genome assembly GCA_017140185.1 of Eucalyptus polyanthemos subsp. polyanthemos. Classification (NCBI taxonomy): domain Eukaryota; kingdom Viridiplantae; phylum Streptophyta; class Magnoliopsida; order Myrtales; family Myrtaceae; genus Eucalyptus; species Eucalyptus polyanthemos. The sequence goes on along the minus strand of CM029461.1, from coordinate 54,539,989 downwards.
TTTCACCCCTTTTTAGCAACCTTCGCGTATAGTCGTGGGACTAACAACACTCTTAGGGTGGCATACGTTACTTAATTCATGAGGCAGCGCATCTTGATACTTAAAGAGGCATTCGGCTCTGAGCAGGGCACTTTATTATTATTCAAAAGACTTCCCTGAACATGTCTTGATAGAGTGACATGTTTATAATTATGTCATAAACTTTCTATGCTTGGCCAGAAGCACTGATGACCTTGGCAATCTGGATGTACATACCTACAGATGTTCATTTACATGGACATGCTTATCTGCTCTTGTGGTACACTCTACTGTATTATTTTCTTGATGATATTGACCAGTGTGTTTGTGACATTCAAAATTTTGGGTTTTAATTTCTACTGGATAAATAATGCCATTTTCGTTCAATTGAAGCCATGGATTGTGAAATTAGGATGCAAGTGGGCTATATTGGTAAGGAAAAATACCAATTGGAATAATGGGGTGTTGAATAAATTAATAGGGTTCAATTTGAATTGATTCAAGTAGGATTAAGGTTTAAATTGGAAAGAAACCTAGCAAAATTCGTATGCCACACTTACCCCCATATTTTAGCCTACCTAAAAGCTTCTAGAAGGGGCAAATTGGTCAAGAAATGGTGGGTGGAAGGTGACATCACATGATGTCATGGTGGCCCATGTGTGATGACCTAAGAGAGAGAGTGTGAGAGAGGAAGAAGGGAAATTGATTTTTCCTTCCTCTCCTCCCTCCTCCGTCGACGGATCTCCCCCATCTTCTTCTTTTTTCTTCAAAACTCCATGGGAGACCAGCGAAGAAGCAGCTACCGTCGCCGCCTCTTGCCGCCGTCGTCGCCCACCGAAGCCGGAGCCGCCGCCGTTGCTTCGCGGTTGGCCGCACCTCACCGCACGCCCTATCTTCTGCCCCTCTCTCCCTCCTCTTGCTGGTGCGAACCAGAAGGCAGCAGAAAGTGAAGCAGCGTCCAGCGTCGCCGGAAGGAGCCGCGACCAGTTGCCTGGACGCCGCCGCACCGGAGCCGCCGTACCGCCGCCCGCGCGACGCCACGCGCTCCGTCGCCTCACGATCGCGCCTGCCGTCCCCAGCTGTGCGATCCAGCCTCTGTTTCACCTCTGGTCGGCCTCGTTCGGCCACCTCAGGCCGCCGCCCGACCACCTCCGGCCACCGCCGACCCCGCCAAAGCTCCGCCTCACCCTCAGCCGCCCTTGGCCGCCTCAACCGGCGCCGGAACCACCTCAACCAGCCGTGCGCAGAGAGCGCAGAAAAATGGGTATGACAGTGGGTTTTGGCCCGTTTGGGCCTTTTCCGAGCCCCAAACCCGAGGCCCGCTTTGGGAAGAATCGTTCCTCGCGTCGCCACCGTCGGATTGATCCGATTTGCGCGCGATTTGGTGAGTAATCTCACTAATCCCGGATTAGTTGGCTAATTATGCTTTAGGTTGGTTTAGTTTTAATTAATTATGTTTAGGTTGTTATATTAGAATTAATTAGCAATTATTAGTCAATTGTGATGCGATTTAGATAAATTGATTGCATAATTAGCAAGTAGACGTGGTCTACTATTTATTGGGAGTGTCTCGGGAATTTTCGGACCCCTAATTGAGCTTCAATTTGATGATTCGGGCCTAAGTGAGATTTTTGGCAATTAAATATTAATTTTCGGAATTAAATTAAATAATTATTTATTTTCCGAAAATTCAAGGGAAATGGTCTGGAACCGGAAAATTATGCTGATGACTGTGGTGAAGTCCGTTTATTTAATCGGAGTTTATTTTAAGCTAAATTGAATTTTTAATATTAATTAATTTTCGAAATTAATTAAATAATTATTTATTTCCTGAAAATTCAATTGGGATGGCCCGTGACCGGAAAATTATGCTGATGACCGTGGTGAAGTTCGTTTATTCAATTGGGTCTTATTTTGAGCTAAACGGAATTTTTAATATTTAATAATTAATTTTCGAAATTAATTAAATAATTAAATAATTTTCAGAAATTAAGATTGAGATGGCCGACGACCGAAATCTCGTGCTGATTGTCGTGGCACAGTTCGTTTATTTATTTGGGCTTTGAATTGTGCCAAATTGATTTAATTGTGGATTTTTAGGATATGTTCCTAAATTGATTATTTGGGTAAATCGAGTACGAATTATGGTTATGGTTAATTATTTTAGAAATGGGATGAATTATCATGAAAGGCACGTGGCTCTGTGAATAGTAAATCACCTCGGAGAATGCACATGGCTCGGTGACGAAGTATGTTGCCTCGGAGAATGCATATGGCTCGGTGATTAAGTGCGGCATCTAAAAGACACGCGCTCGGTAATTTGATCATTACCTCGGAGAAGGCACGTGGTCCCAATGAGTATGTTTGGCATCTAAAAGGACACGTGGGCTCGGTAATTTGACATTCACCTCGGAGAAGGCACGTGGTCCCAATGAGTATATTTGGCATCTAAAAGGGCACGTGGGCTCGGTAAATTGATGCATTACCTCGGAGAAGGCACGTGGTCCCAATGAGTATATTTGGCATTTTAAAGGGCGCGTGGGCTCGGTAAATTAATGCATTACCTTGGAGAATGCACGTGGCTCGATGATCGGTTCCATCACCTCGGAGAATGCACGTGGCTCGGTGATAAGGGATATCGCCTCGGAGAATGCACGTGGCTCGGTGATTGGTTCTATCAGTTATGACTGTATAGCAATAGCTTGAATGACCGGGAAATGGTAAGGCTGTCATGTAATCGACTAGGTCGATTGATCGTTGCTTTGATTTGACGTCGTGAATTGATTGATTGATTGGGAATGACCATGAGATGGTCTGATTGACTTGTAATCGACTAGGTCGATTGATCGATGATTCGATATGAGTGTGACTTGATGTGATTCATTGCCTTGGTTGGATGTTGTGAATTGAATGATTGAATGGAGATGATCATGAATGGTCTTCCTGGCATATAATCGACTAGGTCGATTTGATCGATGCTTCGATTAGTGATCTAATTGCTTGGGTGTCTATTATAAATCGTACTAACTTGCAGGTGAGATATGAGGCCAAGGTATGTCTTCTGCCCTATGCGTGTATAGGCAGCCTATAGTATAATAGTTTACTAATTGGGCTTAGTGGGGTAGAACTTGCTGAGACGTAGTCTCATCCCAGTTTGGGGAAAAACATTTCAGGACCTGGATGAGGAGCCTAAGGAGGAGAAATCTGACGAGGAGATCCCTGTTAAGGAACCTGAGGAGGAGTACGTGAAGGAGAACCCCGAGGATGATCCAGAGTAGGATCCTGATGACGATTGTTATAGAATCAATTTGAGTAGAAACCAATCGTTTTAGTATGGCATGTATATGATTGCAATGGTGTGGTTTTCAGGTTCAATTCCCTAGTCCTACTTGTATATCCCATTGTTTTATTGTCTGGGGATTTATAACCACTTCCGCATGTGCATATATAAATGAAAGGGTCGGCGATACATAGTCCTGGGATATCGCAATTTAATATCGACCAAAAAGTTAAGGGATGTGCGCGTGCCTAAGGATCGGGGCGTGACAGTGTTTGTTGTTTTCAGAGACAGTAGTCTTTTTGGCTACTGTGTGTGTATGTGCACATCCACTCATATGATTAAATGTGTATGTCCTTCTAAATACAGAGCAGCTGTCACTGCACTGGCTAAGAGTCATGCAGATGGGTAATTGCCACTCGAAGACTTCAATATGTTAGTTTTAGGTGCACCAGATGGTCTAATGTGCTAGATATACAGGTGAAGGACCAATTCTTATTTGATATATGCTTTGGGACGAGGTAATACTATCTCCATACTAAAACATTTTGAATAACCTTAATTTACAATTTGAAGTGGTAAATTTGCCATAACAAGGATTTGTGAGACAAATCGTGGATTGGAATGATCAGTGTATTCTGCCAGTTATATGATTACATAATATGGAAACCACACAACCTATTTTTAAGTTAGCCAGTGCATTAGTCTGACGGTAAAAGATTTTTCTTGGATTCGTGACACCTTATACCATCACAAAAAGATATAGAATGCATCCATTGTGATAGATGACCCAAATCCAGGCCCAGAAGCATACATCAATATGAGTTAGCACATGATTAAGCCTATGAAAGTATCGCCACTATTATTTTTCGATACAATTAAATTATATATCAGAATTGACTAAGCATACCTACCTTGTGCTGCACGCTAGATCAACTGGGAATAATTGCCTGGACATTCTCCTTTGCATGTCTTGCCTCTAAATATAGATTGTCATGGCCAATGTTCTTATAATAGAATAAATTTCCTCAAAACTGCTTGTCAAAGCTGCATCTTTTGTATGTTCCTGGAAACCACCATAAAGCATCGAAGTAATTTCTTTACCACGAAAAAAGGAGTCTGGCTCTTTTTTCTCTTGCTTGTGAGCATAGGCTCCTGATGATCTGATAGTTGTTTCTTTTACTTTGATAGACATACCGCCTGTTATTTTTCTACCAATTTATAAAAATTGATTACTTTAACCATTCTTTCTTCCCCATGCGGGAGTCCTTCTCTCTCTGCAATCCCCAGTTCATTGAGGTCAGTGATATTCTCCCGAGTTAAGAAGTCTGCATGTGTTCACCTGGGAGTTTTATGTAATATAGTCTGTACTCATTCTTCTATTTTATAATTGTTCTTTAGATGATATGATAGTGCAGAAGCTTCTGATAATATAGTGGATGTTTGGCACTCTATAATTTGAGGATGATAGCCGCTCATGTCGAAAATGCTTTTCCAAATATTTCGCTATTTGGTTACATTGTGACTATTTCTAAGCCTGTCCCTTCTCATTGTGATTCACGGTGCATTCATTTCACATATAATTGACTGAATGCACCAAATTTTCAAGTTATTCCGGGAATTGTGAACTATTTTAATTTCACTTTAACTCAGTTGATGTGGCTTTGATGCAAGCCTAGGGGAGGCTTTCTCAAACAATAGGATCGGGAGAGTGACTCGCGCACAAGAAACGGGACGAACAGTAATTTCAGCACTGCGCAAGCTCAGGAGAACGGTCGTATCTTTGTCGATACAGATCGGATCAACCCGATTCCAAAGCCAAATGAACAAAGACTTCTGGATCTACAATTTCTCTGTTTTGGGTTTTCTGAAATAAGCACTGTAAGATAGTCGAAATTGGGTTGGAAGTAACGAACAGAACAAAAACAGATAGACACTCCGTCGGTTGCTATTCTAGGCCTCCAAAGAAGTTGAGGGGGGGCACCGATTCTTCTAGATCGATGACTGCAACTCTTCAAGGATGCAGATTTCGAAAGCTCCGACTCTTCAAGGACGGAGTGAAAACTCTTCTAGGTTTTCAAGGGTTGAACTCTACAAGGTTCACGATACTTGCTTCAAGCAAAGTTTTTTCATTTATCAAAAGTTGTCTGTCTTCTACAAGGGATTGGATGGCTTATATCATCAAAGAAATAAAAACAGAGCGTTGAAACTAGGAGAAATAAAGGAGCATTGAAACTAGGAGGAATAGTAAAGAGCATGGAAACTATAAACTAGTAAAAGAGCTAGTAAATGCGTCACGCGAGCTCCCAAGGTGTCTTTCAAGCTTCTGGAATGGACTCAAGATATTGTTACAGCTTCTCGGTTTCGTCAAGCTTGAATGCGGGCTGATCTTCTTGGTCGAGAGAGTTGGTCTTCAATGCGGGCTGCATCATCCTCCCCATCTTTAAATAAATTCGTCCTCGAATTCTCGCCATCATCATCAGAAGAATCTCCCACCCTACTAGGTGCCAACGTAACCTTCTTGCCTCCAAATTCAAAAGAATATGTATTTCGATAACCATCATGTATAGTCCTTCTATCGAATTGCCATGGTCGACCAAGAATAATGTGACTAGCATCCATCGGCAGAACATCACACCATATCTTGTCATTATAAACAAAACCAATGGATAGATTAACAAGACATCGTTTTGAAACAGTTACCTCAGCGCCTATCTTCAACCACAACATTTTATAAGGCGTAGGGTGCGCTTTTAATTCCAACTTCAGCTTGTTTGCCGCTACTTTAGAAATTATATTCTCACAACAACCATAGTCAATAATTAATTGACATACCTTTCCCGTGATTGTGCAAGCAGAATGAAAAATATTGGTACGCAGCCACCTATCTCCAGTGTCATCTCGAGGAGTAAGAAAATTTTTCCTGACCATAAGAAGTTCGCCAGTGTCAGCATGCACTATTGTTCATCATCCGCAGCTTCTTCATCATTGTTCAACTCCTCTTCATGTGGATCCTTAGCATTCTCATCAAAATCATTATCCACCAAGAAGGCTTTACCGGCTGGTCGATTCTTATTGATTCGACAATTGCTAGCATGATGACCCAACTCTCCACAAGAATAGCAACGTATTTCGGATGTAGCAGGTTGCTTCGAAACATGGGGCTGAGTAGAAGGCTTACTAGCAGATTGCTGTCTTCGAGAATGAGAGCGCTCCATTTTGAGTGCCCGTTGGTGTGCATCTCCTAAGTCCCAAATGTCGAGGACTTCCAAGGCATCTTGAATGTAAAATTGAAGACCGTTCAAGTATTTGTTCACAAGCACATCCTCTGGGTCCTGGATATTGTTACAAATCACCAACTCATTGAATTCATTGGTGTATTGGTCCACCGTTCGCATACCTTGTTTTAGATTTTGGTACCGTTGGTAGAGCTCTCTTTGATATCCTTTGGGAAGAAAATATTTTTGAATCTTGCCCTCCATCTTTCTCCACGAAGTGACTGGTGCTTTGCCAACGGCTTGGCGAGTTTGTTTTTCACGTCTCCACCAAGCAATCGCCTTGCCTCGGAATCGCATAACAATGATCCCAACACGACGATTCTCCGGAACATTTCGATGCTCAAACACCTCATTCACAAGTGTTAGCCAATCAACAATTTCATCAGGAGACTCATTACCTGTAAATTCTGGGACATCTTTCTTGACTTTCTTTTCCCAATCTGGCTCACGAATATGTTGTAAACGATGTCGAACATGCCTCCGATCGTGAATAGATTGAACACTCTCCGAAGAGGAAGAGTCACCATGGGAATCTTCAGTCTTGGAACGGGGTGGAGAATTATTTGCTTCAGCTCTCAAACGCTGAACTTCTTGCGTCAATTCATCAATTTGTTGTTGCATATTCTCAGCGAGTGTGTGCAATTCATTGAGGGGAACGGTTTTACCGCCACGACGCCTAGCTTGTCTTGGAGGCATTGTCCTCTCCTCCAAAGCTCTGATACCAAATGATGCAAGCCTAGGGGAGGCTTTCTTAAACAATAGGATCGGGAGAGTGACTCGCGCACAAGAAACGGGACGAACAGTAATTTCAGCACTGCGCAAGCTCAGGAGAACAGTCATATCTTTGTCGATACAGATCGGATCAACCCGATTCCAAAGCCAAATGAACAAAGACTTCTGGATCTACAATTTCTCTGTTTTGGGTTTTCTGAAATAAGCACTGTAGGATAGTCGAAATTGGGTTGGAAGTAACGAATAGAACAGAAACAGATAGACACTCCGTTGGTTGCTCTTCTAGGCCTCCAAGGAAGTTGAGGGGGGCACCGATTCTTCTAGATCGATGACTGCAACTCTTCAAGGATGCAGATTTTGAAAGCTCCGACTCTTCAAGGACGGAGTGAAAACTCTTCTAGGTTTTCAAGGGTTGAACTGTACAAGGTTCACGATACTTGCTTCAAGCAAAGTTTTTTCATTTATCAAAAGTTGTCTGTCTTCTACAAGAGATTGGATGGCTTATATCATCAAAGAAATAAAACAGAGCATTGAAACTAGGAGAAATAAAGGAGCATTGAAACTAGGAGGAATAGTAAAGAGCATGGAAACTATAAACTAGTAAAAGAGCATGGAAACTATAAGCTAGTAAATGCGTCACGCGAGCTCCCAAGGTGTCTTTCAAGCTTCTGAAATGGACTCAAGATATTATTACAGCTTCTCGGTTTCGTCGAGCTTGAATGCAGGCTGATCTTCTTGGTCGAGAGAGTTGGTCTTCAATGCGGGCTGCATCAAGCTTGCGGTTTGAAATTCATGAATTCCACTTTTCCTCCTCCTTTGGGAAGGGGGTATGTTAATACTTTGATGTGCACAGAGAGATTATGAATGTGTCAGTGTGACTTACTCTGCTTCATGTTCTTTGGTTTCAGATGGTTGACAATGTTCCTATACTGCAAATAGACATGGTATGGTGCTATTTCATGCTTCGAGACATCTCATCACTCTCTGTGGCTGGAATTCAACTTGAAGGAGGTCGCTATCCAGAGATTGCTTTGTGAGCATCAGTTTTGCAATTTTTCATCCCAACATTGTAGCAATATGCGTAGAGAACTTTCTTATCCTGAAATATTGGCTTCAGACTAATGAATTGGAATGGTTGACTTCCAGGCATTTGCAGTTAGAGCTGTTGGAAGGTAGTTTATCACAGCGGTCATCTCGATAAGTCACGAAAAGCATTGACATCTGCACAAGAAAAGTTCCTCAAGGTTAGTAAAGAAGTCTTATTCAGTTATTGAGGTGCTCAGCCCCATTTTATGCTTGTATTGAATTCTTCTGTAGCAGTTCATGTAACAAATCGTTTTTTATTTTTTTATTTTTTAAATTATTTTGCTTATGTTTGTTCTGTTATTCTTTGAGGTATTGATAGGTATTTATTTATACCTTGCATATTTATCATTCAAGAGTTTCAGCATTTTTAGAGTACTATTTCCTTTGCATTTGTCACATTATATTTAAGCTGTTTCCTTGAGTCTCTCTTGGTCATTTCTGCAAGCAAGACTTATTATTATGATCAGCCAGCTTGCATACATGATTAAGGAGCTAGGACTGTAATTTTGTTGCAGCACTGAAAGAACATTTGTAATTTTAGAACTCATGGCGAGTAAATTTCTGGACCTTTTGTTTAAATGAGAAAAAAATTCACTCTAAAGTTAATGTTAGGATAGGTCTAACTCTTCTGCTTAAAAACTTTTCATCTGACTGTCCATTTCTTTTCAAATCGTCTCTTATTTCCTCATAGTTACCTTGACTCTTTCCCTTTTCCAAGCTGACAACTCAATTTTGGTTATTTCAGCTGCAGGTGCCAGATGAATCTTTATCACTAGTCATGAGCATGGGCTTCAAGTAGCGTAATGCCAGGAGGGCACTTCACATGACCAACCATGATGTTGGGAGTGCTGTTGATTTTCTAATCGAGGAAAAGGCTAAGAAATTACAGAAACGTGAGGAGGATATGAAGCGAAGATTATGCATACAAATTTCTATGGGTAGCATAAAAAATCTATTAAATTTTGCAGCGAGCAAAAGTCTTATGGAGTGACACTCATGAAGAAACCTGTGGACCTCCAAAGATTAAATGAACTAGTCTCCATTGGGTAAGGAACTGTTGCATAATCGAAGTACTTACTGGAATTATTTTGTGAAGGTCCTTTAAAATCTGTGTTAGTGGTTTGCAATCTGCGGTTTGCTTGTGACAGATTTCTTATGGATAGTTGCTTATGTCTCAATGTCACTTCATTTTATATTGTCAATATTGAAATATTAAATCATGCCTCTATTTGACAACTTAAGTTTTAAAACAGTTAGCATTAATCCCACAAAAATTTCACGTGGTGTAAGAGCAAAAGATTCTGAGGTTGAATGTTTTCAGACAATTTCGTTTGTCTGCCCAGTTATATATTTCCGTAAATTGGTCTTAGGCCAAAATCTAGTCTATGCTTGAGGGCAAATAATAGACTATTTAAATATTAAATAATGCCTTCATTTGACAACTTATACATTTTGAAAAGCTGGCACTAATTCTGCAAAAACTCCTGCACTATAAAAGTCTCAATCTTTCAATTTCTCAGTCAATTCTCTTCTCTTCGATCCTGACTGACCCGTCAATGGCGGCGAAGCTGAAGGTGGCTGGCACGTGGTCCGGCGTGATCAAGGTCGAGCTGGACAGCTGGACGGTGATGGGGCGGCGAAGCTGAGCGAGCTCGGCGTCAGGGGCAACGCCAAGATACTCTCAACCCGCGTCTGCGTTGACCAGGGCAAGTTGCTCAAGGAAGAGGTCATGGCCAAGGATGAGCAGTCCAGCAGGCTCGCTCGGGTCAAGTGAGTGCTTTTGTTTGTGCGTGTGTTTTTGGGTACTCGTTCCAGTGTGCAAGGGTGCGATCGTCTATCTTTTCGCTTAATTTTGACTTGGTCGCCTCTTCCTGGCAGCAGATAGGTGTACTAATTGATTGGTCGAGCAAAGTTGTTAATTTTCCTTGCTTATTGGATTCGTTGCATCGAATATATGGTGAATTTATCAGGAACTTGTCTCTTTGTTTTCTGTTTCTTGGTTTATATTATGTACATTGTGAGGAATATGTTTATTTTGCTGAATTTTTCTGAAAAGTTGGGTATTTGTTATTGGATCATACACCTCGTTGGACTGGCCTTGTAAAATATAATGTGGTGAAAGGTAGCTTGCCTTTCGAAAGCAGGCTTCTGCTCTTCTCTATCTCTATTATTCTTTCCATTCTCTTCGTTATTCGGTTGATGGTTTTGATAAATCGTGGTTGGAGTGATTAAGGGAGGCTCATATTTGATGAGGCTAAGAATTCTCTACATTCAGTGTATCAAATACATCTCCCTTTCTCTTTTACTGATTGCCACGAGCTTCGTATTCTTGTTATAGGTGAAGGAACTCGAAATGCCTCGGCTTTTCTAGAACAGGTCCGAGTCAAATAGCAATGCAATTTGTGGTCTTGGGATGAGCGTGTCCGAGTTCAAGAGATGCCTTCCCTGGTTAATAATGCTCAGTCTGAAGCTTTTGGCGTTTCTGTGGCGCAGAAGTTTTTAAGTAGCTTTGATGCAACGGAAGATGCTTTCTCCTCATTCCAGGCTCACTTTAACTCTTAGTGGCCACCACCAAATCAATCCTTCATCAGGTATTTCGCATGCATATTCAGTTTGGTTTTCACCCCTTTTTATCAACTTTGCTTATAGTCATGGGACCAATCAATGTTCTTAGTGTGGTGTACATTACTTAACTCATGAGGCAGTGCATCTTGATACTTAAAGAGGCGTTCGGCTCTGAGCACGGGACTCTATTATTATTCAGAAGAAGACTGCACGTCTTGATAAAGTGACTTGTTTATAGTTATGCCATAACATTTCAATGCTTGGCCAGAAGCACTGATGAGCCTAGCAATCTGGATATACATACCTACAGATGTTCATTTACATGGACATGCTTATCTGCTCTTCTGGTACCCTTTCCTGTAGTCTTTCTGGCTACTGTGCGTGTATGTGCACATCCACTCATATAATTAAATGTGTATATCCTTCTAAACACAGAGCAGCTGCCACTGCACTGGTTAAGAGACATGCAGATGGGTAATTGCCACTGGAAGACTTCAACATAGATCTTGAAGTTCAGAGTGGAAAGAAAGTAAATATGGGATCTGAAACTGATCAGAGGTTTGGCAGTAGACTAATTTGTTTCAAGAAATCCTTTGTCAAGCAGTCTTTTCTCACAATCTGCTGTTTAGCTGCTATTGTTTTGAATTGGCATTTAAAAAAACCTTTTGGATTTTCTCCAGGCTTGATGCTTCACTCAAATGCAAAGCAACTTATAAGGAGGCAAAAGTATGAAGATGCATTGGAAGTTCTTGCTATGGGTGAGGTCCGTTACTGCTGCTCTGTGGTTATGATAATCTAAGCATTTTTGGCCTTACCCAGTACCGAGCTTCAAAGCTTCTTAATCTGTAACATGTATAAAGTGGGAATTGAGACGTATTGTGAGGGATGTCATTTTGCAGAAGAGTTTACCAACTGTTTAGATCAATAGTTGGTTGCATAAATTAAAAAAAAGTGGTGCCACCTAGTCCTTTCCCATTAGAATGCCATAACTTGCTACTGAATTGATGTGATGCCCTGTTGCTTTTGAGTTTAAAAATCGGAATTTATTACACGATGCTAACCAAGGTTTCAGAAACAAGGACAACTCTTAAACGAGGAATGTCAATCATAACTAAAATCGTTCCTCGTCTAAATGTAATATTGTGAAAGTAGTCTTGTTTGTTGTGTCAGAATATTACTCATTATTAGTTATATGTGCACCAGATGGTCTATTATGCTAGATATATAGGTGAAGCACCAATTCTTACTTGGTATGTACTTTGGGACGAGGTAATACTATACATGATATACTTTTCACAAGAAAATCTGATGAATGGTAAATATTTTGAACCTTAATTTACAATTTCGAGTGGTAAATTTGCCATAAGAAGGATTTGTGATTCAAATTGTGGATCAGAATGATCAGTGTATTTTGCTAGTGATATTGTTAAATAATATAGTAACCACGCAACGTATTTCTGAGTTAGCCGGTGCATTAGTCTGACTGTAAAAGATTTTTTTCTTAGATTCATGACACATTATACTATCACAAAAGTATAGAACGTATCCATTGTAATAGATGACCCAAATCCGGGCCCAAAGGAATACACCGATATGATTTAGCACACGGTTAAGCCTACAAAGGCAGCGCCACTATTATTTTTCAATACAAATTAATTATATATCAGAATGACTAAGCATACCTACCATGTGCTGCATGCTAGATCAACTGGGAATAATTGCCTGGACATTCTCCTTTGCATGTCTGGCCCACATTTGGATCTCAACCATCACTTTTTATTAATATATATTGTCATGACAAATGTTCTTATAACAGAATGAATGTCCTCAAAACTGCTTGTCAAAGCTGCATTTTTTGTATGTTCGTAGAAACCGCCATAAAGCGTTGAAGTAATTTCTTACTACAAAAAAGGAGTCCGGCTTCTTTTTTCTCTTGATCGTGAGTATAGGCTCATGATTATCTGATAGTTGTTTCTATTACTTTGATTGACATACCACCTGTTACTTTTTTCTACCAATTTGTAAAAGTGGCAGCAGTGCTGACCTTCTCGTATGAATGGAATGTTTACAATAGAATTAATACACTTGCACCAATCTGGGCCTCGATCCGGGTTGGTTCTTGCTCGCATTTGGCCTAGACATCAAGACAACAAATTTGGTCTCTTTCATACTGAACAGGGCATGCCTCAGTGCAGTACTTCTTTTTCCAAGCTAGAGCTAAGCTCCTAGCAAAATGTTAGAACATCATTCCACCAAGACAGGAACAACGTAAGTGGTCATAAAAATGCAAGTTTGACCATGAATTTATCTCAGGAGACACTTAAGAACAAGTAAACCTTCATAAAAGTTAGACGGAAATCGATGTCCTAACCAAATTGTAGATTGGCCATGAGCCTAAGACTTTGAAGAACATTTAGTTGTTTGTGCTATATTGTCAAGCAAGAGGAGTTTAATGTCTCGAACGATTTGCGAATGGACCAAGTGATATACGGAGACGAAAATTTTTATTCAGAAAGGAAAGCAAATTTGTTACCACAGAACCAAAAAAGTTGAGAAGAAACAGCCATGTTTTTCTAGTGTTGTTTGTCATCACTAGTAGTATGATCACCTAACCAAATAGAGATGAGCAAGCAATAACGTAAAACCACCTGTTCAAAAGAGGGAAGGATCATGCCATGTATTGTCTTCAAGGACAGTAGAACAAGACCTTATTCAGTTGTGAAGGTAAGAACTTACACTGACTCGATAGATCCACATTGAGCCCAATGTTGATCAACGACAATAACAAACAATAGGAAAAAAAAAACCAATCCTACCATTACCAGGTAATGCAGAACAAGAGAACCTAAAATGTTTGGCCTTTGGACAATTTTTGAAAACCGTCCTGCACAATATAGTAGCATGTGATGAATAAGCTCTGACATGTGGTGATAACTAGTTCCACATGGTGAAACCATCCCTGTTGCCATTGGGGGTTGATGAATAGAACAATCAGAATTACCAATCCAACCATCGTGTATGACACTCCAAAGCTAATATAGAATGTCTGTTTGTCTATGAAACCATCTTGTTTAGCTGTCGCGCATGATTTTGTTGTTGAGCAGTTAACGTTAATGATTGTTGAGCACTTCTTACTCAACGGCAGTCCACACAGAAGATGGTTTCCATAGTAACTACTTTCATCGATTGCCCCAAATTGATTTTTGTTTGGTATGGTTCCTGACAAGTCATTGTAAGACACATTGAAGACTTCCAGGGAATTCAATTGAGTAAGCTCTTAAGGGATAGAACCAATCAAGTTGTTGTAGGAAAGGTCAGTGCTCTCTATCTTATGAGGCTTGACAATGACATTGGTATACGTCCTGTAAGCTTGTTATGTGACAGGTTTAGCACAAGCATTTCTTGTAAGATTGCTATCTCCGGTGGGATCTCGCCACTGAACTGGTTGCAAGAAAGATCTAGTCCCACCATTTTAAGAAGTGCGTAGTCTTTATAAGAATCAAACCTTCTTTTTGTTGTGAACCCAACAGTAAGTGGAACATCAAGTTCTTCTATTATTTGTTTATAAAAGAGCTCAGTATGGCTTCTCCTCACATAAGACCAAGGTAACCATCCTATAACTGTAACGAGTTCCTATGTTGAAGTTACCTTATAAGTGTAATCTTCGGATAAATTCATGGGACCCAAGCAATTAGGTAATGGACCAAATAGATTGTTTTCAGAAAGATCGATCATACTTAAGCTTTTCAATTTGCACAATTGCTTGGGAAATGTTCCATAGAAGCTATTACCTTTCAGTGAAAGAATGCTCAATTGAGAGAGGTTACCTAGCCAATAGGGTATGCTTCCGGAGAACTCATTTTCACTCAAATCCAATGTCACCAAATGGGAGCTATTAGAGGGCGCATGCACGAGTGTACCATTCAGTTTGTTCCTACTCAGATGGATGTGGCGCATCCACCGTGAGATAAAAAATGATGGTAATGGACTAGAGAGATTGTTGTTAGACAAATCCAAATACTCAAGCTCATCAAGATTGCAGAGTTCTTGAGGGATGAGGCCATCCAACTGATTTTTGGACAAGTCAAGGGTCACAAGCGATGTCATGTTTGCAATCAATCTGGGAAGCTTGCCGATGAAAATGTTGTTGCTAACGTCCAATATTCGCAAATCAAAGAGTGATGAAAGAAAAGAGAGACTTCCATTGAACAAGTTGTGCTCTAACCTCAGAAATGACAAACCCGGGTTCATGGTGTGGTTGGAAAGTAAAATTTCTCCTTGCAAATTATTATATGCTACGCTGAGGATATCCAATTTACTATCTAGTAACTGGATAGGTAGTCCCCCTGAGAAATTGTTGCTAGACAGGTCTAAGATATCTAGGGATTTTACACTACCCAGTTTAGATGGAATATTCCCTTCCAATTCGTTGGCTGATAGATTAAGGTAGGACAGATTTGGGACATTTGCCCAAAATTCGGTAGTGAGCTTTCCTCTCATGTTGTTGTTGGATAAGTCCATGGTTGAAAGATTAAAAAGGGTCATTGATGGAACCTCAAGTGTCGTAAATAAGTTATTTGCCATAAAAAGCTCTTCCAACTTGGTGTTGTTTTCCAACAACCAAGCTAGAAAGGGCCCTGGAATGTCATTCGAGGATAGATCGGGAATTCTCAGGTCATATTGATGATTGAGAAAGCCCAAAGAAGTCAATTTGATTCCTCTTGATGGACTATTTGACATACTTAAAAGCTTCAACTAGAACCTTGGGATCAAAGATGCAACTTTGGTATCAATTGTTCGTTTGGTGTCATCAAGAATTAGCACCTTAAGTCTTGAATGGTTTGCAAGTGGGCCGAGTGATGAGGGGATATCAAAATGGTTGCCCAAAATGGAAAGAAATTCGAGAGATGTAAGACTAGTGAGGGGAGATGACACGACACTATCTGCAAATTCATTGTCTTCAAGATTCAGAATCCGAATAGAGGACATGTTTCGCCAACATATAGGAAGCCTGCCAGTAATTCCGTTAAAGCTAAGATCCAACTCTTCTAGTTTTACCATGTTACACAAGCCTGCCATTGATATCACAAGTCAATTCAACTATACTGAGATATATCGGTACATGCAAAAAGGACATTCAAGTACATCAAGGATCCATTTCATGTCCAGCTTTTACACTGAGAGATCAAAACTTACTATGATTTGATATGTTGCCACTTAGATTGGTTTTGGATGAGGACAACAATCTAAGGGATGTCAATGGACCAAGGCTGGAAAGGATTCCTCTACTTGTGTTCAACGAAGAATCATCCAAGATGAGTTGTTCCAATTTACTAAAGTTGTGGAAATCTTTTCAAAAATCAAAAGATTACTGAACATCAGATTTCCTTACACAAGCATAATCAAGAAATGGTACAGAGATATCATGAGTGAATGGAACTTCTTTAATAAAAATTTACGCTTCATTCCTTTCATGGAAAATATCACTTTTCTATCAAATGTCTTTCAAGAAATCATTTTTAGGAAAATGACAATATTTTCTAGTGCTCGACTGGAACCTGAAAATGAACTAGAAAATATTTTACACTGTTTAGTATAAAAAAATTAATTTAATTTTCATCTGTGCACTCCTTTCAATAATATTTCATTTTATTTTAAAAAATAGATTTTTTAATTATTTTTTTTTTTTTTTTTTTTTCTTTCTTGTTCGTCCGATCACTAGTCACAAGTGAGGTGAAGATTTCTCGAGGCCGATGAGCTTAGACCTCATTAGATTGATGAGTCCTCAGCCTTCGATGAGCTTGTTCCTCACATGTGTTTGGTTGCTAGCGGTTGTCGTAACCAACAATCAACTGAGGAAGAAGAAAGAAAGAAAGAAAGAAAGAAATTAAAAAATAAAAATTTGATTTAAAAAAATAAAATAGAAAAAAATAAAATAAATAAAAAGAGTGCATAAAGGAAAATAGGTCTAGGTGAATGAAAGAGAATGGAAAATGATTTCCTCATTATCTTGACTTTTGAAAATGCTTTTTCCATTGAAGGAAAATATTTTCCTTTACTTATATATTTTCCATGACTCGAACGCTGGAAAATCTAAAAAACATTTTCTTGAAAGTTGTTTTCCGTGAAATGAATGGAGCGTTATTGTGAATATACATTCACTCACGAGTTTGACTAACCTTGAGTAGTAATTGTTCCTTCTATTGTATTGTACTGGAGAGAAAGGATCCTCAAAGATGACAGTGCCCCTAATGCTCGCACGACGGTCCCCACATGCTTCAAGTGGACAAATCTAGGTAGAGGTTCTCTAAGTGGCTCAAGTTTTTGATGCCTAGCAGTAAAATTCCGAGTAATTAACTTGCTTGGCAATTAAGTTGGGAAAGCACCCACACTGATGCCTCTGAGTTAGATATCTTTTCAATCAGTAACATTTGTATACAAAAAGAGAAGGGGATTGCAATATATGACTTCTATATTCTTAATATGAAGCACATGTAAAGATATGAAAGAGCATGCATGAATCACAGTCTAGTCAATTTCATTTATGAATAAAAACAAGGATTCTGCATGAAAATTGAAACAGTACCTTCAACAGTAGCCACTGCATCGACTACATTATTACTTACGTCCAGCTCCTTTAAATTACTAAGACCCCTAATTTGTCCACAAATATTGCTAACTCAAGTCAAGGATGACGATTTTGTATGAAATTATGAATAGAGAATAAGCTGGAGAAACTATCATTCACATTCACATGTAAAGTCCCATTCAAATGTTGTTTGGAGAATAGACACCCGAGAGTCAAAATTATACCGCGAACGGGTAGAATAGAATTATCCAAAGTAAATAATGAAAGCACCCATGCAGATACCTTGGGATAGGAATCTTTTGAATCAACAACATTTCTATATGGAAAGAGAAGGGGGTTGCAGTATATGACTTCTATATTCATTATGTGAAGCCCATGTAAAGGTATTAAAGACTCCACATGACTCATAGGCTAGTTAGTTTAATATATGAATAAAAACGAGGCTCCTTCATCCAAATTGAAATAGTACCTTCAATAGTAGCCGCATCGATAGCATTATCACTTTGTCCAACTCCATCAAATTACTGAAACCACCTAATTTGTCCACAAATAGTGTTAACTCAAGTCAAGGATGGTGATTTCATACTGGATTATGAGCAAAGAATAAGCCGGAGAAATTTACCATTAACATGTAAAGTCTCGCTCAAATTGCTACCACTAAGGAACAAACGCTGGAGAGATGGAATTGTACCAAGAATGGATAGAATAGAATTATCCAAAGAGTTACCACTCAAATCAAGCACCTCTAGTTTGCTTAGCCTTGAAGATAGCAGGTTTGAAACTGCAAATAAACAACGAAAAGCATAAAAATCCATAGAAATCTATTCAAGTACATGCGTAAATAGGTATTGCCATTTCAAAGGGGAAATATGTTGTAGGGTAGCAATTTGTATTGAATTATGAGCAGAGAATAAGCCTGGAGAAATTTACCATTCACAAGTAAAGTCCCACTCAAATTGTTGTGACCGAGGGATAGACTCCGGAGAGATGGAATTGTACCGAGAATGGATAGAATAGAATTATCCAAAGAGTTACCACTCAAGTCAAGTTCCTCTAGTTTGCTCAGCCTTGAAGATAGCAGGTTTGGTTCTACAAACAAACAATGAAAAGTAGTAGAATTTGCGGAAATCTATTTGAGTACACGCGTAAACCGGTATTGCCATTTCGGGGGGAAATATGTTGTAGACTTGTGGATTAATGATGACGTGGACATAATCATCTATAATGCAGGAAGTGACCAAGGACCCAAACATGGTTAAGTTTTGAGTTCATTAGATAATGAGTATCTCTTCTTTTATAGGAAATGAACGAACGACAAATTTATACCTTCTAAGAGTGCAACCCTTTCTTGCTCCTGACACCCACGAGACCCACATAAACATGCGATACCCCAAATCACCACAAACGGCCACAATGCTTTGTTTTTCATGACTGCAGATCCGAGTGACCAAACTTTATATGTATCACACTCTTGAGTTAACTTCTTTTTTGCAAGTTAGAGCAACTTTATAGGAGTTCAGCAATGCCTGTGCTTAAGTGTAGAGGTTGTGGTCATGGCCAAAGTCTTGGTCATCTTTAGTGATGAATGTAGGTCAGCTCCCGTCAAAGTCTTGGTCATCTTGAGTGATGAATGTGGGTCAACTCCTTTTGGTGACAAGGTTAATTAGCGTGTGGGGCGGGGAATGTAACTTACGGAACGACCAGATTTCATTGGTGGAGAAATTTTTGAATGTCTCTATTGGCATAACTTTTTCCACACGTTAAGTTTAGTCTAGCCTAGTCACTATTGTCATTTATATGACTAATTCAATCTTTATCCAATGAAAAGCACATGCCTTGTGAATTACTTGGCTCCTAGCTGGAATGCAAGATCATGTTGAACAATTAGAATGCAATTAAATGATGGTAACATGAAAATTAGTAAATATTAAAGGATTACTCAAAATGAACTGGTTTCTTGCTTGGGAAACTAACATAGGATGTAAATATGGTAATTGAAGTGCTCTCTTCTTATTGTTCAGCACGACTAACTTAGAATGCTTATATTTTCAAGATATTGGAAATTACTACTCTGTAGCTTTTGCACATTTCACACTAGAGAAAAAGCATAACATATTGCCTTTCAGATTCACAAAAAGCAGCTAGTTTAACTTAATGAGTGCCCATTTAACATTATTCAAATTGCTTCCTTTGTAAGGGTGACGGTAGATTGTTCCAATGAGTCCGTACGTACAAGCGAAAAATTGCACTAGAAAACGTTTGGAAATTGGATGGTTCTAAACATGGAAGATCTGTTAATCTACTTTGCATTGGAGCTTTTAGGACGAAGTGATCTTGACTAGAGGCATTTCAAAAGTAGACATGTTGCAAAATTAACGCGAAAATTAAGAAGATCTTGCTATTAGATCAACGCAAGAACATTGAAGAAATAAACGGGAAATGTCAAAGATACCAAATATTTACAAGATTTGATTGAGTGTCGATATTTATCCCCATAAAGAGTTAGCAACAGATAATTCACTATAATCTGAAAATCAGAACTACAGTCACTTACACCCGAGTGTCTCCCACACCTAAATTAAGACCAAATCCAAATATGTTTATAAATATAGAACTTAATTGCATGTAAAGCTCATAGGGCAAATCACCGAGTGTTTAAGCCCATATCAAAACCCTTCGCACAGCTAATTTGAGAACGTTCGTATGTTCTTTCTTTTACTCTTCATGCGGTGGCCCAATTTCTACTAGAATTCCACTATTAGGCTTCTCGAGGAAAGGAAACCCAAAAAAAGCAAAACCTTGCTTTTTAATTTATTTCCTTTTCTCTAACTACTTCCTAGCTCCACGCGCTCTCTTTTGTATAGACAACTAAAGTCCATAGGAAATTTGATTGCGAAAGTTCATTGTATTAACTACTGGGCCCTTGGTGGTTGTCCACAGAAAAATTTCTCCGTCAATATTTAATGCGTCGAAGTCTACATGTTTAAACTTATATCTTTTTCTTACCCAAGCGTCCAAGCAATATCCTCTCAAATCTTTTACATTGCAAAGTCTGGATGTAATCGTGGATACGTCCAATCAAATAAAAGAAACTCTCTAATATATACGCCATCCAAAGAAAGATTTTTTGGATTTCTTTCTTGCCCGATCAGGTTAGATTGCATAACGGATCAAAATCGAGACATATTTTAATAATTCTCTACCTTGCCTTGGCATTTATAACTAAGTCATAATGTTCATCATCCATGTCAGTTCTCCCAACGC
Source organism: Eucalyptus polyanthemos subsp. polyanthemos (assembly GCA_017140185.1). Classification (NCBI taxonomy): domain Eukaryota; kingdom Viridiplantae; phylum Streptophyta; class Magnoliopsida; order Myrtales; family Myrtaceae; genus Eucalyptus; species Eucalyptus polyanthemos. The sequence goes on along the minus strand of CM029461.1, from coordinate 54,519,180 downwards.
CTCGATGGACGTTCACTCTCTATAAATGACAACTGTGCTCAAGTAAAGCTTAAGTTTCGTCAAATGAACATATTTGGTCATCATGTCTAATGAGAGGCATTTCAAAAGTAGACATGTTGCAAAATTAACATGAAAATTGAGAAGATCTTCCCATTAAATCAATACAAGAACATTGAATAACTAAACGGGGAATGACAAAGATACCAAATATTTATGAGATTTGATCCGAGTGTTGGCATTTATCCCCAGAGAGAGCTAGCAACCAATAATTCACTATAATTTGAGAATTAGAACTACAATCGTTAACACACTCGAGTGTTTCCGACATTTAGATTAAGACCAAATCCAAATAACTTTATGAATAAGAAACTTAATTGCATGCAAAGCTCATAGAAGCCCATAGCAAAACCCTTCGCACAGCTAATTCAAGAACGTTCGTATGTTCTTTCTTTTACTTTTCGTGTGGTGGCCCAATTTCTAATGGAATTCCACTATTAGGCTTCTCAAGGAAAGGAAACCCAAAAAAGCAAAACCTTGCTTTTAATTTATTTTCTTTTCTTTGATCACTTCCTTACCCCATGCGCTCTCTTTTGTATGACCAAAAAGAAAATTCCAATGAGGCAATTAAAGCCCACAGGAAATTTGACCGTGAGAGTTCATTGTATTCACTATTGGGGTCCTTGGCAGCTGTCCATAGAAAAATTTCTCCATCAATGTTTAATGCGCCGGAGTCTACACGCCCAACCCTCCCAAATTGAACTTATATCTTTTTCTCACCCAAGTGTCCAAGCAATATCCTCTCAAATCTTTTATATTGCAAAGTCTAGATGTAATCGTGAATATGTCCAACCAAATAAAAGAAACTCTTTAATATATACACTATTCGAAGAAAGATTTTTTGGATTTCTTTCTTACCCAATCAAGTTAGATTGCATAACGGCTCAAAATCGAGACATATTTTAACAATTCTCTACCTTGCCTTGACGTTTATAACTAAGTCATAATGTTCATCATCCATGTGAATTCTCCCAATGCCTTGATGGACGTTCACTCTCTACATATGACAATTGCGCTCAAGTAAAGCTTAAGTTTTGTCAAAGGAACATGTTTAGTTATCATGTTTGGCGAGTTCTCTACATTGGCTTGACATTTGTAATGTATTTATATGTAAACAGGATTAACTGAGTCAATTTAACCTCTGAAGTTGCTGGGACCCCAATCTTTCTTTGACTAAGATGGGGACACTCGACATTAATTAAATAAGTGAGATAAGAGAATGACCACTGAGTTAGGAAGTTGGATTGCACACAAATTTGCTTTCCTAGATGCTCATTCCTTCTTGGTGGAGATCCCATACCGATATAATTGGACAACTTTACTAGTAGCTTTCTGCTCGAGTTTGTCGTGTATGGGAGCCCGAAGAGGTCCTTGCAACGATCCTCGCTCTACGTTTAGAAGATAGCACATCATGATGCGAAATCATAAGAACTATTGAGTTCGCATGACAACATTTTACACTTCAATTTATTTTGCTCTCCAGTTCTCATTAGGCTCACATAACCCAAACATGCAGTGGAAGATTCAGTGTGGAAGAGAGAGCTTTGTGTTGAGAAGGTGGATGCGGGACTGTAGTATTCTAGTTGGAAGTTTGTTATCGTGGTTGTAGTAACCATCCTCACTTTAGCAAATTCCATTTCAAGTTGCATTTGACGTTAGTTATAATGTTAATTATAATTACAAATCTGTCATTTTTTCCCCAACCTTGCCCCTCCCGACTCACCATTCAAAACCTACCACAAAACCCACTTTTTCAAGATACTTACCCAAACCCAAGTGTACGACTTGAAACTCCCGGCACCATCTATACTTGCTGCATCACCAAGCCACCACCCTACCGCCTCAACTATCTCCCTCTCTCCTGTCTCGAGCTCATGTCTGTCGCTACCCAAATTCCATTGTTGAACTTGACGCCAAATCTAGTGGCCATGGCGAGCTCGCCAAATCGCATGACTTTCGAGCTTGAACTTGTGGCCATGGCCTTGTGTGCGACCTTCGAGCTCTAGTGGCCATGGAGAGAGAAGCCGACACTGGTGTGGCGGAAGGTAGAGAGACAGACAAAAAAATGGGGTGGAGGGGTAATTTATAAATGCAAATTGTGTATTTCCAAAAATGAGGACGGTTTTTTAAAAGTTCTCTATTTTTTTTTTTAAATCACAAAAAAGTTTAAGCAATGTCCACTTTAATACAATTTACTCCAAACTTTTTTTTGACACAAAAAACCTTAAACTTATACCCATGCGGCATGTTTATCTCAAATTTTTTTGCGACACAAAAAACCTCAACTCATTATCGTGCAATGCATTTACCACAAATTATATATATTTTTTATGATACTAAACATATATAAATTTAGGGTACATGTGTCACATATATACAAATTTGAGATGTTTTGCATCATAACAAAAAGGTTTAGGGTAAATATATCACAGTGAACATAATTTAGAGTTTTTTTGGTGACATTTTCCCTCTTTTTTTTCCCTCTTATGAGAAAAAAATGAAAAAAAGGCATGATACCTTACTTGTATGCTATATGATATAATAATTCTCTTTTGCATGTTAAATTTGCTTCTTCATATTTGATACGACCAATAAGGTTGATGTTATATGATCTATAGCTTTCTCACCATTCCTCCTCGAGAGAGCAAGAATCCGTAAAGAGAATTCTGAAAAGTAAAAAAAAAAATCTAAGTACTCTCGCAAAGTAAAGAAAATTCATGTAAGACATCAAAAGACTCTAAAAATGATTAAAATTCGATATGGGAGGTTATTCTCTTCGACCCAGGCGCTCGGCCCCATGGCCTGGCCAAGCTTGGTTGGGAACCCTATTAATAACTAGTAGCCATTTTCATACATTTGCACCAATTCGGGCCTCAATCCGGGTTGGTTCTTGCTTGAATTTGGCCAAGACATCAAAACAACAAATTACTAGAATCAAAAAGATACCATCGACTTCTCAGATTAAGAAAAACCTATTACTAGAGAATTCAATGGATTACGGGTCGCCCGAGCCAACACCATTCCCGCCACGTAAAAGAATGAAACCAGAAGGGCGACCCAAGGGCATCAAAACGGGCCCGATCACGAACGTGACCGGTCCGACGAGCAATGGAGCCAGAGAGATCCCCACGAAGAGCGACGCGAGAGCGGCGGGAGGGACCTGCGCCGTCGACGCGATGGCGAGACGCGGCCGCCTCGAAGTGGAGGCGACGATCGGGAGCGCAGAGGGGAGGAGGGGAACTTCATGATGTGGGCCGTCCGGCCGATTACAATCGCCGGTTGTTCCGCCTCATCTCTCGCCATTCTCAGACGCAGAAGATGAAGAGTGGCGATCGGCGATTGTAATCGGCGGGTCCATTCAGCGTTCAAAGTCCGCGTCGCCGGAGCTTAATTTCTCCAGATCTGATACACTTTCTCTAAAGGTGATTTCCCGGAGCTCGATACTACATTGATCGCTTTATTAAGCATAGTGGAGCATGGTGAGCTGTAGTTGTGAAATGATTAGAACCTATTTATGGGGTTTAGGTAAAGTGAAGCCATCGGTCGAGCTGAATGCTTCGTTGATCGCGTGATTAATCGCAGTAAAAGCATGGTGGCTTCGAGCACTAAAATGATTAAGCTTATTGGTGCTGTTGATTTTTGGGTTCCCGGCTGCGGATTGTACTAATTGATTGGTTGACCAAAGTTGTTGACTTTCCTTGCTTATTGGATTCGTTGCATCGAATATATGGTGAATTTATCAGGAACTTGTCTCTTTGTTTTCTGTTTCTTGGTTTATATTATGTACATCGTGAGGAATATTTTTGTTTTGCTGAATTTTTCTGAAAAGTTGGGTATTTGTTATTGGATCATACACCTCGTTGGACTGGCCTTGTAAAATATAATGTGGTGAATGGCAGCTTGCCTTTAGAAAGCAGGCTTCTGCTGCTCTCTATCTCTATTATTCTTTCCATTCTCTTTGTTAATCGGTTGATGGTTTTGATAAATCGTGCTTGGAGTGATTAAGGGAGGCTCATTTTTTATGAGGCTAAGAATTCTCTACATTCAGTGTATCAATTACATCTCCCTTTCTCTTTTACGGATGGCAGCGAGCTTCGTATTCTTGTTATAGGGGAAGGAACTTGAAATACCTCAGGCTTTTCTAGAACAGGTCCAAGTCAAATACCAATGCAATTTGTGGTCTTGGGATGAGCGTGTCTGAGTTCAAGAGATGCCTTCCTTGGTTAATAATGCTCAGTCTGAAGCTTGCAGAAGTTTTTAAGTAGCTTTGATGCAACGGAAGATGCTTTCTCCTCATTCCAAGCTCACTTTAACGCTAAGCGGCCACCACCAAATCAATCCTTCATCAGGTATTTCGCATGCATATTCAGTTTGGTTTTCACCCCTTTTTAGCAACTTTGCGTATAGTCATGGGACCAATCAACGTTCTTAGTGTGGTGTACGTTACTTAACTCATGAGGCAGTGCATCTTGATACTTAAAGAGGCATTCGGCTTTGAGCACGGGACTTTATTATTATTCAAAAGAAGACTGCATGTCTTGATAAAGTGACTTGTTTATAGTTATGCCATAAAATTTCTATGCTTGGCCAGAAGCTCTGATGAGCCTAGCAATCTGGATATACATACCTACAGATGTTCACTTACATGGACATGCTTATCTGCTCTTGTGGTACCCTTTCCTGTATTAATTTTTTGATGATATTGGCCAGCGTGTTTGTTGTTTTCAGAGACAGTAGTCTTTCTGGCTACTGTGCGTGTATGTGCACATCCACTCATATAATTAAATGTGTATATCCTTCTAAATACAGAGCAGCTGCCACTGCACTGGCTAAGAGACATGCAGATGGGTAATTGCCACTGGAAGACTTCAACATAGAACATGAAGATCAGAGTGGAAAGAAAGTAAATATGGGATGTGAAACTGATCAGAGGGTTGGCAGTAGACTAATTTGTTTTCAAAATATCCTTTCTCAAGCAGTCTTTTCTCACAATCTGCTGTTTAGCTGCTATTGTTTTGAATTGGCATTTAAAAAACCTTTTGGGTTTTCTCCAGGGCTGTGATGATGGGCTTAATGCTTCACTCAAATGCAAAGCAACTTATAAGGAGGCAAAACTATGAAGATGCATTGGAAGTTCTTGCTATGGGTGACGTCCGTTACTGGCGCTCTGTGGTTACTTATGATTATCTAAGCATTTTTGGCCTTATCCAGTACCAAGCTTCGATGCTTCTTAATCTGTAACATGCATAATGTGGGAATTGAGATGTATTGTGAGGGATGCCATTTTGTAGAAGAGTTTACCAACTGTTCAGATCAATAGTTGGTTGCATATACTTAAAAAAAGTGGTGCCACCTTGTCCTTTCCCATTAGAATGCCATAACTTGCTAATGAATTGATGTGATGCCCTGTTGCAATTGAGTTTAAAAATCGGAATATATTACACGATGCTAACCAAGGTTTCAGAAACAAGGACAACTCTTAAACAAGGAATGTCAATCATAACTAAAATTGTTCCTTGTCTAAAATGTAATATTGTGAAAGTAGGCTTGTTTGATCATTGTGTCGGAATATTACTCATTATTAGTTATATGTGCACCAGATGGTCTATTATGCTAGATATATAGGTGAAGGACCAATTCTTACTTGGTATGTACTTTGGGACGAGGTAATACTATACATGATATACTTTCCACAAAAAAATCTGATGAATGGCTCCACACCAAAATATTTTGAACCTTACTTTACAATTTCGAGTGATAAATTTGCCATAAGGAGGATATGTGATTCAAATTGTGGATCGGAATGATCAGTGTATTCTGCCAGTGATATTATTAAATAAATAATATAGTAACCATGCAACGTAATTCTGAGTTAGCCGGTGCATTAGTCTGACCGTAAAAGATTTTTTCTTAGATTCATGACGTTTTTTACCATCACAAAAGTATAGAATGTATCCATTGTAATAGATGACCCAAATCCGGGCCCAAAAGCATACAGCAATATGATTTAGCAGAGGATTAAGCCCACAAAGGTAGCACCGTTATTATTTTTCAATACAAATTAATTATATGTCAGAATGACTAAGCATACCTACCATGTGCTGCATGCTAGATCAACTGGGAATAATTGCCTGGACATTCTTCTTTGCATGTCTTGCCCACATTTGGATCTCAACCATCACTTTTTATTAATGTATATTGTCATGAACAATGTTCTTATAACAGAATGAATGTCCTCAAAACTGCTTGTCAAAGCTGCATTTTTTGTATGTTCGTAGAAACCACCATAAAGCGTTGAAGTAATTTCTTACTACGAAAAAGGAGTCCGGCTTCTTTTTTCTCTTGATCGTGAGTATAGGCTCATGATTATCTGATAGTTGTTTCTATTACTTTGATTGACATACCGCCTGTTACTTTTTTCTACCAATTTGTAAAAATGGCAGCAGTGCTGACCTTCTCGTATGAATGGAATGTTTACAATAGAATTCATACATTTGCACCAATCCGGGCCTTGATCCGGGTTGGGTCTTGCTCGCATTTGGCCTCAACATCACGACAACAAATTTGGTCTCTTTCATACTGAACAGGGCATGCCTCAGTGCAGTGATTCTTTTTCCAAGCTAGAGCTAAGCTCCTAGCAAAATGTTGGAACATCATTCCACAAAGACGGGAACAACGAAAGTAGTCATAAAAATGCAAGTTTGACCGTGAATTTAACCATCTCAGGAGACACTTAAGAATAAGTAAACCTTCATAAAAGTTAGACGGAAATCGATGTCCTAACCAAATTCCAGATTGGCCATGAGCCTAAGACTTTGAAGAACATTCAGTTGTTTGTGCTATATTGTCAAGCAAGAGGAGTTTTATGTCTCGAATGGTTTGCGAATGGACCAAGTGATATATGGAGACGAAAACTTTTATTCGGAAAGGAAAGCAAATTTGTTACTGCAGAAACAAAAAAGGTGAGAAGAGACAGCTGTGTTTTTCTCGTGTTGTTTGTCATTGTTAGTAGTATGATCCCCAACCAAATAGAGATGAGCAAGCAATTACGTAAAAATACCTTTTTGAAAGAGGGAGGATCACGCCATGTATTGTCTTCAAGGAAAGTAGAACAAGACCTTATTCAGTTGTGAAGGTAAGAACTTACACTGATCTAATAGATCCACATTGAGGCCAATGTTGATCAACGACAATAACAAACAATAGGAAAAAAACCCAATCCTGCCATTACTTGGAAATGCAGAGCGAGAGAACCTAAAATGTTTGGCCTCTAGACAATTTTCGAAAACCGTCCTGCACAAAATAGTAACATGTGATGAACAAGCTCTGACATGTGTTGATAACCAGTTCCACATAGTGAAACCATCCATGTCGCCATTGGGGGTTGATGAATAGAACAATTGGAATTACTAGTCCAACCATCGTGTATGACACTCCGAAGCTGATATAGAATGTCTCTTCGTCTATGAAACCATCTTCTTTAGTTGTCATGCGTGATTTTGTTGCTGAGCAATTAATGTTTATGGTTGTCGAGCACTTCTTACTCAACGGCAATCCACACAGAAGATGGTTTCCATAGTAACTACTTTCATCGAATGCCCCAAATTGATTTTTGTTTGGTATAGCTCCTGACAAGTTGTTGTAAGACACATTGAAGAATTCTAGGGAATTCAACTGAGTAAGCTCTTTAGGGATAGAACCAATCAAGTTGTTGTAGGAAAGGTCAATGCTCTCTATCTTTGTGAGGCTCGATAATGACGTCGGTATACGTCCTGTAAGCTTGTTATGTGACAGGTTCAGCACAAGCATTTCTTGTAAGATTGCTATCTCCGATGGGATCTCGCCGCTGAATTGGTTGCAAGAAAAATCTAGTCCCACCATTTTAAGAAGTGCGTAGCCTTTATAAGGATCAAACCTTCTTTTCGTTGTGAACCCAACAGTATGTGGAGCTTCAATGTCTATTCTCATTTCTTTATACATGCCCTCAATATGGCTTTTAATTGTCCTCACATAAAACCAAGGTGACCATCCTATAGCTGAATATCCCATGTCTGGTGCTGAAGTTATTTTATTGGTGTAATCTTCGGATAAATTCATGGGTCCCAAGCAATTAGGTAATGGACCAAATAGATTGTTTTCAGAAAGATCGATCATACTTAAGCTTTTCAATCTGCACAATTGCTCGGGAAATGTTCCATAGAAGCTATTAGCCTTTCAATGAAAGAATGCTCAATTGAGAGAGGTTACCTAGCCAATAGGGTATGCTTCCAGAGAACTCATTTTCACTTAGATCCAAGGTCACCAAATGGGAGATGTTAGAGAGTGCATGCACGAGTGTACCATTCAATTTGTTCCCATTCAGATGGATGTGACGCACCCCCTGTGAGATAAAAAATGATGGTAATGGACCAGAGAAATTGTTGTTAGACAAATCCAAATACTCAAGCTCACGAAGATTGAAGAGTCCTTGAGGGATGAGGCCATCCAAATGATTTTTGGACAAGTCAAGGGCCATAAGCGATGACATGTTTGCAATCAATTTGGGAAGCTTGCCGATGAAAATGTTGTTGCTAACGTCCAATACTTCCAAATCAAAGAGTGATGAAAGAAAAGAGAGACTTCCAGTGAACAAGTTGTGGTCTAACCACAGACATAACAACCTTGGGTTCATGGTGTGGTTGGAAAGTCCAATTTCTCCTTGCAATTTGTTATATGCTACGTTGAGGTCAAACAATTTACTATCTAGTAACTGGATAGGTAGTCCCCCTGAGAAATTGTTGCTAGACAGGTCTAAGATATGTAGGGATTTTATACTACCCAATTCAGATGGAATATTCCCTTCCAATTTGTTGGCTGATAGATTAAGGTGGCATAGATTTGGGACATTTGTGCAAAATTCGGGAGTGAGCTCTCCTCTCATGTTATTGTTGGATATGTCCATGCCTGAAAGATTAAAAAGGGTCATTGATGGAACCTTAAATGTCGTAAATAAGTTATTTTTCATAAAAAGCATTTGCAACTTGGTGTTGTTTTCCAACAACCAAGCTGGAAAGGGACCCGTGATGTCATTCGAGGAGAGATCGAGAATTCTTAGGTCATATTGATGCTTGAGAAAGCCCAAAGAAGTCAATTCGAATCCTCTTGATGGACTATTTGACATACTTAAAACCTTCAACTGGAACCTCGGGATCAAAGATGCAACTTTGGTATCAATTGTTAGTTTGGTGTCATCAAGAATTAGCACCTTAAGTCTTGAATGGTTTGCAAGTGGGCCGAATGATGAGGAGATATCAAAATGGTTACCCGAAATGGAAAGAAATTCGAGAGATGTAAGACTAGTGAGGGGAGATGACATGACACCATTTGTAAATTCATTGTCTTCAAGATTCAGAATCCGAATAGAGGACATGTTTCGCCAACATGTAGGAAGCCCGCCAGTAATTTTGTTAAAGCTAAGATCCAACTCTTCTAGTTTTACCAGGTTACACAAGCCTGTTATTGATATCACAAGTCAATTCAACTACAATGAGATATATCGGTACATGCAAAGAGGACATTCAAGTACATCAAGGATCTATTTCATGTCCAGCTTTTACATTGAGAGATAAGAACTTACTATGATCTGATAGGTTGCCACTTAGACTGGTGTTGGATGAGGACAACAATCTAAGAGATGTCAACGGACCAAGGCTGGAAAGGATTCCTATGCTTGTGTTCAATGAAGAACCATCCAAGATGAGTTGTTCCAACTTACTGAAGTTATGGAAATCTTCCCAAAAATCAAAAGATTATTGAACATCAGATTTCCTTACACAAGCATAATCAAGAAATGGTACAGAGATATCATGAGTGAATGGAACTTCTTTAATAAAAACTTAGGCTCCATTCGTTTTGTAGAAAATATGACTTTTCTGGAAAATCTTTTTTGAGAAGTCATTTATAGGGAAATGACAATATTTTCTAGTACTCGACTAAAACCTGAAAATGAACTAGAAAATATTTTCCATCATTTAGTATGAAAAATCTAATTTGGTTTTCATCCTTGCACTCCTTTCAATAATATTTTATTTTTTTTTTAAAAAATATATTTTTTAATTTTTTTTTCTTTTTCTTTTTTTCCCCTTCTTATTTGTCCAATCATTGGTCATAGGTGAGGTCAAGATTGCTTGAGGCCGATGAGCTCGAACCTCGTTAGATCGGCGAGGTCTCAGCCTTTGGCGAGCTTGTTCCTCACCTGTGGTTGGTTGCCGGCCGTCGTCGTAGCCAACAATCAACTGAGGAAGAAGGAAAAAAGAAAAAAAGAAAGAAATTGGCAAAAAAAATTAAAAATTCAATTTTTTAAAAAAAAAAAAATAACAAAAAAATAACTAAAAAGAGTGCACGAGAGGAAAAAAGTCTAGGTGAAAGAAAAGAATGGAAAATGATTTCCTCATTATCCTGACTTTTGAAAATGCTTTTTCCATTGAAGGAAAATATTTTCCTTTACTTATCAATTTTCCATGACTCGAACACTGGAAAATCTAAAAAACATTTTCTTGAAAGTTGTTTTTCGTGAAATGAATGGAGTGTTACTGTGAATATACATTCACTCACGAGTTTGACTAACCTTGAGTTGTAATTATTCCTTCTACTGTATTAAATTGGAGAGAAAGGATCCTCAGAGATGACAGTGCCCCTAATGCTCGCACGACGGTCCCCACATGCTTCAAGTGGACATGATCTAGGTGGAGGTTCTCTAAGTGGCTCCTAGCAGTAAAATTCCAAGTAATTAACTTGCTTGGCAGTTAAGTTGGGAAAGCACCCACACTGATGCCTCGGGTTAGATATCTTTTCAATCAACAGCAACATTTGTATACAAAAAGAGAAGGGGATTGCAATATATGACTTGTATATTCTTAATATGAAGCACATCTAAAGATATGAAAGAGCATGCATGAATCGCAATCTAGTCAATTTAATTTATGAATAAAAACGAGGATTCTGCATGAAAACTAAAACAATACCATCAACAATAGCCATTGCATTGATTGCATTATAACTTATGTCCAACTCCTTTAAATTATGGAGAACACCTAATTTGTCCACAAATATTGCTAACTCAAGTCAAGGATGGCGATTTTGTACAGAATTATGAATAGAGAATAAGCTGGAGAAACTATCATTCACATGTAAAGTTCCATTCAAATGTTTTTGGAGGATAGACACCTGAGAGTCGAAATTGTACCACGAATGGGTAAAATAGAATTATCCAAAGTAAATAATGAAAGCACCCACGCGGATGCCTCGGGATAGGAATCTTTTGAATCAACAACATTTCTATATGGAAAGAGAAGGGGTTGCAATATATGACTTCTATATTCATTATGTGAAGCCCATGTAAAGGTATTAAAGAGTCTACACGACTTGTAGGCTAGTTAGTTTAATATATGAATAAAAACGAGGCTCCTTCATGCAAACTGAAATAGTACCTTCAATAGTAGCCACTGCATCGATAGCATTATCACTTATGTCTAGCTCCATCAAATTACTAAAACCACCTAATTTATCCACAAATAGTGTTAACTCAAGTCAAGGATGGTGATTTTGTACTGAATTATGAGCTAGAGAACAAGCCGGAGAAATTTACCATTCACATGTAAAGTCCCGCTCAAATTGCTGCGACTGAGGAACAAATGTCGGAGAGATGGAATTGTACCGAGAATGGATAGAATAGAATTATCCAAAGAGTTACCACTCAAATCAAGCACCTCTAGTTTGCTCAGCCTTGAAAATAGCAGGTTTGGTTCTGCAAACAAACAACGAAAAGCATAAAAATCCGCATAAATCTATTCAAGTACACGCGTAAATGGGTATTGCCATTTCGAGGGGAAATATGTCGTAGGGTGACGATTTTGTACTGAATTATGAGCAGAGAATAAGCCAGAGAAATTTACCATTCACAAGTAAAGTTCCGCTCAAATTGTTGCGACTGAGGAACAGACTCCGAAGAGATGGAATTGTACCAAGAATGGATAGAATAGAATTATCCAGAGAGTTACCACTCAAGTCAAGCACCTCTAGTTTGCTCAGCCTTGAAGATAGCAGATTTGGTTCTGCAAACAAACAATGAAAAGTAGTAAAATTCGCGGAAATCTATTCTAGTACACTCGTAAACCGGTATTGCCATTTTGGGGGGAAATATGTCATAGACTTGTGGATTAATGATGATGTGGACATAATCATCTATAATGCAAGAAGTGAGTAAGGACCCAGACATGGTTAAGTTTTGAGTTCATTAGATAATGAGTATCTCTTCTTTTATAGGAAATGAATGAGTAGCGCATTTATACCTTTTGGTGCAATCCACCCTCCTAAATAGTTGTTAGACAAGTCAAGGCTCTTGAGTTCTTCAAAGGGAAGAAGTAGAGAAGCGTTTAGGTACCAACTTTTGACGCCGAAATGGAAATATCTCATATCGGAGAGCATTAGATGAGTGACTCGTCCTGTGGTGGGATTGCACTCAACACCTTCCCAATTGCAACAATTGAAATATGATCCCCCAGTGTCCACCCAATATCTCAGGTTCAAGGTGGCATTGAGTGCTAAGAGTGCAACCCTTTCTTGCTCCTGACACCCACGAGAGCCACATAAACATGCGATACCCCAAATCACCACAAGCGCCCACAATGCTTTCTTTTTCATGACTACAGATTCGAGTGACCAAACTTTATATGTATCACGCTCTTGAGTTAACTTGTTTTTTTGCAAGTTAGAGCAACTTTATAGGAGTTCAGCGATGCTTGTGCTTGAGTGTAGAAGTTGTGGTCATGGCCAAAGTCTTGGTCATCTTTAGTGATGAATGTAGGTCAACTCCTTTTGGTGACAAGGTTAATTAGCGTGTGGGGCGGGGAATGTAACTTACGCAATGACCAGATTTCATTGGTGGGGAATTTTCTGAATGTCTCTATTGGCATAACTTTTTCCACACGTTAAGTTTAGTCTAGCCTAGTCACTATTGTCATTTATATGACTAATTCAATCTTTATCCAATGAAAAGCATAGGCCTTGTGAATTACTTGGCTCCCAACTAGAACACAAGATCATGATCATGTTGAACAGTTAGAATGCAATTAAATGATGGTAACATGAAAATTAGTAAATGTTAAAGGATTACTCACAATGAACTGGTTTCTTGCTTGGGAAACTAACATAGGATGTAAATATGGTAATTGAAGTGCTCTCTTCTTATTGTTCAGCACGACTAACTTAGAATGCTTATATTTTCAAGATATTGAAAATTACTACTTTGTAGCTTTTACACATTTCACACTAGAGAAAAAGCATAACAGATTGCCTTTCAGATTCACAAAAAGCAGCTAGTTTAACTTAATGAGTGCCCATTTAACATTATTCAAATTGCTTCCTTTGCAAGGGTGACGGTGGATTCTCCCAATGAGTCCGTACGTACAAGCGAAAAACTGCACTAGAAAACGTTTGGAAATTGGATGGTTCTAAACATGGAAGATCTGTTAATCTACTTCGCATTAGAGCTTTTAGGAGAAAGTGATCTTGACTAGAGGCATTTCAAAAGTAGACATGTTGCAAAATTAACACAAAAATTGAGAAGATCTTGCTATTAAATCAACGCAAGAACATTGAAGAAATAAATGGGAAATGACAAAGATACCAAATATTTATGAGATTTGATCCGAGTGTCGGTATTTATCCCCAAAAAGAGCTAGCAACCAATAATTCACTATAATTTGAGAATTAGAACTACAATCGCTTACACCTGAGTGTCTCCCGCACATAAATTAAGACCAAATCCAAATATGTTTATAAATAAATAACTTAATTGCATGTAAAGCTCATAGGGCAAATCACCGAGTGTTTAAGCCCATAGCAAAACCCTTTGCACAGCTAATTCGAGAACGTTCTTATGTTCTTTCTTATACTCTTCCTGTGGTGGCCTAATTTCTACTAGAATTCCACTATTAGGCTTCTCAAGGAAAGGAAACCCAAAAAAGCAAAACCTTGCTTTTTAATTTATTTCCTTTTCTCTAACTACTTCCTAGCCCCACATGCTCTCTTTTGTATGACCAAGAAGAAAATTCCAAGTAGGCAACTAAAGTCCACAGGAAATTTTACCTCGAAAGTTCATTATATTAACTACTGGGTCCTTGGTAGTTGTCCACAGAAAAATTTCTCCTCAATGTTTAATGCGCCGGAGTCTACACGTTTAAACTTATATCTTTTTCTTACCCAAGCGTCCAAGCAATATCCTCTCAAATCTTTTACATTGCAAAGTCTAGATGTAATCGTGGATACGTCCAATCAAATAAAAGAAACTCTCCAATATATACGCCATCCAAAGAAAGATTTTTTGGATTTCTTTCTTGCCCAATCAAGTTAGATTGCATAACAGATCAAAATCGAGACATATTTTAAAAATTCTCTACCTTGCCTTGACATTTATAACTAAGTCATAATGTTCATCATCCATATCAGTTCTCCCAACGCCTCGATGGACGTTCACTCTCTATAAATGACAACTGCGCTCAAGTAAAGCTTAAGTTTCGTCAAAGGAACATATTTGGTCATCATGTCTGACAAGAGGCATTTCAAAAGTAGACATGTTGCAAAATTAACGCGAAAATTGAGAAGATCTTCCCATTAAATCAATACAAGAACATTGAAGAAATAAACGGGGAATGACAAAGATACCAAATATTTACGAGATTTGATCCGAGTGTTGGCATTTATCCCCAAAGAGAGATAGCAACCAACAATTCACTATAATTTGAAAATTAGAATTACAATCGTTAACACACTCGAATGTTTCCCACATTTATATTAAGACCAAATCCAAATAACTTTATAAATGAAAAACTTAATTGCATGCAAGCAAAACCCTTCGCACAGCTAATTCAAGAATGTTCGTATGTTCTTTCTTTTACTTTTCGTGCGGTGGCACAATTTCTAATGGAATTCCACTATTAGGCTTCTCAAGAAAGGAAACCCAAAAAAGCAAAACCTTGCTTTTAATTTATTTTCTTTTCTTTGACCACTTCCTTTCCCCACGCGCTCTCTTTTGTTTGACCAAAAAGAAAATTCCAAGTAGGCGATTAAAAGCCCACAGGAAATTTGACCGTGAGAGTTCATTGTATTCACTATTAGGGCCCTTGGCCGCTGTCCATAGAAAAATTTCTCCATCAATGTTTATTGCACCGGAGTCTACACGTCCAACCCTCCCAAATTGAACTTATATATTTTTCTTACCCAAGTGTCCAAGCAATATCCTCTCAAATCTTTTACATTGCAAAGTCTAGATGTAATCATGAATACGTCCAACCAAATACAAGAAACTATTTAATATATACACCATTCAAAGAAAGATTTTTTGGATTTCTTTCTTACCCAATTAGGTTAGATTGTATAACGGCTCAAAACTGAGACATATTTTTTACAATTCTCTACCTTGCCTTGACGTTTATAACTAAGTCATAATGTTCATCATCCATGTTAATTCTCCCAACACCTCGATGGATCTTCACTCTCTACAAGGAACATGTTTAGTTATCATGTCTAGTGAGTTCTCTACATTGGCTTGACATTTGTAATGTATTTATATGTAAAAGGGATTAACTGAGTCGATTTAACCTCTGAAGTTGCTGGGACCCCAATCTTTCTTTGACTAAGATTGGGACACTCGACATTAATTAAATAAGTGAGATAAGAGAATGACCACTGAGTTAGGAAGTCGGATTGCACGCAAATTTACTTTCCTACATGCTCATTCCTTCTTGGTGGAGATCCCATACTAATATAATTGGACAACTTTACTAGTAGCTTTGTGCTCAAGTTTGTCATGTATGGGAGCCCGAAGAGGTCCTTGCAACGATCCTTGCTCTACGTTTTGAAGATAGCACATCATGATGCAAAATCATAAGAACTATTGAGTTCACATGACAGCATATTACACTTCACTTTGTTTTGCTCTCCAGTTCTCATTAGGCTCACATAACCCAAACATGCAGTGGAAGATTTGGCGTGGAAGAGAGAGCTTTGTGTGGAGAAGGTGAATGTGGGACTTTAGTATTCTAGTTGGAAGGTTGTTATCGTGGTTGTAGTAACCATCCTCACTTTAGCAAATTCCATTTCAAGTTGCATTTGACGTTAGTTATGATGTTAATTATAATTATAGATTTGTCATTTTCTTCCCCAACTTTGCCCCTCCCGACTCACCATTCAAAACCTACCACAAAACCCACCTTTTCAAGATACTTACTCAAACCCAAGGGTACGGCTTGAAACTCTTGGCACCGTCTATACTTGTTGCGTCACCAAGCCACCACCATGCCATGTCTCGAGCTCATGTCCGCTGCTACCCAAATTCGATTGTTGAACTTGACGCCAAATCTAGTGGCCATGGCGAGCTCACCAAATCGCATGACTTTCGAGCTTGAAGGCCACAGGCATTAATGCTGCCTTTGAGCTTGTGGCCATGGCCTTGTGTGCAACTTTCAAGCTCTAGTGGCCACGGAGAGAGAAGCCGACACTAGTGTGGCGGAAGGTAGAGAGATGAATATAAAAAAAAAAAAAAAATGGGGTGGAGGGGTAGTTTACAAATGCAAATTGTGTATTTCCAAAAGTGGGGATGGTTTTTCAAAACTTCTCTATTTACTTTTTTGAAAAAAAAAATCACAAAAAAGTTTAAGTGATGTCCATTTTGATACAATTTACTCCAAAAAAAAAATTGTAATACAAAAAATCCTGAACTTATACCCGTGTGGCATATTTATCTTAAATTTTTTTTGTGACACAAAAAACCCCAACTCATTATCGTGCATTGCATTTACCACAAACTATATTTTTTTTTATGATACTAAAAACCTCAAATTTGTATTCAAGAAACATATAAATGTATCAAACGGATATAAATTTAGGATATATGTGTCACATATGTATAAATTTGAGATTTTTGTGTCATAACAAAAAGTTTTGCATAAATATGTCACAATGAATATAATTTAGAGTTTTTTTGTGGCATTTTCCCCCTTTTTTCCCTTCTTACCTTACTTGTATGCTATCTGATATAATAATTCTCTTTTGCATGTTAAATTTGCTTCTTCATATTTGATACGATCAATAAGGTTGATGTTATATGATCCATAGCTTTCTGACAATTCCTCCTCAAGGGAGCGAGAATCCATAAAGAGAATTCTCAAAAGAAAAAAAAATCTAAGTACTCTCGCAAAGTAAAGAAAATTGATGTAAAACATCAAAAGACTCTAAAAATAATTAAAATTCGATATGGGAGATTATTCCCTTCGACCCAAGACATCAAAACAACAAATTACTAGAATAAAAAAGATACCATCGACTTCTCAGATTAAGAAAAACCTATTACTTGAGAATCCAATGGATTACGGGTCGCCCGAGCCAACTCCGACGGAGCGGACACCATTCCCGCCACGTAAAAGAACGAAACCAGAAGGGCGATCCAAGGGCATCAAAACGGGCCCGATCACGAACGTGACCGGTCCGACGAGCAATGGAGCCGGAGAGATCCCCACGAAGAGCGACACGAGAGCGGTGGGAGGGACCTGCGCCGTCGACACGATGGCGAGACGCGGCCGCCTCGAAGTGGAGGCGACGATCGGGAGCGTAGACAGGGGAGGAGGGGAACTTCATGATGTGGCCCGTTCAGCTGATTACGATCGCCGGTTGTTCCGCCTCATCTCTCGCCATTCTCAGACGCAGAAGATGAAGAGCGGCGATCGGCGATTGTAATCGGTGGGTCCATTCTGCGTTCAAAGTCCGCGTCGCCAGAGCTTAATTTCTCAAGATCTGATACACTTTCTCTAAAACTAATTTCCCGGAGCTCGATACTACATTGATCGCTCTATTAAGCATAGTGGAGCATGGTGAGCTGTAGTTGTGAAATGATTACAACTTATTTATGGGTTTTAGGTAAAGTGAAGCCATCGGTCGAGCCGAATGCTTCGTCGATCGCGTGATTAATCGCAGTAACTGCATGGTGACTTCGAGCACTAAAATGATTAAGCTTATTGGTGCTGTTGATTTTTACTGGCCTTGTAAAATATAATGTGGTGAATGGCAGCTTGCCTTTCGAAAGCAGGCTTCTGCTGCTCTCTATCTCTATTATTCTTTCCATTCTCTTGGTTAATCGGTTGATGGTTTTGATAAATCTTGCTTGGGGTGATCAAGGGGGGCTCATATTTGATGAGGCTAAGAATTCTCTACATTCAGTGTATCAATTACATCTCCCTTTCTCTTTTACCAATTGCAGCGAGCTTCGTATTCTTGTTATAGGTTAAGGAACTCGAAATGCCTCGGCTTTTCTAGAACAGGTCCAAGTTAGCAATGCAATTTGTGGTCTTGGGATGAGCGTGTCCGTGTTCAAGAGATGCCTTCCCTGGTTAATAATGCTCAGTCTGAAGCTTTTGGCGTTTCTGTTGTGACATCCTGAAATTCGACCCCGTTTTGATAAAGTGAAATGGGCATTTCGTCAACATGTTTACGGTCCTTTTTCTCTGAGCTGATCACTCACGAGTTAACTAACCTATTGAGTGAAGCCGGTAAGGGATGTATCTACAGTAAAATCCCTAAAAGCTACTCAATTTGTTGGATTGGACTAAAATCACGTTTGACTGATTTTTAACCACGAAATTGAACTCGATTTCGGGAATCGAATTTTAAGCGCGTCATAATTCTTATTTTTAGGATCCTGTCTCATCGCTCGTCAATTTATTGACGAGTCCGAAATTTCAAGAAAGAAATTATCGGAAGAAAAAGATTGAAGACCAAAAAGAAAATAGAAAAGGAAAGGAAAAGAGAAAAGAAAAGAAAAAGAATAAGATCATTATTTAAATCCTTTTCTCTCTTTTTCTCTCTCTCTTCTCTCTCCTCTCCCCTCCCCTTTCGTGCGGATGCCCCTTCCCCACGCTCACTCTTTCCTCTCTCTAGTTTGACTAGTCAAACCCCTTCTTCTTATCCCTTCTTTCTCTCTTCTTCTCTCTCCTCTCTCTTCTCCCCCATTTTCCCCCACGTGACCGAACCAAACCTTTCTTCTTCCCCTCTGGTTCGTGAAAAACCAGAAGCTGAAGACAGAAGTGGAAGACGAAGGCAGCAGCTTGCCGCTCGCCACCGTCCCGCGCCCGCACACGCCGCGCGTCCGCCGTTCGCCGCCCGTGCGTCGATTGCGCCTGCCGCCCCTTCCTCGCGTGACCCAGCCTTGTTCGCCTCTGCTCAGCCCTCGTTCCGCCCCATTCGGCCACCGCCGGCCGCCGTTTGACCTCGGGACCTCCACCGCCTTCCCCCGCCTTGCCGCCCTTGCTGTGGTTGTAGGTTGCTATTTTGTGTGTTTTTCCAGCCATTCCAGCCACCCCGCCGAGTGGGTATCCAGCTGGTTCGAGCTCGTTTGGGCCGTTTCCGGGCCCCGAACCCGAGCCGTGCTTTGGGAAGAATCGTTCCTCGCGTCGCCGCCGTCGGATTGATCCGATTTGCGCGCGATTTGGTGAGTAATCTCACTAATCCAGGATTAGTTGACTAATTATACTTTAAGGTTGGTTTAGTTTTAATTAATTATGTTTAGGTTGTTAGATTAGAATTAATTAGCAATTATTAGTCAATTGTGATGTGATTTAAATAAATTGATTGCGCAATTAGCAAGTAGACGTGGTCTACTATTTATTGGAAGTATCTCGGGAATTTTCCGACCCCTAATTGGGCTTCAATTTGGCGATTCGGGCCTAAGTGAGATTTTTGGGCATTTAAATATTAATTTTCGGAATTAAATTAAATAATTATTTATTTTCCGAAAATTCAAGAGAGATGGTTCGGAACAGGAAAATTATGCTGATGACCGTGGTGAAGTCCGTTTATTTAATCGGGCTTTAAATTGAGCTAAATCGAATTTTTAATATTAATTAATTTTCGAAATTAATTAAATAATTATTTATTTTCCGAAAATTCAACTGGGATGGCCCGTGACCGGAAAATTATGCTGATGACCGTGGTGAAGTCCGTTTATTTAATTGGACCTTATTTTGAGCTAAACGGAATTTTTAATATTTAATAATTAATTTTCGAAATTTATTTAATTAATTATTTATTTATTTTTCGGAAAATTAAGATTGAGATGGCCGACGACCGAAATCTCGTGCCGATTGTCGTGGCACAGTCCGTTTATTTATTTGAGCCTTGAATTGTGCCAAATTGAATTGAATGTGGAATTTATGATATATTCCTAAATCATTGTGGTTAATTATTTCATTGAGAAATCATTGAATTATGAAAGTGGTCGAGTGGGACCGTAAAGCCATTGAATTATGAAAGTGGTCGAGTGGGACCGTAAAGCCATTGAGTATCGAAAGTGGTCGAGTGGGACCGTAAAGCCATTGAAATATCGAAAGTGGTCGAGTGGGACCATAAAGCCATTGAATAACGAAAGTGGTCGAGTGGGACTGTAAAGCCATTGAATTATGAAAGTGGTCGAGTGGGACCGTAAAACCATTGAATTATGAAAGTGGTCGAGTGGGACCGTAAAGCCGTTGAATTATGAAAGTGGTGGAGTGGGACCGTAAAGCCATTGAATTTTGAAAGTGGTCGAGTGGGACCGTAAAGCAATAGCTTGAATGACCGGGAAATGGTCAGGTTGACATGTAATCGGCGATTAGGTCGATTGATCATTGTTTTGATTTGATGTTGTGAATTGATTGACTGAATGGGAATGACCGTGAGTGGTCTTGTTGGCTTTATGTCGACTAGGTCGATTTGATCGATGCTTTGATCAGTGATATGATTGCTTGAGTGCCTATTGTGAATTGTACTGACTTGCAGGTGAGATCTGATGCTAAGGTACGTCTTCTGACCTATGCGTGTTTAGGCAGCCTTTAGTATAATGGTTTACTAATCGGGCTTAGTGGGGTAGAACTCGCTGAGACGTAGTCTCATCCCAATTTGGGGAAAACCATTTCAAGACTCCGCTAAGGAGCTGAGGAGGAAGAGTTGGAGAAGGATTTTGTGAGTACGGCCTAGATGGAGTGAAATTTTATCTTCTTTGATATCTCCATTTTGATGTGAATAGAGTTTAGAATAAAAAGTTGTGAAGTGTTCTGGTTTGTGGTTTGTATAAAAGTTTGGTTATAAATTTCAATATGAAAAATATGGCCCCGCTTTTCAATCCCATCGTTTTATTGTCTCGGGGATTTTAACTTCCCGCATGTGCTTAAAAATGAAAGGGTCGGCGATACATTGTCCTGGGATATCGCATTATAAAATCGACCAAGAGTGAAGGATGTGCACGTGCCCGAGGAGCGGGGCGTGACATCCAGTTTAAGTGGTATCAGAGCCAGGTTGAAGATTGGAGTAATAAGGAGCGTTGACCATGGGATAGTTAGTAGGAAAGGCCTTTAAATTCATGCTGGTGCATGTCTGTGTTAGCTGAGTGCTAGAACTTTTTGTTGTGTGCGAATCGCTCATCTTCTAATCCAGTGTGGATTTGGAAGACGGGTTGCAGTGTAAAGACTGAACCATGAGTGAGCAGGAGCTGAGAAGTCTTAGTAAGAGGATAATGTCCTCTGTGACTCGGGATAATGCACTGACAAAGGTCAGTACCCGAGGTGGTTGTGGCAGAGTGTTGGCTCTGGCCAGCTCGAGTGTAAGAGTATTACCGTAGGTTGGTACTAGTGTAGCAGCATCGAATGATTCTAAGTTCGATAGGATCGTTCTGATGCTACTGTTCCTTGGGAATTGGATGAGCCAGGAGGCTCAGGATCGAACCGCCGTCAGTGTTGCAACTGCCATTGTCGCTTCACCTGCTGAGATCTAAAGTGGAGATGTGATCCAGGAGCGAGTCATTGCATTCGAGCCGAGGTATAGATCCAGTTCAGGCAGAAATGAAAATCGGTCAGGGAAAAGATTGAGGTCGAGAGTGGTTTTAGCAGACCGATGGGACAACCAGAAAGAGTGTGTGCTGTCACTTGGTAGGAGATAAAAGACTCACCTGATAAGTGTTAGAATTGTAGAAGGAAGCATGGATGAATCCAGTGTCCGAATGTGACTAGAACCTATTGTGATGATGACCAGTGTGGCCTTCAGGTGAAGGACTGTCAGTGGAAGTCTAAGGTGGCATAGACATCGTTACTGCGCCCAGGAAAGAATGGGAGTAGAATGGACCTTGCATCGATCAGAGGAAGAATGTGTTGGAAGTGATCTCATCAGAGTAAAGTAGCTGAGTTTTGTACTGAGTTGGTAGAATTTAAATTGTTGAAGTAAAAGTGACAGAGGGGAAATCATTAGCAATAGTTGTGCTTGATTAGTTGCTGAAGTGTGAATTTGATGCCACATGAATAGTGTGGGCTTATGAAGCATATTGTGATAATGAATCATGGTCATGGAGTAATCCAGTTCAGTCTATTAACATGTAAAAGTGTCGAGGTTATTGAGAGTCGAATAGAATCTTCGATTTCATTAATCTCGTTGGCTGGAGACAACTTGTTTGTTAGATGGAGGTTGCTAAGGTTGCTTGGAGATTGTCTTGGGTAGGACAAATTGAAGGACTAGAGATGGAGGACATCTCAGTGGTCAAAAAGGTTCTAGATATGTTGTCACAAGAACTGTCAAACCGTCGTCAGAAAAAGAAATAGAAAGTGCAATCGAGCTAGCACTAGGATAGAGCTACTCTCGAAGGCTTCTTACCAGCTGTTATTGTCTGAATTGGTAGAATTGAAGATGCAAATGTGAAGATTGATGAATGAGGAATTCGTGCATATCATTGCATCACTTTGGGGAAACATCAGTTGTGTTTGTGAGAAGAAGAAAGATAGTTTGTTGCGAGTGTGCATCGACTGTCGTCAACTCAATTAGGTGAAGATCAAGGACCAGTGTTCTTTGCCAAAGATCGATGAATGGTGTGACTAGTTATAAAGAGTATCGATGTTTTAAAGGTCGACTTGAGATTATGAAGTCATCAATTACGAACCAGGAAGGAGGTTGTACGAAAGATAGCTGTTCATGCTTGATATGATCTTTATGAGAGTATTGTAAGATCGTTTAGCTTGGTGAACACTCCAGCTATCGCCATGGATTTGACAAATCGAGTGTGCAAGGAATATCTAGGTCAGTTGTGATCATGTCGTATAATGATATTCTAATGTATTTGAAGAATGCTAAAGAGCACAAGAGATGTCTGAGAATGGAGAAGGAATTTCCATGAACTTTGTCAAGACCGAATCAGTTATCAGTGGACCAAGACTGACAACAGTGTTAGAGATTAGAAGTTTTCTGGGGTTAGCAGGTTATTACAGACGGTATGTGGAAGGGTTCTCATTGATAGCATCGCCTCTAACAAAGCTCTTGAAGAAAGAAGAGAAATTTGTATGGTCAGATAAGTGCGAGCGTAGTTTCCAAGACCTGAAGGAAAAGCCGACTACCGCACCTGTGCTGACGATTTCATCTGGTCCTGGAGAATTCGAGATCTATAGTGATGCGTCATTTAGGGGATTGGGTTGCGTGCTGATGCAACATGGCAGAGTTGCATACGCTTCCCAACAGCTGAGATCTCATGAATTGAATTATCCGATGCATGACTTAGAACTCGCAGCCATCATATTTGCGTTGAAGATTTGGAGGCACTACTTGTGTGGGGAAAAATTTCAGATCTTCACGAACCATCAGAGTCTCAAGTATTTGTTCTCTCAGAAGGAGTTGAACATGAGACAACGGCGATGGATGGAATTGCTGAAAGACTATGACTGTGATATTCTATATCACCTAGGAAAGGCGAACAAGGTCGCTGATGCATTGAGTCGGAAGTTTTCAGTGGCACGGATCTTGGTTAAGGAGTGGAACTTAATCGAGAGAGCTCGAGATTCGGAATTCAAATTTGAGGTAGACCACCTCTCAAGTTTTATGGCCACCCTCAGAATTGAGCCAGATGTCCAGGTCAGAATCAAGCAACTCCAACCGACAGATCCAGATGTACAGAGAATTCTTCAAGAAGACGCAAATAAAAGGAAGGCTAATTTTCAGATTGCTGATGACGGGACTCTAAGGTTTCATGGACGTTTAGTTGTACTTGACGATGTTGAGCTTAGAGAAGAAATTTTATCAGAAGCACATTGTAGCAGCTACAGTATTCATCCTAGAAGTACCAAGATGTATCAGAACCTGCGTCAACACTACTGGAGGTTAGGTATGAAGGCGGACATTGCCAAGCATGTCGCCAAGTGTTTGATTTGTCAGCAAGTAAAAGCCCAGCATTGCAAGCCGGGAGGATTTCTACAACCTCTTGCGATCCTAGAGTGGAAATGAGAGCATATCACAATGGACTTCGTGACTGGACTACCAATGAGTCAAAGGGGAAATGATTCGATTTGGGTAGTAGTCGACAGGCTGACAAAGTCGGCTCACTTCATTGCAGATCGAAAAGACCTTAGTCTTGATAGGCACACAGACCTGTATGTGCGTTAAGTAGTTCGTATGCATGGAGTGCCAGTTACGATAACATCTGATAAAGACCCGAGGTTTACTGCTGCTTTTTGGAAGAGCTTGCAGAGTGCTTTGAGTACAAAGCTTCAGTATAGTACGGCATATCATCCTCAGACGGATGGCCAGTCTGAAAGGACAATTCAGACTCTTGAAGACATGCTGAGAGTGTGTGTAATAAACTTCAAATGAAGTTGGGAAGATCAATTTCATCTAGTGGAATTCGCCTACAACAACAATTATTAGCAGAGCATCAAGATGACTCCTTTTGAAGCGTTGTATGGCAGAGCATGCAGAACTCCAGTGTGTTGGGATGGAGTCGGAGAAAGGAAGATAACAGGCACAGAGTTGGTTCAGCAGTCAGTAGATGCTGTGGCAGTGATCAGAGACAGATTAAAGACAGCGCAGAGCAGGCAGAAGAGTTATGCAGATAAGCGTCGAAGGTCTTTGGAATTCCTAGTTGGTGATCACGTTTTTCTAAAAGTGTCACCAATGAGGGGAACTTCGCGCTTTAGTAAGAAAGGCAAGTTGAGTCCGAGGTACGTAGGTCCGTTTAAGATTCTTGAAAGAATCGGAAACCTAACGTATCGTCTTGCATTGCCGCCAAGATTGGCGCAAGTGCATGACGTCTTTCACGTGTCGATGTTAAGGAAGTACGAGCCTGACCTGACCCACGTGCTCAATTTCGGGGAGTTGGACGTGGATGATCGTGTGTCATACGTTGAAAGCCCGGTCCAGATTGTCGATCGTAAAAAGCAAGTTCTGCGTACAACGACTATTCCGTTGGTCAAAGTGGTCTGGCAACACCACGGTATTGAAAGAGCGACCGGGGAGACGGAAGAATCGATGAGACAGTTGTACCCCGCCATTTTTATCAAAGTGTGTAATGGCTTAAATTTCGAGGACGAAATTTTTATAAGAGGGGAAGAGTTGTGACATCCTGAAATTCGACCTCATTTCGATAAAGTGAAATCGGCATTTCGTCAACATGTTTACGGTCCTTTTTCTCTGAGCTGATCACTCACGAGTTAACTAACCTATTGAGTGAAGTCGGTAAGGGATGTATCTGCAGTAAAATCCTAAAAGCTACTCAATTTGTTGGATTGGACTAAAATCACGTCGACCGATTTTTAACCACGAAATTGAACTCGATTTCGGGAATCGAATTTTAAGCGCGTCATAATTCTTATTTTTAGGATCTGTCTCATCGCTCGTCAATTTATTGACGAGTCCGAAATTTCAAGAAAGAAATTATCGGAAGAAAAGATTGAAGACCAAAAAGAAAATAGAAAAGGAAAGGAAAGAGAAAAGAAAAGAAAAAGAATAAGATCATTATTTAAATCCTTTTCTCTCTCTTCTTTCTCTCTTTTTTCTCTCTCTTCTCTCTCCTCTCCCCTCCCCTTTCGTGCGGATGCCCCTTCCCCACGCTCACTCTTTCCTCTCTCTAGTTTGACTAGTCAAACCCCTTTTTCTTATCCCTTCTTTCTCTCTTCTTCTCTCTCCTCTCTCTTCTCCCCCATTTTCCCCCACGTGACTGAACCAAACCTTTCTTCTTCCCCTCTGGTTCGTGAAAAACCAGAAGCTGAAGACAGAAGCGGAAGACGAAGGCAGCAGCTCGCTGCTCGCCACCGTCCCGCGCCCGCGCACGCCGCGCGTCCGCTGTTCGCCGCCCGTGCGTCGATTGCGCCTACCGCCCCTTCCTCGCGTGACCCAGCCTTGTTCGCCTCTGCTCAACCCTCGTTCCGCC
The DNA here is from genome assembly GCA_017140185.1 of Eucalyptus polyanthemos subsp. polyanthemos. Taxonomy (NCBI): domain Eukaryota; kingdom Viridiplantae; phylum Streptophyta; class Magnoliopsida; order Myrtales; family Myrtaceae; genus Eucalyptus; species Eucalyptus polyanthemos. Next base: position 54,492,884 of record CM029461.1, on the reverse strand, counting down.
CCATCCGGCCACCGCCGGCCGCCGTTTGACCTCGCCGGACCTCCACCGGCCTTCTCCCGCGCCTTGCCGCCCTTGCTGTGGTTGTAGGTTGCTGTTTTGTGTGTTTTTCCAGCCATTCCAGCCACCCCGCCGTGTGGGTATCCAGCTGGTTCGAGCTCGTTTTGGGCCGTTTCCGGGCCCCGAACCCGAGCCGTGCTTTGGGAAGAATCGTTCCTCACGTTGCCGCCGTCGGATTGATCCGATTTGATCGCGATTTGGTGAGTAATCTCACTAATCCAGGATTAGTTGACTAATTATGCTTTAAGGTTGGTTTAGTTTTAATTAATTATGTTTAGATTGTTAGATTAGAATTAATTAGCAATTATTAGTCAATTGTGATGTGATTTAAATAAATTGATTGCGCAATTAGCAAGTAGACGTGGTCTACTATTTATTGGAAGTATCTCGGGAATTTTCCGACCCCTAATTGGGCTTCAATTTGGCGATTCGGGCCTAAGTGAGATTTTTGGGCATTTAAATATTAATTTTCGGAATTAAATTAAATAATTATTTATTTTCCAAAAATTCAAGGGAGATGGTTCGGAACAGGAAAATTATGCTGATGACCGTGGTGAAGTCTGTTTATTTAATCGGGCTTTAAATTGAGCTAAATCGAATTTTTAATATTAATTAATTTTCGAAATTAATTAAATAATTATTTATTTTCCGAAAATTCAACTGGGATGGCCCGTGACCGGAAAATTATGCTGATGACCGTGGTGAAGTCCGTTTATTTAATTGGACCTTATTTTGAGCTAAACGGAATTTTTAATATTTAATAATTAATTTTCGAAATTTATTTAATTAATTATTTATTTATTTTTCGGAAAATTAAGATTGAGATGGCCGACGACCGAAATCTCGTGCGATTGTCGTGGCACAGTCCGTTTATTTATTTGAGCCTTGAATTGTGCCAAATTGAATTGAATGTGGAATTTATGATATATTCCTAAATCATTGTGGTTAATTATTTCATTGAGAAATCATTGAATTATGAAAGTGGTCGAGTGGGACCGTAAAGCCATTGAATATCGAAAGTGGTCGAGTGGGACCGTAAAGCCATTGAATTATGAAAGTGGTCGAGTGGGACCATAAAGCCATTGAGTATCGAAAGTGGTCGAGTGGGACCGTAAAGCCATTGAGTATCGAAAGTGGTCGAGTGGGTTTTAAAAAAAGCCATTGAATATCGAAAGTGGTTGAGTGGGACCGTAAAGCCATTGAATTATGAAAGTGGTCGAGTGGGACCGTAAAACCATTGAATTATGAAAGTGGTGGAGTGGGACCGTAAAGCCATTGAATTATGAAAGTGGTGGAGTGGGACCGTAAAGCCATTGAATTTTGAAAGTGGTCGAGTGGGACCGTAAAGCAATAGCTTGAATGACCGGGAAATGGTCAGGTTGACATGTAATCGGCGAGGTCGATTGATCATTGTTTTGATTTGATGTTGTGAATTGATTGACTGAATGGGAATGACCGTGAGTGGTCTTGTTGGCTTGTAATCGACTAGGTCGATTTGATCGATGCTTTGATCAGTGATATGATTGCTTGAGTGCCTATTGTGAATTGTACTGACTTGCAGGTGAGATCTGATGCTAAGGTACGTCTTCTGACCTATGCGTGTTTAGGCAGCCTTTAGTATAATGGTTTACTAATCGGGCTTAGTGGGGTAGAACTCGCTGAGACGTAGTCTCATCCCAGTTTGGGGAAAACCATTTCAGGACCCCGCTAAGGAGCTAAGGAGGAAGAGTTGGAGAAGGATTTTAGGAGAAGAAGACAATCTCGAGAGGGGCCGTGAGTACGGCCTAGATGGACTGAAATTTTATCTTCTTTGATATCTCCATTTTGATGTGAATAGAGTTTAGAATAAAAAGTTGTGAAGTGTTCTGGTTTGTGGTTTGTATAAAAGTTTGGTTATAAATTTCAATATGAAAAATATGGCCCTACTTTTCAATCCCATCGTTTTATTGTCTGGGGATTTTAACTGCTTCCGCATGTGCTTAAAAATGAAAGGGTCGGCGATACATTGTGCTGGGATATCGCATTATAAAATCGACCAAGAGTGAAGGATGTGCACGTGCCCGAGGAGCGGGGCGTGACATCTGTGGCGCAGAAGTTTTTAAGTAGCTTTGATGTGAGGGAAGATGCTTTCTCCTCATTCCAAGCTCACTTTAACTCTTAGCGGCCACCTCCAAATCAATCCTTCATCAGTTATTTCGCATGCATATTCAGTTTGGTTTTCACCCCGTTTTATCAACTTTGCATATGGTCATGGGACCAATCAACATTCTTAGTGTGGCGTACATTACTTAACTCATGAGGCAGTGCATCTTGATACTTAAAGAGGCATTCGGCTCTGAGCACGCAACTTTATTATTATTCAAAAGAAGATTGCATGTCTTGACAAAGTGACTTGTTTATAGTTATGCCATAAAATTTCTATGCTTGGCCAGAAGCACTGATGAGCCTAGCAATTTGGATATACATACCTACAGATGTTCATTTACATGGACATGCTTATCTGCTCTTGTGGTTCACTTTCCTGTATTATTTTTTTGATGATATTGGCCAGTGTGTTTGTTATTTTCAGAGACAGTAGTCTTTCTGGCTACTGTGCCTGTATGTGCACATCCCCTCATATAATTAAATGTGTATATCCTTCTAAATACAGAGCAGCTGCCACTGCACTGGCTAAGAGACATGCAGATGGGTAATTGCCACTGGAAGACTTCAACATAGAATTTGAAGATCAGAGTGGAAAGAAAGTAAATATGGGATCTGAAACTGATCAGAGGGTTGGCAGTAGACTAATTTGTTTTTAAAGAAATCCTTTCTCAAGCAGTCTTTTCTCACAATCTGCTGTTTAGCTGCTATTGTTTTGAATTGGCATTTAAAAAAACTTTTGGATTTTCTCCAGTGCTGCGATGATGGGCTTAATGCTTCACTCAAATGCAAAACAACTTACGAGGAGGCAAAAGTATGAAGATGCATTGGAAGTTCTTGCTATGGGTGAGGTCCTTTACTGGTCTGTGGTTACTTATGATCATCTAAGCATTTTTGGGAATTGAGATGTATTGTGAGGGATGTCATTTTGTAGAAGAGTTTAGCAACTGTTCAGATCAATAGTTGCTAATGAATTGATGTGCTGCCCTGTTGCAATTGAGTGTTTTTTTTTTTGGTCTGTTGCAATTGAGTTTAAAAATCGGAATATATTACACGATGCTAACCAAGGTTTCAGAAACAAGGACAACTCTTTAAAAAGGAATGTCAATCATAACTAAAAGTGTTCCTTGTCTAAAATGTAATTTAGTGAAAGTAGGCTTGTTTGATCATTGTGTCGGAATATTACTCATTATTAGTTATATGTGCATGAGATGGTCTATTATGCTAGATATATAGGTGAAGGACCAATTCTTACTTGGTATGTACTTTAGAACGAGGTAATACCATACATGATATACTTTCCACAAGAAAATCTGATGAATAGCTCCACACCAAAATATTTTGAACCTTAATTTACTATTTTGAGTGGTAAATTTACCATAAGAAGGATATGTGATTCAAATTGTGGATCGGAATGATCAGTGTATTCTGCCAGTGATATTATTAAATAATATAGGAACCACGCAACGTATTTCTGAGTTAGCCGGTGCATTAGTCTGACTGTAAAAGATTTTTTATTAGATTCATGACGCATTATACCATCACAAAAGTATAGAATGCATCCATTGTAATAGATGACCCAAATCTGGGCCCAAAAGCATACACCAATATGATTTAGCACACGATTAAGCCTACAAAGGTAACACCATTATTATTTTTCAATACAAATTAATTATATATTAGAATGACTAAGCATACCTACCATGTGCTGAACTGGGAATAATTGCCTGGACATTCTCCTTTGCATGTCTTGCCCACTTTTGGATCTCAACCATCACTTTTTATTAATATATATTGTCATGACCAATGTTCTTATAACAGAATGAATGTCCTCAAAACTGCTTGTCAAAGCTGCATTTTTTGTATGTTCGTAGAAACCGCCAGAAAGCGTTGAAGTAATTTCTTACTACAAAAAAGGAGTCCGGCTTCTCTTTTTCTCTTGATCGTGAGTATAGGCTCATGATTATCTGATAGTTGTTTCTATCACTTTGATTGACATACCACCTGTAACTTTGTTTTACCAATTTGTAAAAATGGCAGCAGTGCTGACCTTCTCGTATGAATGGAATGTTTACAATAGAATTCATACATTTGCACCAATCTGGGCCTCGATCCGGGTTGGTTCTTGCTCGCATTTGGCCTAGACAACAAATTTGGTCTCTTTCATACTGAGCAGGGCATGCCTCAGTGCAGTACTTCTTTTTCCAAGCTAGAGCTAAGCTTCTAGCAAAATGTTAGAACATCATTCTACAAACACAGGAACAACGAAAGTAGTCATGAACATGTAAGTTTGACCGTGAATTTAACCATCTCAGGACACTTAAAGAACAAGTAAACCTTCATAAAAGTTAGACGGAAATCGATGTCCTAACCAAATTGCAGATTGGCCATGAGCCTAAGACTTTGAAGAACATTCAGTTGTTTGTGCTGTATTGTCAAGCAAGAGGAGTTTTATGTCTCAAACAGTTTATTAGGAAAGGAAAGCAAATTTGTTACCGCAGAAACAAAAAAAGGTGAGAAGAGACAGCTGTGTTTTTCTCGTGTTGTTTGTTATCGTTAGTAGTATGATCACCTAACCAAATAGAGATGAGCAAGCAATTACGTAAAAATACCTTTTCGAAAAAGGGAAGGATCACGCCATGTATTGTCTTCAAGGAAAGTAGAACAAGGCCTTATTTGGTTGTGAATGTAAGAACTTAAACTGACTTGATAGATCCCACATTGAGGCCAATGTTGATCAACGACAATAACAAACAACAACAAAAAAACCCAATCCTACCATTACTTGGAAATGTAGAGCGAGAAAACCTAAAATGTTTGGCTTCTAGACAATTTTCGAAAACCATCCTGCACAAAATAGTAGCATGTGATGAACAAGCTCTGACATGTGGTGATAACCAATTCCACATAGTGAAACCATACATGTCGCCATTGGGGGTTGATGAACAGAACAACCGGAATTACCAATCCAACCGTCGTGTATGACACTCCAAAGCTGATATAGAATGTCTCTTCGTCTATGAAACCATCTTGTTTAGTTGTCGTGCATGATTTTGTTGCTGAGCAATTAACATTAATGGTTGTTGAGCACTTCTTACTCAATGGCAGTCCACACAGAAGATGGTTTCCATAGTAACTGTTTTCAATGAATGTCCCAAATTGATTTTTGTTTGGTATGGCTCCTGACAAGTTGTTGTAAGACACATTGAAGACTGCCAAGGAATTCAACTGAGTAAGCACTTCAGGGATAGAACCAATCAAGTTGTTGTAGGAAAGGTCAATGCTCTCTATCTTCGTGAGGCTCGACAATGACATTGGTATACGTCCTGTAAGCTTGTTATGTGACAGGTTCAGCCCAAGCATTTCTTGTAAGATTGCTATCTCCGGTGGGATCTCTCCGCTGAACTGGTTGCAAGAAAGATCTAGTCCTACCATTTTAAGAAGTGTGTAGCCTTTATAAGAATCAAACCTTCTTTTTGTTGTGAACCCAACAATATGTGGAGCTTGAAATTCTTCCTTCATTTTTATATGGTAGAACCCATGATCACTTTTAAGTGTCCTCACATAAGACCAAGAAGGCCATTTTATCATTTCAATTCCGTTGTCCCATGCTGAAGTTACCTTATCGGTGTAATCTTTGGATAAATTCATGGGTCCCAAGCAACTAGGTAATTGACCAAACAAATTGTTTTCAGAAAGATCTATCATACTTAAGCTTTTCAATCTACACAATTGGTCAGGAAATGTTCCATAGAAGCTATTACCTTTCAATGAAAGAATGCTCAATTGAGAGAGATTACCTAGCCAATAGGGTATGCTTCCGAAGAACTCATTTTCACTTAGATCCAAGGTCACCAAATGGGAGCTATTAGAGAGTGCATGCACAAGTGTACCATTCAATTTGTTCCTACTCAGATGGATGTGGCGCATCCACTGTGAGATAAAAAATGATGGTAATGGACCAGAGAGATTGATGTCAGACAAATCCAAATACTCAAGCTCACCAAGATTGCAGAGTTCTTGAGGGATGAGGCCATCCAACTGATTTTTGGACAAGTCAAGGGCCATAAGCGATGACATGTTTACAATCAATTTGGGAAGCTTGCCGGTGAAATTGTTGTTGCTAATGTCCAATACCCACAAATCTACGAGTGATGAAAGAAAAGAGAGACTTCCAGTGAACAAGTTGTGGTCTAACCGCAAATGTGACAAACCTGGGTTCATGGTGTGGTTGGAAAGTACAATTTCTCCTTGCAATTTGTTATATGCTACATTGAGGTGACGCAATTTACTATCTAGTAATTGGATAGGTAGCCCCCCTGAGAAATTGTTGCTAGACAGGTCTAAGATATGTAGGGATTTTATACTACCCAGTTCAAATGGAATATTCCCTTCCAATCTGTTGGTTGATAGATTAAGGCTCAATAGATTTGGGACATTTACCCAAAATTTGGTAGTGAGCTCTCCTCTCATGCTGTTGTTGGATATGTCCATGCTTGAAAGATTAAAAGGAGTGATTGATGGAACCTCAAGTGTCGTAAATAAGTTATTTGCCATAAAAAGCTTTTCCAACTTGGTGTTGTTTTCCAACAACCAAGCTGGAATGGGACCCGGAATGTCATTTGAGGATAGATCAAGAATTCTCAAGTCATATTGATGATTGAGAAAGCCTAGAGAAGTCAATTCGAATCCTTTTGATGGACTATTTGACATACTTAAAACCTTCAACTGGAGCCTTGGGATCGAAGATGCAACTTTGGTATCAATTGTTAGTTTGGTGTCATCAAGAAATAGCACCTTAAGTCTTGAATGGTTTGCAAGTGGGCTGAGTGATGAGGGGATATCAAAATGGTTACTCGAAATGGAAAGAAATTCGAGAGATGTAAGACTAGTGAGGGGAGATGACATGACATTATCTATAAATTCATTGTCTTCAAGACTTAGAATCCGAATAGAGGACATGTTTCGCCAACATGTAGGTAGCCTGCCAGTAATTCTATTAAAGCTAAGATCCAACTCTTCTAGCTTCGCCAGGTTACACAAGCCTGTTATTGATATCACAAGTCAATTCAACTACAATGAGATATATCAATACATGCAAAGAGGACATTCAAGTACATCAAGGATCCATTTCGTGTCTAGCTTTTACACCGAGAGATCAGAACTTACTATGATATGATAGGTTGCCACTTAGACTGGTGTTGGATGAGGAGAACAATCTAAGGGATGTCAACGGACCAAGGCCGGAAAGGATTCCTAAGCTTGTGTTCAACGAAGAACCATCCAAGACGAGTTGTTCCAACTTACTAAAGTTACAGAAATCTTCCCAGAAATCAAAAGATTATTGAACATTAGATTTCCTTACACAAGTATAATCAAGAAATGGTACAGAGATATCATAAGTGATTGAAATTTCTTTAATAAAAACTTAGGCTCCATTCGTTTCATGGAAAATATGACTTTTCTAGAAAATGTTTTTCGAGAAGTCATTTATAGGAAAATGATAATATTTTCTAGTGCTCGGTTGAAACCTGCAAATGAACTAGAAAATATTTTTCACTATTTAATATGGAAAATGTAATTTGATTTTCATCCGTGCACTCCTTTCAGTAATATTTTATTTTATTTTAAAAATAGATTTTTTAATTATTTTTTTTTTTCTTTTTCTTTTTTTTTTCTTCTTGTTCGTCCGATCACCGGTCATAGGTGAGGTCAAGATTGCTCGAGGCCGATGACCTCGAACCTTGTTAGATCAACGAGGCCTTGGCTTTTGGTGAGCTTGTTCCTCTCTTGTGGTTGGTTGTTGGCCGTTGTTGTAACCAACAATCAATTGAGGAGGAAGAAGAAGAAAGGAAAAAAGAAATAAATTAAAAATTAAAAATTCAATTTTTAAAAAAAACAAAATAGAAAAACAATAAAATAACTAAAAAGAGTACACAGAGGAAAACGGGTCTAGGTGAAAGAAAGAATGGAAAATGATTTCCTCATTATCCTCACTTTTGAAAATGCTTTTTCCATTGAAGGAAAATATTTTCCTTTACTTATATATTTTCCATGACTCGAACGCTAGAAAATCTGCAAAACATTTTCTTGAAAATTGTTTTCCATTAAACAAATGGAGCATTATTATAAATATACATTCACTCACGGGTTTGGCTAACCTTGAGTGGTAATTGTTCCTTCTACTGTATTATATTGGAGAGAAAGGATCCTCAGAGATGATAGTGCCCCTAATGCTCGCATGACGGTCCCCACATGATTCAAGTGGACACCATTTAGGTGGAGAATCTCTAAGTGGCTCAAGTTTTTGATGCCTAGCAGTAAAATTCCAAGTAATTAATTTGCTTGGCAACTAGGTTGTGAAAGCACCCACACCGATGCCTTGAGTTAGATATCTTTTCAATCAGCAACATTTCTATACGAAAAGAGAAGGGGATTGCAATATATGACTTCTATATTCTTAATATGAAGCACATGTAAAGATATGAAAGTGCATGCATGAATCGCAGTCTAGTTAGTTTAATTTATGAATAAAAACGAGGATTATGCATGAAAACCAAAACAATACCTTCAATAGTAGCCACTGTATCGATTGAATTATAACTTATGTCCAGCTCCTTTAGATTATTGAGATCACCTAATTTGTCCACAAATATTGCTAACTCAAGTTAAAGATGTCGATTTTGTATGGAATTATGAGCAGAGAATAAGCCTGGAGAAACCATACCATTCACGTGTAAAGTCTCCATTCAAATGTTGTTTGGAGAATAACACGGAGAGATGGAATTGTACCGATAATGGATAGAATAGAATTATCCAAAGTAAATAATGAAAGCACCCAGTTTGCAGATGCCTTGAAGGATAGGAATTTTTGAATCAACAACATTTCTATATGGAAAGAGAAGGGGTTGCCATTTCGGGGGGGAATATCTCGTAGGGTGGCAATTTTGTACTGAATTATGAGCAGAGAATGAGGCGGAGAAATTTACCATTCACATGTAAAGTCCCGCTCAAATTGTTGTCACTAAGGAACAGACCCCAGAGAGATGGAATTGTATCGATAATGGATAGAATAGAAATATCCAAAGAGTTACCACTCAAGTAAAGCACCTCTAGTTTGCTCAGCCTTGAAGACCGCATGTTTGGTTCTGCAAACAAACAACGAAAAGCATAAAATCCACAGAATTCTATTAAAGTACATGTGTAAAAAGGTATTGCCATTTCGGGGGGAAATATCTAGTAGGGTGGCAATTTTGTACTGAATTATGAGCAGAGAATAAGCCAGAGAAATTTACCATTCACATGTGAAGTCCCGCTCAAATTGTTGTCACTAAGGAACAGACGCCGGAGAGATGGAATTGTACCAAGAATGGAAAAATAGAATTATCCAGAGAGTTACCACTCAAGTCAAACTGTTTAGTACCTTGAAATAGTAGCCACCGCAAACAAACAACGAAAGCATAAAAATATCATTTATGTCACGTGTAAATAGCTCCATCAAATAGATCCTTTGCTGAGATCACCTAATTTGTCCACAAATATTGCTAACTCAAGTCAATGATGGCGATTTTGTATGGAATTATGAGCAGAGAATAAGCCGGAGAAATTTACCATTCACATGTAAAGTCCCGCTCAAATTGTTGTCACTAAGGAACAGACGCCGGAGAGATGGAATTGTACCGAGAATGGATAGAATAGAATTATCCAGAGAGTTACCATTCAAGTCAAGCACCTCTAGTTTGCTCAGCCTTGAAGATAGCAGGTTTAATTCTGCAAACAAACAACAAAAAGCATAAAAATCCACAGAATTCTATTCAAGTACACGCGTAAACAAGTATTGCCATTTCGAAGGGAAAATATCTTGTAGGGTGGCAATTTTGTACTGAATTATGAGTAGAGAATAAGCTGGAGAAATTTACCATTCACATGTAAAGTCCCGTTCAAATTGTTGTCACTAAGGGACAAACGTCGAAGAGATGGAATTGTACCAAGAATGGATAGAATAGAATTATCCAAAGAGTTACCACTCAAGTCAAGTTCCTCTAGTTTGCTCAGCCTTGAAGATAGCAGGTTTGGTTCTGCAAACAAACAATGAAAAGCACTAAAATCCGCAGAAATCTATTCAAGTACACGTGTAAATCGATATTGCCATTTTGGGGGGGAATATCTCATAGACTTGTGGATTAATGATGATGTGGACATAATCATCTATAATGCAGGAAGTGAGTAAGGACCTAGACATGGTTAAGTTTTGAGTTCATTAGATAATGAGTATCTCTTCTTTTATAGGAAATGAACGAACGGTGAATTTATACCTTTTGGTGCAATCCACCCTCCTAAAAGTTTCAGGACAAGTCAAGGCTCTTGAGTTCTTCAAAGGGAAGAAGTAGAGAAGTGTTTAGGTACCAAGTTTTGATGCCGAAACGGTAATATCTTGAATAGGAGAGCATTAAATGAGTGACTCGCCCTGTGGTGGGATTGCACTCAACACCTTCCCAGCTGCAACAGTTGAAATATGATCCCCCGGCGTCCACCCTATATATCAGGTCCAATGTGGCATTGAGTACTAAGAGTGCAACCCTTTCTTGCTCTTGACACTCACGAGAGCCACATAAACATGCGATACCCCATATAACCACAAGCGACCACAATCCTTTGTTTTTCATGATTGCAGGTTCGAGTGACCAAACTTTATATGTATCACACTCTTGAATTAACTTCTTTTTTGCAAGTTAGAGCAACTTTATAGGAGTTCAGCGATGCCTATGTACTTGAGTGTAGAAGTTGTGGTCATGGCCAAAGTCTTGGTCATCTGTAGTGATGAATGAACGTCAGCTCCTTATGGTGACAAGGTTAAGTAGCGTGCGGGGCGGGGTATGTAACTTACACAATGACCAGATTTCATTGGTGGGGAATTTTCCGAATGTCTCTATTGGCATAACTTGTTCCACACGTTAAGTCTAGTCTAGCCTAGTCACTGTTGTCATTTATATGACTAATTCAATCTCTATCCAATGAAAAGCACAGGCCTTGTGATTTACTTGGCTCCCAACTGGAACGCAAGATCATATTGAATAGTTAGAATGCAATTAAATGATGGTAACATGAAAATTAGTAAATATTAAAGGATTACTCACAATGAACTAGTTTCTTTCTTGGGAAACTAACATAGGATGTAAATTTGGTAATTGAAGTGCTCTCTTCTTATTGTTCAGCATGACTAACTTAGAATGCTTATATTTTCAAGATATTGAAAATTACTACTCTGTAGCTTTTACACATTTCACACTTGAGAAAAAGCATAACAGATTGCCTTTCGGATTCACAAAAAGCAGTTAGTTTAACTTAATGAGTGCCCATTTAACATTATTCAAATTGCTTCCTTTGTAAGGGTGGCAGTGGATTATCCCCATGAGTCCGTACATACAAGCGAAAAACTGCACTAGAAAACATTTGGAAATTGGATGGTTCTAAACATGGAAGATCTGTTAATCTACTTCACATTGGAGCTTTTAGGACAAAGTGATCTTGACCAAATGCATTTCAAAAGTAGACATGTTGCAAAATTAACGTGAAAATTAAGAAGATATTGCTATTAGATCAACACAAGAACTTTGAAGAAATAAATGGGGAATGACAAAGATACCAAATATTACGAGATTTGATCTGAGTGTCGGTATTTATCCTCGGAAAGAGCTAGCAATAGATAATTCATTATAATTTGAGAATCAGAACTACAATCGTTTACATTCGAGTGTCTCCCACACCTAGATTAAGACCAAATCCAAATATGTTTATAAATAAACAACTTAATTGCATGTAAAGCTCATAAGGCAAATCACCGAGTGTTTAAGCCCATAGCAAAACCCTTCGCACAGCTAATTCAAGAACGTCCATATGTTCTTTCTTTTACTCTTCGTGTAGTGGCCCAATTTCTAATGGAATTCCACTATTAGGATTCTCGAGGAAAGGAAACCCAAAAAAGCAAAACCTTGCTTTTAATTTATTTTCTTTTCTCTAACCACTTCCTAACCCACATGCTCTCTTTTGTATGACCAAAAAGAAAATTCCAAGCAGGCAATTAAAGTCCATTGGAAATTTGACCACAAGAGTTCATTGTATATGCTACTGGGGCCCTTGGCGGCTGTCCAGAGGAAAATTTCTCAATCAATGTTTAATGCAATAGAGTCTACACGTCCGAACCTCCTAAATTAAACTTAAATCTTTTTCTTACCCAAGCGTCCAAGCAATATCCTCTCAAATCTTTTACATTGCAAAGTCCGGATGTAATCATGGACATGTCCAACCAAATAAAAGAAACTCTCCAATATATACCCCATTCAAAGAAAGATTTTTTGGATATCTTTCTTACCCAATCAGGTTAGATTGCATAGCGGCTCAAAATTGAGACATATTTTAACAATTCTCTACCTTGCCTTGGCATTTGTAACTAAGTCATAGTATTCATCATCCATGTTAGTTCTCCCAAAAACTCGATGGACGTTCACTCTCTATAGATGACAATTGCGCTAAAGTAAAGCTTAAGTTTCGTCAAACGAACATGTTTAGTCATCATGTCCGACAGGTTCATTGGATTTGGCCAAGACATCAAGGCAACAAATTACTAGAATCGAAAAGATACTTTTGACTTCTCAGATTAAGAAAAACCTATTACTAGAATCCAATGGATTACGGGTCACCCGAGCCAACTCCGACGGAGCGGACACCATTCCCGCCACGTAAAAGAATGAAACCAGAACGGTGACCCAAGGGCATCAAAACGGGCCCGATCACGAACGTGACCTGTCCGACGAGCAATGGAGCCAGAGAGATCCCCACGAAGAGTGATGCGAGAGCGGCGGGAGGGAACTGCTCCGTCAACGCAATGGCGAGACGCGGCCACCTCAAAGTGGAGGCGACGATCGCGAGCGCAGACAGGGGAGGAGGGGAACTTCATGATGTGGTCCGTCCGGTCGATTACAATCGCCGGTTGTTCCGACTCTGCCAGAGCCTGTTTTGTCCGGATTTTATCGCACTCTTTGGAGATTCGCCTCATCTCTCACCATTCTCAAATGCAAAAGATGAAGAGTGGCGATCGGAGATTGTAATCGGCGGGTCCATTTTGCGTTCAAAGTCTGCGTTGCCGGAGCTTAATTTCTCCAGATCTGATACACTTTCTCTAAAGCTAATTTCCCGGAGCTCGATACTACATTGATCGCTTTATTAAGCATAGTGGAGCATGGTGAGCTGTAGTTGTGAAATGATTAGAACCTATTTATGGGGTTTAGGTAAAGTGAAGCCATCGGTCGAGCTGAATGCTTCGTTGATCGCGTGATTAATCGCAGTAAAAGCATGGTGACTTCGAGCACTAAAATGATTAAGTTTATTGGTGCTGTTGATTTTGTGAAATTACTGGAAAGATGGTTGGATCATCCTCAAGTGATGCTTTTGAGTCAAGCGTGACTAGTTTAGATGACTTGTGCGGTTTTGGTAGGTAAGGGTGACGGTGAAGATGTCTCAAAGCATGATCCGCAAATTGCTGGGGGCTGTCAAGGACCACACAAGCATCGGCCTCGCGAAGGTCAAAGTAAATATCGTGAAAGCCACGAGCGACGATGATGATCCTGTGGATGAGAAATAGATTCATCGGATCTTGAATTTGACTTCATACTCCAGCGGATACATTCATGCATGTGTTTCTGCGCTTTTGAAGCGACTGAGCAAGACCCACGACTACATTGTGGCTCTCAAATCCCTAGTGGTCATCCATCGTTTGTTGAATGATGGAGACCCAAATTTCACAAGGAGATAACATATGCAACCAGGCATGGTGCTAGGTTGTTAAATTTGTCTGATCTTAGAGATGAGGCTCACTCTAGTTCATGGGACCACTCGGCTTTTCTGGGACTTATGCTATGTATTTAGATTAAAGACTCGAGGTGCTTCTGTTTGATAGAAAGAGCGGTGGTGGCGGTCCTAGTGGAAGTGCTAATGGTGGTGGTAATGTTCACAATGAGGATAGGTATGTTAATCAAGATGATTTTCGGTCCCCACCACGTGAATGATTATGATTATAGTGATTATTGAGGAGAACATGTTAATTTTAATGGGATGAGAAGGTCAAGGTCATATGGGGATATGAGCAATGGTGTGGCTGTGAAAGAAGGGAAAGAAGATAGAAGGGTAGTGACTCCACCGAGGGAAATGAAGCAAGAAAGGATTTTTGGCAAAATGGACCACTTGCAAAGGCTATTGGACCGGTTCTTGGTGTGTAGGCCCTCTGGCAAAGAAGAGCAGCTTGATCTTAGTTGCATTGTACACTATTGTGAAGGAGAGTTTTCAGGTATATGCTGATATCTGTGAGGTTTTGGTCGTTTTGCTTGATAAGTTTTTCAATATGGAGTACTAGGATTGTGTCAAGGCTTTCGATGTTTATGCTAGTGCTGCTAAGCAAATTGATGAGTTGATTGCATTCTACAATTGGTGTAAGAATACAGGGGTGGCAAGATCGTCCGAATATCTTGAAGTGCAAAGGATTTATCAGTAAGTTGTTGGAGACATTGGAGGAGTTTGTGAGGGATTTCCATTGCTATTGCAAATTGACCAAGTAAATTTTTTTTGCAAACTGAACCTTAACATCCATTGCTATGAACTCAATGGGGGAGAAATCTTCGCAAGCACTTTTTAGAAAAGAGTATCAATTTCCAGCTTTTTCATTAGGTTATAATATTACATCATTGCACACTAAATGCAAGATTACATCCTAATATTATCTAGTGATAACCTGAACATAAAACTCATTCAAGAAAGAGACGCTCATGGCAAATAAGGATGATCTAAAAAGACGACAATTTAGGTGTATCTAATATTTTCTCCCAAGTGCATGGGTCACTTGAGCCGTATGATGTTCTTGGATAAGTTCTTTTTTCTTTTGCATGATTAATGCAATAATCGTTTCAAATTTCAGTAATTAATTTGTGATATGGTGCTTGTATAAGAGACAGCACACTTAACCATTCAAGGTCACAGAGCGCAGATTATACCACTCCTATAAAATCTTCCATCAACCAATACTTTCTTTTTTCCTATTTTTAAGTGGATCAAGAACATCAAATGACTATGGATTTGATGCTAACGTCCATACTGCTGAGATTCTTGCTGGAAACTTTTAGCACATAGCATAAATGATACCACAGAACACAAATAATAAATCCTCAAATCAAGTCACTGATTCCAACAGCACTGGGTCCAGAAAAAAGTTCATCTCTCACATATGGTATTGTTTTCCTCATAGTTAACTTCAATGTAGTGGGCCCTTTGCCGGCAAGTAATAGCAAACACTTAAACGTTCTGGCCTCTACAATAATTATTTGGTCCAACTAATGCGCACAGACCTGCTTTATCCTTAGAATGTACAGTGAAAACTCATATCTTAACTTTCATAGCTTCATGCTTTTCCATACATATGGTAGCATGGTAAGAGCCTGCTAATTTAGCAGAGTGAATTGCCAATTGCTACTGAAGCTATTAAGGTCGTCAATAGAATCCACAATTATCTTACCTGGAGCATATTGTAAAGTGACATGCAGACTCTAGAATTCCAAATTTTTTGAAAGACAGAGAGATCTTCAGCCAAATAAGGCAAAGATCTTCCAGTAAAAGAATTCCATCTCCCAAATTATCCCCCGTTCTAATTAAGATTTAGTACCACAATCAAAATCAGCTTATTGAAAATTTACGAAGAGGTGCGCCACTTCTGCGAAAATCAAGCATATAACTCATCAACATTACACTCCCTGAGGAAAACTTTGATGCTTCTAGGCGATCCACAACTGCCCTCAGCAATGATTGCTCTGTTGTAGGCAGGCATGTGAGTGATGATCTTGTAGATCATGTAAATTCGCATCCATAAGGCCATAGAAAAGGATTAGCGAAATTCAAAAGTTGTGGATTGCTAAATTGTGCCTAGGGATTGGGCAGATTACCTCTTCAGGAGCATGGCAATGTTCAGCTACTTCTTCAAGAGTCAGAGGCTCGACAAGCTCCTTGTAAGTGAAAAATGCAACACCAAGGCAAAATTAACAAAGCTATCTGAATTTCAAGAAAATGAACCAGAAACCCATTTCTCAAGAGCTTATAGTTTCGATCTTAGTAGAGCTTGTTCTGGTAAGATATCTAGCCTCGTTGAGTACAGCCAACACCCATTTCTGAAGAGCTAATACTTTTGTTGCTGCCTTTTTCCCAGCTTCAACACCTAAGAATTTCAATCGCACATGGGGGCCAAGAAAAAAGACAGCCAGTAGGATGATTGATTGGGTTTCTTGACTCAAAGAGAGGCCAGACATATTCTCAATAGCAATAAGCTAATTTAAATAAGAATTATAAGGTAAACTATTTATCAGGTTGATGATAGGCATTAATATTAACTAGTGAGGTGTATATCCCAAATGCTTGCTCATACAATGCTATAAGAGCCCCCGCTGATTTAGGGGTCACTTCTTTGACAGTGACTGTTATAAACTCACGATCATTGGCATACAGAGCAAACCCTATCCCCTATAGAAGTTCACCATATCTAAAAGAGATCAATTGTAGAAAACAACCGAGTGACTATAAGTAAATCACCCACTGAACTCATGTCTCCTTTCCAAGAGAAGTGTGAGATCTCAAACTTCAGAAACAATAAACATGGGAACTTCAGCTATTGCTAGATTCTTCTTAAAGGTAAATTTTAGTAGCACTTGTTGCAAACTAACCTGAAGCATTCCAAACAGATAGTCACATTAGGTAAAACCTGGTTCAAGCTCCTAATCATGACCAGGTGGTCTATCACGAAGCACTTCAATGAATGTTCCGAAGAAGTTGTGCACACCCCCTCTCAGATGTTGTATGTAGCTATATGGAAATTAGACAATAACGTGCATCAGGAATAATCACGTCACTGGCATGTAAAAGTAGTAGTGCCATTACCTTTATCAAAAAATAATTTACGTATGCTGATATGTGCTTCCTTTATTTCCATAAACAGTATGCCCTTGATTGACATGTGAAATGAACAATTTGTGATTTAACATTTTGGAAACTAGAGATGGAGATGAAACTCCCTATTTTCACCCAAAAAATAAACACATACTCGATTGCCATCCGGATCAAATTGCTGTAGATACAGACTGAATAACAGAAGGCTGTCTTTGTAAGGAAGAATTACCATGTCCTGACAGCAGCAATTTAAAAAGTACCAACGGCAATAAATTCTGCCATGGTGTTGATAAAGTAAATGACAATTCACATATGCACACAAACCTTGTTATATGTACTTTAAAAGTCAAGAAGACATCAACACAAGATTTAGTCTCTACTAGACTCAAACGGGCATGATAAAGCACATGCATGATGAGGTTTCATCTTAACCTTAACGCTACAAAACAAGCAAAATTTCAGTCACCTATGAACCTGCAAAAATCCAACGAAAAATCTCATATACAGAACATGCAATGATGAATATTTTTTGTTAAGAGTTCGAAACTCAATTAAGAACACACGAGTTGTGACAAAGATAGTAAAACAAACACGCAACATACAAGGTTTATTTTTCTGCAACACCCATTTACCTTAATGCATGCAATCGATGCATTAAATGATATCAAAACTTTGCAAATCATGCATCAATTGAACACATATAATATGAATT
Source organism: Eucalyptus polyanthemos subsp. polyanthemos (assembly GCA_017140185.1). Taxonomy (NCBI): domain Eukaryota; kingdom Viridiplantae; phylum Streptophyta; class Magnoliopsida; order Myrtales; family Myrtaceae; genus Eucalyptus; species Eucalyptus polyanthemos. The sequence continues at coordinate 54,474,994 of CM029461.1, read as the reverse complement.
TCATCTTTCATGAAGGATTTGATGTTGAACAAGGTCAATTACATGTCCAATTCTTCTTATTTGCATTTCAGATCAAGATAGGGCAAATTGACCCTATCTCAAATCTGAGGGGTTTTGACCTAGCTAACATGTCCAAAAATTCCAAAAACATTACAGGACATACTCAAGACAATAAAAAAACAACTTTCATGGAGACAAGTTTTCCCAGAAGTCAACACAGAAAGCAGTGCAAAAATAGCAAAAGTTGAAGTCAGAACAAAAACAGAACCAAAAACTGACCTAAACTACTGTAGAATCGCACATTTTCAGAGGTATTTTTCGAGGGCCAAATGTCGCTCAATTGGGGCCTGCAACCTATCAATTCAAAGCTAGTGATGTGCATTTTAAAAGTCTAAGAGAACTCGAACTAAGATCAGGTCATTTCAGACCTCATTTTGGCCAAAACATCCAATCAGTCCAGTAGATACGAAAATGTAGATTCAACCCTAAACAAGTTTAATCATCCAAGTTCATCAAGAACAACAATCATGTTCAAGTTTGAGCAACTCATCAATGAGCATATGAACATAGCATATATCCCTAAGATTGAACCTTAGCCACGACCGGTTAATCCAGCCTCGCTTCACATGGTTCGAGATAAAGTACATTACCTTTTATGCGTTTTCGTTGATTGTAGATGTTGTCGATCGAATCAAGCTCTTCGGAATGCACACGGATCTCCGGAATCATGATCAGATAGTCACAAACCACCGAGGGAACCGAATCGAGGTTGGTTGAACCGTTGGTTCGAAGCAAACGCCGGAATTGGTCCAAAGTTGGATCGATCTTGATTCACCGGTGGAGATCGGCTGCCGGAGGAGATCCGGCTCCTCCGGCAGCCAATCCACCTATCCCTAACTACGGTGAGGTCAGGGACCTCTGGAGCTGCTGATCGCCAGCGGTTGGAGGTTCCTGAGAGCACTGGCGGCCTTCGGTTTAGGCTGGAACATAATCGGTCCTACTTGGACTGGTTTTGGACTCTCCGAAGAGATCAGGCCACCGAAGGTATTTCGGTGGCTGATCTATTAGTTCCCAACCACAACAAGGTTAGGAACAAACTCAGGGATAGATCGGCGGGGTCTGCTTCGCCGATCTCAGTTGCTGAACCGGCGGTCGAGTTGGTAAACTTGAAAACCAACTTAATCGTCGGTTCTTTGAACTGACCAGAACAAATCGGTTTAAGCCCATCAATTAGCCACCGGAGATGGCGCTTTTCACCAGGGGATGAAGGAGGAGAATGAGAGGGACCGTCGGGGGCTAGGCGGCGTCCGGTGGGTTGCCGGCGTGAGGCCAACGAGCTAGAACTATCGTGCGACCAACTTGGTTGGCAAGAAAAGGGAGGAAGGAGGAAATGGTGGGAAACGACAAAGAGATGGGAGTGAAACTTGAAGAGAGAAAGAAATTTCATGCAAATGAGGCCCCCGTTAAAAAATGGAGGGAAAATGGTAGATATGCCCTCTCCAAATCAAGCAATTTCGACCGTCGATTCAATCCAACAATCAAAATCATAATTCAATAGTCAAAATTCGATTTCGAGGTGTCGAGTAATTGATCTAGTGGGTTTGATTTGCGAAAACCCGAGTTAAAATTGAGAATTGCATCAAAATGTCCACTTAGGGGTCAAATCGCAATTTTATGAGATTCGATGACTAATTTGCAAAATTTCAAGAAATTAAAGGTGCATAAGTGATATTGACACAATGAGGATCCCAGAATCAATCGCTAGAGGTCCAGAACCGACTGGCAAGTAGCCGAACCAACTAGAACTGCTGCCAATCGATTAGATTAGTCATACTGGTTCACTCCTGTTTGGCAGTTCTTGACCTGTTTGGTCCGATTTTGGCCATTTTGCTTGCTTGGGACCCTTGTGGGTTCAAATTTATGCAATTTGGTCCTTAAAAATAATATTTACCTTATTTGAGAGGAAATTGCCCCATTGTGATTCAATCACAATTAGGCCAATCAAACTTTATGAATGCGATCCAGAGATCTTTTATTCACATAATCAAATGATTATCATGAAAGGCAATAGGTCAAAACCATAGATTCTTTGAATAGAGCCTAAAGGGTCAAAATGATCAAATTTGTAATTCAATGGATTAAAATTGTAAATTGATTGAAATTGAGTTAAATTAATATCACAATTGTCTTATCTAATTATTCACCCATGTGTAAGATCACCTAATATGTTCAAATTAACCTCTAATTGGAGTGCTCGAGCTTATGTAAAAAATGAATTTAGGTCTAATATCAAAATTGGACCTAGATTTATGAAATTAAATCATAACCTTCAATGGATCAATTTGAATTTTGTCAATTAAAGCCTAATTGCTTGACTTTCTTATACTTGAAAGAGTAAAATTCTTCAAATTGAGTAATTCTGATGTAAATCTCCCCAAAATCGATTTTGGATTTGAAATTATCTTAAGAAAATGAGTGAAGAACAATCGTCTGTTCGCAATTCATAAAGAATCAATTTTGGCCCCCTAAGTAGGGCTCAAAATAGCAATATGGATTTTGATCGAGCAATTCGTGAAATAGAATGCATGAGCGGATTTAAAATAGTCCTTAAACCAAATATTAAATAATGAACTATATCTAATTATGATTATAATAAAAGTAATTTGATTTTTGGCTAATTTAGAATCTAAGACCAAAAAATTTGGAAAACAAGGTTCTTAATCGATTTTTGCAAAACTTTCTACATCAAAGTCAAATTGGTATTAAAAAAAATGTACTTGAGAATATTTTATATTTTTTAATTTTTTTGGTCAAAGATTTGACTAAAAATTAACATTTTAGTTAACTTTTAATTTCACTTTTATCAAGGAGAAGTTGGAGTCATTAAATATATATGCCATTTGTTCAGTCTAGTGATCAACTTGCTGATGTGTTTACTAAATGATCAAAGGTTAAATCATTTCATATTATTTTAGTCAAGTTGGGCATGAGTGATATCTATGCTCCAACTTGAGGGGAAGTGTTGAGAGTATTCGGCCAATGAAATATATTTGTCTATTTCCTTTATTATTTTATGTATGATGGTAATAAGAGAGATATTGTAATTTTGGGCTCTTAGCTTTATTATGAATAGATAGCTTGGTTGGGGTCACATCGACCCAACCAAGCATTTCCCACAATTTTTTTAGGTCTCCTAACATATCAGAATTCTAAAGATAGATCATTGGTAAGACATCATGAAACAAAGGAATAAGACTTAGAATAAGACTCAAGAAAATGGGGATGACCGCCCATCATAGGTCCAAAAGAGCCTGCAAATTTGATATCAAGAACTAATTGCATATCCTCAAACTTCATTCCTTGTTCAAATTCTTTTGATCTAGCGGCATGAAGGGGCGAGAGAAGGGCAGAAAAAATGATAGACTTAGGTATGACCAGAAGCTTTCCTCCTGCATATATTCTAGTGCATCAGCGACACTGCAACCTGTTTGGATTAGCGTCAGATATAGCGCGAACAATCCTGCCACAGTCGAAATTCCGACTGTCCAGTTGCTGAAGTAGTAATGAACGAGGCGCCCTCTGAGCTTCGCGTGAGCGCTCATGAAGTAGACGCCAATGTCTTCGCACACCACTTTGTGCAGATACGACTCTTCTCCATCCCAGTCCACTTCTCTGCACAGCTTGTTAACCAGATTCGCCGCCTCTTCGTTACTTCCGAGGGAGTGGTGGACTATGCCTTTGTAATGGAGGATTTCCACATCGTCCGCCGAGTTCACGAGCCCGTCAAAGAAGAACAGGTACGCTGTGGCGTCGGGTTTGCATTTCTTGTGGCATTGCTCGAAGGCCACCATGTTGCGGAACAAGGTGCCTCTGGGATCGTCGATGTGGAGTGGCGGAATCTTCAGAAACCTTCCCTCGGATTGGACGTCAAATGCCCTGTCATTGGGTGATTTCTCAAGGACTACTCCTGCTTCCTTTAACACAGTTACAGATTGGATCATGTGCGGTTGCCTTTTCCGGTCCTGATCCTGTATCTCCGGGAGAATGCTGGATCGGAAAAGATCAAGAAAGTGACAGGCCCCATTCATCGTGGTGGCACCGGCAGCATTCATATGGGAGTCCCTCTGCAGTAACGGATTGAAGAACTTCAAAGCGAGATCCTGTAGGGAAAGAATCGAGTATTCACATTGAGAATTGGCATAGACCAATTTGAGTAATTTGTGTAGAACTATCATTGGGAGCTGGTTCTCAAGCTTGATTAAATCGCGGCGTAGCATTGGCAACATCCACCTTTGAAGAAGGGATGAAGAAGAACAGCCACCGACCTCCCTCAGGAGCTGCAGGATGAAGCAGCCATCGATGGTCATCATCTCAGTGAACTCATCTCTGCTCAGCTTAACATCGTCTGCGTAACAACTCCTAGCCCTCGGCTCTAGTTTCTCCATTGCCGAAATCACTCTGTCTAGTTCGTCTTCACCTTCTTGTCTTGACTTGAAAACCCTGTGGAAAAATTTTAGCTTTACCTCCTCCATTTCTTTCAAGTGTTGATATCCACGATGATAAGGGCCAATCGATACAATGCTTGGATCATATGCCTTTGCCTCTACTTGACGCAGTTTTGTGGGGACCCGGTAGATGCAGACATTGTCGCTCTCTTCAGGAATCTTGGCATTCAATTTCTTCAGTAGTGAGGCTTTGCAATTCTCATGCACTTGTGATGAGGTTGAGGCACATCTCCTGAAGAAAGCTTCAAAGTTTCTTCTCTTGCATGACATCTGCAGATACAGCTGCTTCAACCCCCAAACGTTTCTACCTGCCATCTGCAAAATTGAGTTCTTGGGTTTGGAGGGAGGTGGGAAGGACTCTTTAAGCAGGAGGAAGTCAACAGGTCAATTCATTTCTATTTTTCTTTCTGGGCGACAGAGGGAAGTGCAGAGATGAATTGGTCGTTACTTCCAGCATTAGACTTCTCAAAGCCAATGAAAGCATGATCTTTGAAATAAGAAGACCAAACCCAAGATCTGGGATTCACAAATTACTAAATTGATTCCATACCTAACTCATTTTTGGCTTGTAGCATGAAGTTTCTTCATCATCTGTTTGCTCTCTTTTCTTTTAAAGTTCTTGCTTTAGTCCCATTTTAATTCAATTAATGTAGCACCCTTGGATTTAACTCACCTGAGTTAGTGTTCTTTGACTCATTTGATCCCAAGATTTACAATACAAATAGTCACTTTTCAAGAAAGTCACTCATGTTGTCACGTTAAAAAAAATGTCTCTTGAAAATTAAGTTCCTGCTGTGCGCATATAATCTAGGAATGATCTTCCCTTGTTGGATGAGCATACCTCCTTTGTCATTCTAAAAATTTACCGGGAGTCTCTTTGTTTGGGCGCTCTTGCCCTGGCGACTGATCCTGCTTCATCTTTTGGTGTGCAGGTATACACTTTTCCTAAGAGGAGCATGCTTAATATTGTGGTTCCCAATATTCAAAAAAAGAAAAATGATAATGTGAATTAATTCTAGTTTTATATATTATCCATGAATGCTCTTATTTTATTCGGTGTGCAATTTAGTTCATTCTTATCCCTTCACCATTCTAGAAGCCTTCATTGAGTTGCTTTTTATGCATAACCTCTCACCTAGCAATCACTTCCCCCTTTTGTTGGAGTTTCTGGTTACAATTAATAAGAGGTTAATACCAAGAGAAAAATTAGTGTAACTATGATAAAACTCTAACCTGACACATTTATTATAAATTCATCTCAAATTAATTTTTTAATTTTCAAAAACCCAAACTAATGTATTTGTGACAAATTTGTCATCAATTAATTTCTGTTAATCCACAAAAATCTAAAACGATACGTCTATGACAAATGAAGGGTAAAACTTCAAATTTGTACACCCATCAATTGTTTCATATTATCCAACATAGCATTTTGACGGTAAAATTTAATAAAAATGAATAAAGAGTAAATTTATCATAAGTGTACCAATTTGAAACTTTTTTATAATTAAAAAAATTAATTTATAATAAATTATTATAAATATATCGATTTGAGATTTTCGTGATATTCTCGTGCTTTGAAAATAAGCTAAATCCCATTGCTAGAATCATATGGGAGTGTCACGTCAAGTTTGGCCAACAAAATGTAACAAAAATGAACTGACTGCAAGGATTTTCAGTACTTTCTTTTTTTATGGTCAGGAGGTTTTCAGTTCTTCGAAAGGTACTCTTTTGTTGGCAAAAGGGCTGAGAAACTACCATTGACGAGGCCTGTACCAGTTCTCGGAATCCCAAGAGTAGAATTTGTTGCATGACAATCATTAAAAAAAAAAAAAAATCATTTTCTAGAAAAGGAAGAACTATAGTTAGTAAATTGCATGTGAAATTTTCCCTAATTTTTGCCCAGTTGCGTGGAGCTTCTTGAACTCTTGATGTTGAAACCTAGCCACTATCCATAAGTACAGTATAAAAAAATTGAAATCTACCTGATCAGGAGATGAGATATCACAGCATACAATAGCGCAGAAAGAGCTCCGTGATGATTTTGGAATAGAATTGAAACCGGAGCTAAATTCAATGCTTTTTAAGGGAATTCAGCAGATCAGAAAAAGAAGAGTCATATTCACCTAAACAATTTTTTGGCAAATTTGCCAAAGTGGGGCTAAGAACTTTATACAATTATTGCCACACCTCGGCATACAGTAATGTGAACCTCAGAACTATATACAATATTTGGCCTTATCTTTTTTCTCGAGTGGGCCAGTTTTAACCGCGCTTTCAGAAGCTTCCTAGTAGCATGGCCAATTGCCACTATCCCATTGACCTCTTTTCAGTAACCAAAGAAGTCTTCTTGGGTCCATCTCATTGGTACTCTTCTATTGTCTCACTCTGCCAAAAGCAATGCATCTTTTCAATCTTCATCTTTTTTGTCATTGAAGATATCAGATAGCAGGAAAAGAAGAAGAGACGATAATTTGCAACTTCACTGAGCAATGGATCAGCAAAACAAGGTGATGCAGAGAGCTCCTTCAATTTCATCTTGCTTCCCAGAGAGATTTTCCGGTGTTTCACCAGGATATGAGCTTGAGCACGAGCACGAGAATGAGAGAAATGCAGAGATGAATTAGTCGTTACTTCTGGCAGTAGACTTCTCAAAGTCAATGAGAGCCTGATCTTTTAAACGAGAAGTCCAGAGCCTAGATCTGGGATTCTCAAATTACTAAATTGATTCCATAACTAACTCATTTTTGGCTTGTAGCATGAAGTTTCTTCATCTTCTGTTTGTTCTCTTTTCTTTATAGTTCTTGCTGTAGTCCCATTTAATTCAATTAATGTGGCGCCCATTAATCTAACTTTGCTGAGTTTGTGTTCTTTAACTCATCTCATACTAAGATTTACAATACATATAGTTAATTTTCCAAAAGGTCACCCATGTGGTCACATAAAAAAACATCTCTCGTGCAGAATCATTGATTCGTTGTCCATCTTCCAATGCTTTTAATTTGACTTCGTCAATCAAAGAATCTTTCTTTCCTTCTTTTCCATTATTTTCCTTATTTTCTCAATATATCATGATGCTGCATGAACAAAGAAAATTTGAATAAATAGAAGGATAATCAAATTTTTTTTTCACAGATATTGTATTATTTATTGTATAAAATAGGTAAAATAAGTCTATTTTTATAAAGTTATCATTTAAAGTGCTCCTAAATTCAAATTATAAACTAGTCTCAAAATTGAAAATTACAAATGATGTCCATCAATTGATATCAAGCTTTAAGGACTCCAACCATATAAACTACGCGTGAAATTTCGCATGGACATTATGAACAAAAATAAAAATATCGTCTTGTAACGGGCTTGACTTGAACCTTGAAAACACATGATGTGGGAACTATTTTTTAGGGCAAATGTCTTAATTTGAATGACCAAGTGAGGTAGTTTGATAGTGCCACCCTCAATGATTTACTAAGACTCGTCAAGAGCTCTTATGAGTTCTCCAGCTATTTAGCCAAGTTGATCTTCGCCTTCTCAATCGGCAGCGACAACTATGTCAGCAACTACCTCAATTCAATGCTTTACAACGCAAGCAAAACTTATGAGCCTCAAGCTATTTGCAAAGCTCCTCGTTGCTTCGCTTTCTGGGCATCTAGACATACTCGTTGATTCTATCAATCACATTTGATGGGTCGTCCTATCTTAGAATATCCTGTTCGGAAGTCAGTCTGCAGCTCTGGAGCATGGTGATTTAACATGGATAATTCAATGTTAGACGCAATAGATTCAAAGACGAACATTCTATGGCAGGGTTATGTTACAGGATCTTAGTGAAGCCACACGCCAAAAGCGTGAAAGAGCTAAACACCATATAAACCCCACATCAAAATCTCACACCATGATCCAAGTTCCCATATCTTGCAATTAGGATCATAATAGGTGTGGATTCCCTATGATAATGTTCAGAAGAGGCACTTACGCCATTGTCCCCTTTTACCCTTGTTCTTCGGGCCAGAAAATTGTCTTAGTTTATATCCATCGCCAGAAGACCACTGATTAAGCACGGTTGTCAATCGGAGTTTGAAGAGCGTGTGAATTGAGTTATGGCTCTTGTAATAGCAACTTTTTGGCTAATCATAGAAGGAAAACAATCTTATTCTAAAGCCAAACTATATATCTCAATGAGCCTTCATTTATGGCTTCACGAAGATGATATGTTTTAAGGTGCGTAGATTCCTGTAAAAAGATTTAAAACCTACTCTATGTTAATTAAGGAACTGGGCCTTAGTTTAATTAATACTAATATTATTTTAAAAATATATATATCATATGGACAATCAACATAATGATTACGCCATGGATGGATTTCTCAACTTTTCCAAGTTAGAAATTCTTCTCCATCGTATCTGTTCTTTCAAAACAATTCTACTTTAAAATCAATAACTGAATTCACATGACAATCTCTGAGAGGCATATGCTTCCGATCGAATGATTGAATTGTCATTTTTATCTACATATATTCCCTCATCCAGAGACAACACCAAAGCCAAATAGAATCAAAATAAATGCTAATCCCATCTTTATGTGCCAAACTCAAGCTGAAAGCAGAAGAAAAAAGAAGAAGAAAGACCCCGGCTTTGAAATCTTGCTCATCAAGCAAAGGTGACGCCTTTCTCCCTCGATCTCAACTCCCACGCTATCAAGTTATCCATCTTTCAATTTCTCAGTGTTTCTGTTTGTGCGTGTGTTTTTGGGTACTCGATCCAGTGTGTGCGCGAGTGTGCCATCGTTTATCTTTTCGCTTAAATTTGACTGGGTCGCCAGTTCCGGGCAGCGGATAGGTGTACGAATTGATTGGTCGAGCAAAGTTGTTGACTTTCCTCGCTTATTGGATTCGTTGCATCGTTTTTTTGGTGAATTAATCGAGAACTTGTCTCTTTGTTTGCTGTTTCTTGGTTCCTATTATGTACGTTGTGAGCAATATGTTAGTTTTGCTGAATTTTCTGAGAAGTTGGGTATTTGTAATTGGATCATACACCTCGTTGGACTGGCCACGTGAATTATAATGTGGAGAATGGCAGCTCGCCTCTCCGGAACATCTGCTACTCTCTATCTCTATTATTCTTTCCCTTCTCTTTGTTAATGGGTTGATGGTTTGGATAAATCGTGCTTGGAGTGATTAAAGTGGGTTCATATTTGATGGGGCTAAGAATTGTCGACATTCGGTGTATCGATTAAATCTCCCTTTCTCGTCTGCTGATTCCGGCGAGCTTTGCGTTCTCGTTATAGGTGAAGGAATACGAAATGCGTTGGCTTTTTTAGAAGAGGTCCGAGTCAAATAGCAATGCAATTTATGGTCTTAGGATGAGCGTGTCCGAGTTCTAGAGATGTCTTCCTTGATTAATAATGCTCGGTCTGAAGCTTTTGGGGTTCCTTTGATGCAGAAATTTTTTAAGCGGCTTTGATGCATCGGAAGATGCTTTCTCCTCATTCCAAGCTCACTTTAACCTTAGCAGCCACCACCAAATCAATCTTTTATTGTGTATTTCGCATGCATATTTGGTTTTAATTTCACCCCTTTTTAGCAACCTTCGCGTATAGTCGTGGGACTAACAACACTCTCAAGGTGGCATACGTTAATTCATGAGGCAGCGCATCTTGATACTTAAAAGAGGCATTCGGCTCTGAGCAGGGGGCTCTGAGCAGGGCACTTTATTATTATTATTCTTCAAAAGACTTCCCTGAACATGTCTTGATAGAGTGACGTGTTTATAATTATGTCATAAACTTTCCATGCTTGGCCAGAAGCACGCCTGGCAATCTGGATGTACATACCTACAGATGTTCATTTACATGGACATGCTTATCTGCTTTTGTGGTACACTTTTTTTTTTTTTTGGGTCAAAAGGTAGAATTTATTTATATCATAGGCGGAAAACCGCAGAGGCCCACTACTGGGGCATCAACACATAATAAGGCCCAAAGGCCTGAGGTAGGGGAGGCCCGCCAATTCAGGGGAAGAGTCTTCATTCGTTGGTGGCGTGCGGCCCAGTCCACCACTGAGTTGGCTGAGCGTGGACAGTGGGCCAGTTCCAATTGCGGCATTTGCTGAAGCAGTAAGCGGCATTCCTTCATCGTCCCACGTGCGGTTGACTCAGCTTGTAGTTCGAGTTTCAAGTTGTCAACCAATAGTTTACTGTCAGTTTCCACTACAGCTTCGTCAAGTGCTTTCTCCTTCAGAAATTTTAGGGCTTCGAGGACCCCTAGGGTTTCAACCTGAAGACATGATTCCGCCCATACTGTTTTCGTAAATCCGTCTAAGAGAGTGCCGGAGGAGTCTCAGACGACACAGGCCACTCCTCCCTCCGTCAATTCTTCCCCAGCGACCCGTCGACGTTCAGCTTGAGCCGGTCTTTGGAGCTTGCCAGGTCGATGGGTACTTCGGTTTTGCAGTTTTTTCAGCTAGTTCTTCTCCATATCCCCACTTTCGGTAGCTATTTTGCTGAGATTGCTAGATATACTACTCCGTAGACCTTTGGTTTTGTTCCTCAAAAAATAAAATTGTTGCGCTCCTTCCATACCTGCCACAGGAGGTTGCCGATTGTTTCCAAAGAAGGGAGGTGTGACTTCTTGCTTGTAAATTTGACCAGCCAGTCATCCATTTGTTTCACTTCTTGTGCATCAATTCGTAGGTTAGTTTCCTGGCGATTCCACACTCCAGCAACCCATGGACAGAGGAGGAGGGTGTGTTTGGCCGTTTCCACCTTTGCTTTACATAGATCACACAACGAATCAGGTAGGATTTTTCTTTTCCACAGATTTTCCTTGGTTGGTAGGGCGTTTTGACAAGCATGCCATACAAATAACTTCACTTTTGGGTTGGTTTTCATATGCCAAATTGCATTCCATAGTGCTGTTGGAGTTTGATATGAAGAGGAAGGGTGCTCATTTGCTCTGTTTTCTGTGGTGGTGTCTTTTAGCAAGTTATAACCATTCTTGACTGTGAACAACCCATGCTTTGTGCCTGTCCATAATAATTCATCACCGTAAAAAGGGCCATTAATTGGTATCGCAAGGATTCCTGCATAGTCTACTCATCAAAGAGATTTCTTAGCAGCGGTTCATTCCAGCTTTGAGTCCCCGGTAGGATTAGCTCCGAGACTTTTTGGGGATCATTCCTTTTTGCTGGTTCTCCTATTAAGCTTCTTTTCAGCCATCTGTCTGTTATGATATTAACAGATTCTCCATTTCCTATCGACCATTTGATTGAGTCCGCAAGAGCCTCTCTTCCAATAAGTAAACTTTTCCATCCCCATGAAGGATTACGGCCAGTATCAGCATGCCAGAGATCTGAACTATTGAAATACAACCCTTTCAATAGTTTACTCCATAACGCATTTTGGTTTTTAACCATCCTCTAGGCTTGCTTCCCTAATAAGGCTTTATTAACAGTGATCAAATCTCTGAAACCCATTCCTCCTCTATCTTTCCTCATCTTCATAATTTCCCATCGTTTACAATGCAAACCAGCCTTTGAATCACTGTTTTTTCACCATAAATTTGCTATTTTTTTCTCTATAGCTTTACATATTGACACTAGGATTTTAAAAACTGACATGGCATATTGTGGTACCGCCTGCACCACTGATTTCAAGAGAATTTCTTTACCAGCTTTTGATATGAGTTGCTCCTTCCAGCCCTCCAATTTCATGTTGATCCGATTCAAAATCCACCCAAAAACTTGCCTCTTTGATGCTCCCCAATCAGATGGAAGTCCCAAGTACCTTCCTGATCTTTCTAGCTTTGGTTCCCTTAGTTCGCTCTTCATATTGTCCTTTAATAAAGATGGACAGTCTTTACTAAAGAAAATTCCTGATTTGTTTAAGTTAACAGCTTGTCCTGAAGCATAACAATATTGGTTAATGACAGCTGCAACATTTTGGCATTCCTGGATAGAGCCGTCTAAGAAAAAAACTGAGTCATCTGCAAAAAGTAAATGAGTTAAAGTGGGATAGAATATATTCAGCTTGATTCCCTTTATGTTTCCTTCTTGTTGTGCCTTTTCCATCAAAATTGATAAACTATTTGCTACCAAAATAAATAGGTAGGGTGAGAGAGGATCTCCTTGTCGGATGCCTCTGGCTGGGGCGAAAGCAGGAAGAGGTTCCCCATTAAGCTTTATATTAAATGTGACTATGGTAACACACTGCATTATCCAATGAACCCATTGAGCACAGAACCCCATTTTCAGCAAGCAACCTTCTAGATAATCCCATTCAATCCTGTCATAAGCTTTATGTATGTCAAGTTTTAGTACCACTTGGAAGTGCTTCTTCCTTTTCCTCTTCCTCAATTGATGCAACACCTCTTGTACGATGTAAATGTTGTCTTGAATCTATCTTCCACTAATGAAGGCGCTTTTGTGACAGCCTGAATTTTCATAAATTGTTTTCGATTAAATAAATCGGGCCTTTCATCGAAACGCTAATAGTGCTATTCTCTGAGCTGATCACTCACGAGATAACTGGACTATCTGGGGAAGCAAGTAGGGAATCTAAATGCAATTGCACTTGAGAATTCGACCAAGAATCGACTACTCGACCGTGTTGATCTGCAAGGGTCATTACGGCACCGTCAGAGATCGATCAGAAATCAGAGATAGGTCGATTCGACTGAGATATGTGATCAAATTGTGGGTGATTCCACTTGATTGAAAAATTCTCATCGATCGACACTAAATTGATTTTCTGTCGTTTTGGTACCCGGTGCCCGTAATTGAAACCTCGAGATTTTCACGACAATTGAGGGTCGCCAATGTGTCGAAGATGTACATTGTGACTCGAGATAAATCGATCACAGGTCAATTGCACCAAAAATTCCTAAAAGCGACCCAGTAGACTAGGTCACGCTAAAAGCGCGCCAGATCGAAAATAACCGCGAATTTGAACCCGATTTCAGAAATTGAAAGTTCTGAGGTGTCACCAACTATTTTAGGAACGTTGACTCAGTCTCAGAATATTTTTCAGAGATTTCGAGATTTTTACGGAGAATAGTACGGACGTCACGAGAAAATAGCGGAAATTCGGATGGCCAATTTGAAGAAAAATTTGGGCTTCCAAGATGAGTTATTTGGCGATGGACACTTGCAGAAATGGTATGGCATTTTTCTTCGACAGAGTTTGACATTAAATTGGGAGTTTTATTGGAGAAATTGAAGCTCCAATGTGTCAAATTCGGAGCTATGGTTGAGGGCTACAAATTTTGGCTTCAAAGTTGATTAAAGGTGGAATTATTCTTCTAGAAAGAATTAGGGGACAAGAGGGATTAGATTGAGAGCTTGTGGGACCAAGTCATTCAATGTATTGGCTAAGGATTGAGACTTTTGTTCCCCTCACAGCTGGCTTCTCCCTCACGCACGACTCCCCCTCCATCTTCCTCCTCACGCAAATAGTTTCCCCTTTATTTTGCTTTCGTTTCTCCCACCGAACTGGCTGTCTTTCTCTCTTTGATTTTCCTATATGTTTTGGCCATCGTTTTTCTTTCTCTGCGAACAACCCACACCCCACCGAGAATTCTCCTTTACTTGGCCACCCGTCCACGAGCTGTCCATCCTTGGTCAACTAAAGAAGTTCTTCACCTCCAACGTTGACCTCTCCATTCACTGAAGCTCTGCCCATCCACCGAAGTTGCTCATGCCATCATCATCATCATCATCATCATCATCCCATCTCCATTCTTCTCTTCACCGCTTGCCACCCCCACGTCCACACACCACCGGCGAACTCATCCCATCTTCTCCACTATTATTTGTCTCTTGGGTCAACATGCAAATTCACCGAGGCTTTTGTTGACCGAAGCTCTCGTGGCCTCATGCCAGCAAACCACCGAAGCATCGTCCGCGCACTTCCCAGCTCTTGCCGAAGCCGCGCCAGCCCACTTCTCGGTCAGCTCCAGCAGCAGCAACGACGCCGCGTGATCTTCTGCAGCTCACGTGATTTTGGTCTCCTTCGATCGAAGCGGCAGTCTTCACGCTGTGGCCCTTTCGTCTCAGCCCAGCAATTGGGCCCTTAAAGCCGTGGGCTTCAGCCTTAGCAAGCCCATGAATGTTTAGCCACTTGAAGTCAGGCCCAAATTTGCAGCAGTTCAGCCCATCTTTGTGCGATTTCAGCCCAGCGAAGAAGTCAGACCAGCCCATGTGAATGTCATCTTCAGTCCAGTGATTTTTTAAGCCCAATCTCCAGCAGATTTGAAGCCCAAGCTCAGGCCCAAGTTCAGTTTGTTTTAGCCCAATTGAAGCTCAACCCATTTTGGGCCCAAGGAGAAGGCCCAAGCCCGCGACCAGCAGCCTGCAGAAGCCTTGCTGAGTTGTGTTGGGCTAAGTTTAGGCCCGGCCCAAGTTTGTCGATGCTGCCGAAAATTTCGATTTTGGCCGCCGTCGCGTCGTTGTCGCGGTGAACCGGTTTCCGCAATTAACCGGTGAGTTTATACTCTAAACTCTGCTTAGTAGGCTAATAACGTTTAAGGGGTGTTAGATTTATTTTATTAGGAATTAGGTGGTTAGTTAGATTAAATTAGAAATTGAATTATTTAATTGAGCATGTTAGGTGATTAGCATGGTTTAGCTAAGGCCTAAATAGATTGTACTATTTATCTAGAAGGGTTCGGGAATTTCTCCGAGTCCATATTGGTTATTAATTTAATGATTCCGGCCTACGTTAGTATTTTAGAACTTAAATTGATTTATTTAAATTAATTGCAGTAATTATTTAATTATTAATTATTTTTCCGGAAATTAGGCGAGATAGTCGGTGACCGGAATTTCGTGCTGATTGCAATGGTGTGGTTAATTTCTACAATTGAGTGTTAAATTATGCAAATTGAGTGCTGATTTGATTTTTGGTATTTAATTCCAAAAATTGTGAATTTCCAATATTTATTCAGAAAATCCCAGGTGTCGGGTTTTGACACCGAAAATGGTTTTTAGTACTATATGAAATAGTGGGATTTCAAAAAGGATGAATATCAATTTTTCTGGATCAAGTTGACCGTGTACCCACACACGAGTAATTTCATATGAATTTCTAATACGAAGAAAAAGGCCAGGCTCACCATTTTAATTGAAGCATTTGAGTGCAATGCACGGTGCCCTGGGCCATATTTGAGTGATCGTGTGTTGGTTAAGAGAAATCGTCCCGGGCTATTGAGCTTGACGTTATCCCTATTTGGGATACCCCCTGGACAACGGGAAGCCGGTCGCAGTTGATTCTGGACCCTATGCTCCTTCGGGAAAGCCGTCTGATAAAGAGACGTTGCCGTGCTCAATGGGGTGAGACGATGCCTGGCAATGCCAGAAGACCGCCGAACTGAGAGTAGGCCGTGCTATATGCTGAGATCAAAACTAGGAACGCATGATTAATTGAGTGTGGCATTTCAGTCATTGGAGCTTATTTGTTGCTCATGCTCTCATGTTGTTTGTGAGATAAATTGTACTGACTTGTAGGGTGGATCTGAGACGAGGTAAGTCTCATTGATTGTGTGATTGTGTGATTAGGACACTTCTTGGCGTATTTCCCTCCTAATTGGGGTTTAGAGCTTAGACTCGCTGAGATGATATCTCACCTCGTTGTGGGACAACATTTTCAGGGTCGTCGAGTGGAGGACCTAGAGCTGAGAGGAGGTGATCGGAAGCGTAGGTCAATTAGGACCGCTTCTTTTTGAAAGGCCAGTCTTTTGTAGTCTTTTGGCCATAGACATGTGTACATGACTCAGTGTATATATAAAAGCATGTTTGTTTGTGAATCTATTGTCCTGCCTTTCTATCCCGAGATGATTACTGTCAGGGGATTTCTTTTCGCTTCCGCATGTGCAATAAAATGGAAAGGGTCGGCGACTCGTCCTGGGAAGTCGCAAATTATTATCGACCAGAGAGGGATGGGCATGCGCTCGAGGCTCGGGGCGTGACAGCTTTGCTCTTTTGAAATCAGCATAGGCAGCCATCTTTTCAGTCTGTTTGCCAAGATTTTTGCAATAATCTTATAGACAAAATTGCATAAGCTGATAAGGCGATATTGGTCAAGTTTCTCCGGATGGGGAACCTTTGGGATTAAAGTGATATGCGTTCTATTAAGGGCTGAATCCAAAACCCCAGATTGAAAAAAATCTCGAACTTCCTTTAAGATATCGGAGCTGATTATGTCCCAGTGATGTTGATAGAAAAGTCCGTTTAAACCATCTGGACCAGGGGCTTTCTGAGCTCCTAGTTGGAAAACAGTAGCACGAATTTCTTCCATAGTTACTTCCGCTACTAAACAGTCATTTATATCATTTCCAATTAACGTAGGATGTTGATCTAGGACTGGAATGTAGTTGCGTGGGCCTTCCGAGGTGTATAGCTCCTTGAAAAAAGACCTGGTGAGGTGCTAAATTTGCTGTTTTCCTCTGACCCATTGATTTTCTGCATTTTTCAGCATATTAATTCTATTTTTTTTGTCTCCGTTGGATCGTTGTTGCATGGAAATACTTTGTGTTTTTGTCTCCCCAACGAAGCCAATTGATCCGTGATTTCAAACCCCAAAACATTTCCTCTCTACGCCATAAACTTTCCAGCTCTTCTTTTATACTCTTGATTCTGCTCGTGTCTTGACAACTCCGGTGGCTATTTGTGATGGATTGGAGCTCCTTCTTTAAGGCTGTAATGCGGGTATTATTATTGGGAAATTTCTTTTTGCTCCATGTTTTTAATGCTTAGCTGGTAGAAAGTAATTTGTCTCCCAAACCTCCCTGGATGCAAGGTTGAGATTGCCATGCATGTTTGACTATCTCCTTACATTCACCATCTTCAACCCAAAAGGCTTTGAAATTAAACTCTTTTTGTTTCTTGACAGATTTAGCACTACTTACCACAAGGAGTGGACTATGATCGGATCCCACAGTTGGTAGGGCAAAAGCTTCAGCCTCCGGGAACATAACCCGCTAGTCCATCGAGCAGAATACTCTGTCCAGTTTCTCCTGAACTAGATTAGCCCCTTCTTTGTTATTGGACCAGGTAAATGCACACCCTTTACAGTCAATTTCCATTAACGAATAGTCATGGATGCAATTTTGAAACGCCTGCATTCTAGGACTTTCTGCCATTCTTCTTCCCATTTTCTCCCAATAATAAAGTATTTCATTGAAATCTCCCATGCACACCCATGGGAGTGTATTAGAAGATGTAAACTGTCTCAGTGTCTCCTAGAGTTGTAGTCTCTCCCCATATATGTTTGGAGCATGTATGTAGCTTAGCCGCATTTTTATGTTACTCTCATAATCAAAACATGTCAAATTAATCATTTCTTGAGAACTGAACTCCACTTCCACCTCCATTTCCGCATTCCATAACACCGCCATCCCCCCCGCAATGCCTTGCGGATCCTTCACAAAACTATTTTGAAAGTTCAGTTTTCTTTTAAGACGATCTACCACTGATTTTTTGTTTTTTGTTTCCATAAGCAAGATTAAATTGGGCCTTTCCTGAGCCACCATGGCTCTCAAATTTTGAACTATCAATGGTGTGCCCAACCCTTGACAGTTCCAGCATATCGCTCTCATTTGTGAACCGGTGGATTATTTGGGCTAGCCACTAAAGTCCTTCCCCTGGTTTCTTCAGAAAGATTGATAGGAGTATCCTGCAAAGTTGCTTTATCCAAACTGGCCAAATCAACAAGTGAAGGGTGATAAGTAGTATATCGCTTTAACTTCTTTGCTGGTGAACTTTTCACAATCCTACTTTCCTTCTTTAAGCCCCCCTTTTTTTTTTCTAGGAAGAGGAAATTACAGCATGCTAGACTTGCTGTGCTGGTTCAACTGCATTCATGATGCCTTTTCCTTTCTCCTGTTGCCTTTCCATTTGGATGTCAGGTAAGTTTAGATCCATTTGTGCCTTGCATAAAGATTGTGTTTGTTCTGAATTTTTGTCTTTAGTTTGCTCTCCTGTGAATCAAACAATTTGAGTATCATGAGAGGATATAACGCTGTCCTCCTGTGGTTTTGTCTCTTCTTGAGTCACATTTTCATCATAAAATAACTCCCAAAAAGGGCTGTTTTCTTTCATCTCTGCTTTTAGCCAATTACCAAACTTGTTGTTCTTTCTATCTTCAATCTTTGCCATATCATACGGAATTTCTTCACAATTGGTTGTAAAGTACCCAACCCTTCCACATGAATAACAGAATCTAGGTAGCCTCTCGTACTTAAAGTCCAACCAAACCTTCTCCTCTCCCAGATTAAATAAGATACCTGGTTTTAAGGGTTTTTCCAGTTCCAATTCAACTCTAGCTCTCCCCACCTTCTGAAAAGCCACACCTTTTTTCTCCACTTTTACTTCCTTTACCCCTCCTAGTTGTTGGGCAACAAGAGACACAATCTCTTCACTACACCATTCGATTGGAAGACCGTGCACTTGAACCCAAAATTCATAGCTGGTAAACTTGTAACATTGCGCTGGTTTATTTGGCTCCCATGGTTTTAGTATTAGTAAATTACTCGCAAAGGACCATGGGCTATTTTCTAATATTCTATTTTTGTCCCTTTCAGACTCAAAGGTAAAGGATAAGATATCAAATTCGCATTGCGCAAAATTCAGGGAATCAACCTTTCAAGCCCGCGTTATAGTAGAAATAAAAGCTTGGTAATTTATATTTCCTCCTAAATACAACTTCCCAAACATTGTACGTTTGCATTCATCTAGTATCTTTGTTGAAATGACTCTTTCTCAAGGTGGGGCATCCACCTCTGTTTTTAGATTACCTAGCCTCTTACACAATAAGGCTAGGTGACAGTCTTTTTCCCTAGATTCATCCATTTAAAGTTCCCAATAAGCAGCAGTGAAGAAACACCAAGAAAGCTAGAGATCAAAATCAAACTTTACCCATTTGTTGCCTTCCTTCCGTTGTAGGATTATCCTCGAATGAAGCCAGTCTACTATATTTTGCGGAAGAAAGCCCTATTTAATGAAGATTCCAGAACAGCCCCAAAAGAAAACTTACAGAGAGTGGGCAAAGACACAACGACATCTTCAACGATTCCAAGGAGCTAGCTATCCTGCCGCTCCATTTGCTAAACCCTCCAATACTTCGTTATCTTTAGTGGAAACAAAGAGAAGACAAAGGGAAGCTGGCCGATTCCTCACCATAAGCTAGCAAGGAGACAAAATCAGCGAGCCAAGGAAAAGACGAGATGAATTCGACCGAAGAAAGCATACATGGTTTTGGGTTTTAGGGTTTTTCAGCCTGGTGAAGTTAGGGTTTAGGGGTAGCTACCATAGTAGGTAGGGAGAGCTATCGAGCGGAGAGAGAGAATTGAGTATTGTAGGTAGGGAGAGCTCTTGTGGTACACTTTACTATATTATTTTTTTTTTGATGATATCGGCTAGCATGTTTGTTGTTTTCATAGACAGTAGTCTTTTTGGCTATTGTGTATGTATGTGCACATCCATTCATATGATTAAATGCGTATGTCCTTCTAAATATAGAGCAGCTGCCGCTGCACTGGCTAAGAGACATGCAGATGGATAATTGCCACCGGAAGACTTCATTATTTATTTTGAAGCTGACAAAACGTTTCCATCAGTCTAGTCAGAAAACTTGCGGACTCTATTGTCAAAGTCTGAAGACCTCCAGACTTAAGATTTAAAGTCTGTCCAGAATGATAGTTTCAAGATTGACGAAGAAACGTTTTATTCGTTGAAGAAGATTTATCCAAATGTGAATATATCTCTAAAGATTTGATTCGTACAGTGGAAGAAGATCTCATGGCTAGAGATAGCATTTTGTGATCAATTATTCTTATCGAAATCAATTTGGATAATTAGATCTTTTGATTAACGAAGTATACTTGAAAAGTTCTACTTATGGAAACCTAGATCCTAATTGTATGGGCAAGCAGGATTTATGGGCTATCATCACATTCCTTAAATAACTTGAGATCTCCCTAATTGATTCTGTCCAACGGGTAGATTGGAAGAACTCCTTTAGAAGGTGCCAAAGTTTATGAAGGCATGGAGGAGTATATGAGGAGAATGCTCAAGTTATTCATGGGTGTGCGTGAAAGAAAAATTCCAAAGTCTGAAGCTCCCAGTTTTTTGTTATTTCAATTGTTGAGCTTAAGTTGTACTCAAAAGAGAGATTAAATACCTGTGAGACCTTGAGGAAGTGTAGCAGAGTCTCTACACTATGGAATTAAGGATGCGAGACTGTAAAATCTTTTTTGGTTCTTAGTAGAATCTAGCCAGTGGGCTATCAGTGCGGGAGAGTGGACATAGACTTGGTCTAAGTCGAACCACTGTAAACCTTGTATTTTGATTCTCTTTCCCTAATAACTTTACTTTAATTCGTAGCTCTTTATAATTGTTTATAGTCTTTTACCTCTTCAGTCTATTGTTCTTAAAAGATGAATTAATTTGTTAAGTTTCACAAAAACGTTTTTGATCACATATTCTCCCCCCTCTATGTGCTATTACTGGCCCTATCAATTGGTATCAGAGCTTGTGTACTCATTTAATTGAAGTGCTTTTACTTCTGAGTTAAAGATCTATGGCTAGTATGTTGGCTCTAGGTTTGGTTGAAAGCCAAAGCAACACCAGACCACCTTATTTCGATGGAAAGGAATACGACATATGGAAAAACAAGATGAAGGCATTCCTAAGATCAAAAGATCCTCTAGAATGGGATGTGGTGGAAAAATGAATCATTCTTAAAGTTGCATCAGTTTTAGAAAGAGGAAAAGAAATTGCAGAAGCTAGCGAGATGACTCAAGAAAAAATAACCAAGAGACAAGCTCTTGATGTTAAAGTAATTTACTCTTTATATTGTGTTTTATCTCCTATTGAATATAACATAATATCTTCTTGTGAAACAGCCAAAGAAGTCTGGGATAGACTGCACATTACCTATGAAGGAACTGATCGAGTGAAAGAAACAATGATTAATATTCTACTCGGACAGTATGAGGCCTTCAAGATGAAGGCAGGATAATATATTACTAACATGTTTAGTTGTTTTATAAAAATTGTAAATGGTCTAGAGTATCAGGGACAACCAATCTCAGGACCCATGAAGGTTAACAAATTGCTGTGTGGATTCTCCAAAGACTGGAATCATGTAAAGACTTCAATAAGGGAAACACGAAGGATGATGCCGCTCTCCGTAGACGAACTGGTTAGCACACCTCAGTCCTATGAAGTGGAGCAAATCAACGAGGAAGAAGATCCCAAAAGTAAGAAGTATATTGCCCTAAAATTTAACGATGATTCTGATGTTACAGACTTTGAAGAAGATATGGATGATGAAGGCTAGCACTTATGATAAGAAGGTTCACGAGATTGAACAAAATGGAAGAAGATTTAATTGGAAGAAACAAAGCACTCAAAAGTTTCAAAACAAATCAACTGAGGATGATGAATCCAATAAAGATGTGATTTGCTTTGAATGCAAGAAAAATGGACACATTATACCCAATTGTCCTCTATTGAAGAAAAAGAAGGGAAAAGCTGAGAAATACATAAATGCTCTTAAAGTAGAAACATAGAGTGATACTGAATGCGAAGAAAATGATGATGATTATGATATAGCTAGTATGAGTACCTAGAGGGGGGGTGAATAGGTATAAAAATAATTCCTCTAGATATGAAAGCAATATTAGGCAATGATTAGAAAGGAGACTCCTCTTTAGTTAATAGAACGAACTGTTATCAAAGTAAAAACAAATAGTTGGGAAGAGAAAATTCAACACGAGGTTTATAGTGGTTCAGCCTGTTTCAAGCCTACGTCCACTGTTCTGCACTGACAGCCCACTAGCTGGATTTCACTATGATCAAAGAGATGTTACAGCAATGCTCTTCCTTGATTCCACAGTATGGATATTCTACCACACTTCCTCAAGGTATCTCACAATATAAGCTCTCTTTAGTAAACAAGGTTTTCGCTCAGCAAATGAATTGACTACGAATCAAGGAGCTTCAGACTTTGGAATTCTTCTATCGTGCACACACTCGAACAACTGGAACGTCTTCCTTTTATACTCCTTTATGCCATCATATCGGTTGGCACTTACCAAAGGAATTCTTCTAATCTTGCGTTGGACAGAATCAATTAGGAAGATCATCCGAGCTATTAAAGGAACATGTCGATAGCCCATCAATCCTACTCGTCCATACAATCAAGATCTAGGTTTCCATAAGTAGAACCTTCAAAGAGTACTTCGCCAATCATCGGATCCTTAATCAATCTTGATTTGAATAAAAGAATCCGTTATGCCAAATCCAGGCAGGAGATCTTCTTAAGTTGATAAGGCTAAATCCTCAATGAATCACTCAGATCTGGAAAGCCTTACTTCAACGGATTAGAAACTATCACTGAGAATAGACTTTAAGTCTTGAGTCTGGCAGTCCAGAGGTCTTCAGACTTTAAGTAGCAGAGTCTTCAGACTTTAAGCAGCAGAGTCTTGCAAACCTTCAAACTAGACTGATAGAAACGTTTTGTCAGCTTCAAAATATTCCAAAAAGATTTCTCCAACAATCTCCCCCTTTTTGATGGTGACAAAACTTTCCTGCAGATTTGAAAAACTTTGACCTGCAAAACATTACTCAAGCAATATGGATATCTTATAAAGATTAATGACTTAATGATAACACTAGAATCTGCAACCACAGAAAATAGGTCAGTCTGACATATAAAGTCATTCATAAGATATCAATAATACTTAATATAAAAGCAGTAGCCAAATTCAAATCCACACCTCACTCAGTCTTTATCCAGACACATAAGTCAAACAAAACAAACTAAAAATTTAAATAAGTTAAGTTCAAAGTAGTTCAAAGTTTCAAAACTTGCATCTCTCCCCCTTTTTGTCATCATAAAAAAGGTTGAGATGAAAAAGAAGTCAAATTTGCCTGGGAACGCGAACAAGCTGGAAATCTCCCATAGACTGAATGATGCCCTCCTGCCTTTTCAAGTCTTCCCTTAGTTGAGCCACTTCTTCTCCTTTAGCATTAGCTTGAATTTGAGTAGAAAGGGCTTGAATCTGATCAGACAGGGAAACGAAAGAAACTTGTCCAGCATTCTTCAAGTTCTGAACCTCGCACTCCAAAGCATATATCTGACATCGCATTTCCTGGAGAATATCAAGAATTCTGCAAAAGTCTGCTGTATTATCAGTCTGCGTACTAGCTTCAGCACGGTCTGATGGAGTAAAGGCAGACAATGGAATATCAGCATAATTGCGCAGATTTGGCGATGAAGCACCATGACCCTCCTCTGGAAATTGAGAGGCATAAATGTCCTCTGGATCTGCAGGAGAACAGCTGACTCCTTCATTGTCGATAGGATAGGAGGTCGTTCCTCTTTACTCCTTATCTTCCCCTGTTTCCATGGCTTCTGGTGGAGAAGAGTGTTTTTCATGTTCTTCAAACCTCTCCTCCTCTGTTCTTTCTTCAGATCTTCTCTCCTC
Source organism: Eucalyptus polyanthemos subsp. polyanthemos (assembly GCA_017140185.1). Lineage (NCBI taxonomy): Eukaryota > Viridiplantae > Streptophyta > Magnoliopsida > Myrtales > Myrtaceae > Eucalyptus > Eucalyptus polyanthemos. Next base: position 54,451,007 of record CM029461.1, on the reverse strand, counting down.
TTCTTCATTTTCCTCTGCTTCTTGCTCCTCTGCTTCTCTTTCTCCTTCTTCTCTATTTCTTTCCATTGATTCTGTAATAGAACGACTTAGTTTCTTCAATGCTATAGCGGAAATGGTGAGATCATCCTCATCTTCATCCTCAATGATGATGGCTCTTCTCTTTTTGGATGAAGCGACCATTGGCTCATTCCCTTTTCTTTTCGATGCAGAAGAGACTTGATGGATTTTGACAGGGGTTTTCTCCTTAAACTTCTCCAATGCCTTGTCAAGTTCTTTCAAACGCATTTTCAGCACCATTTTCAGTCCTACCACCAATTGGTCACACGGTCGAACACATATAATTTGTGGAGGCTGAATATTCAAATGTCTGAATATCTTTGACACGAGACCTGGATAAGGAAGTTGTCCCTTGTCCTTCACCATTGCTCTATACATGTGGAACAGAATGGTGTGAGGAAGAGAAAACTTTTTCCCAGCATTGATTGCATATATCAACTTTGCCTCTGAGTTGGAAACATCAGTCTTGGAAGTTGATTTCGGTCTGAGGCAATTGATCACAATCTTGTGAAGAATGATGTTGTTCGCACGCATCCTTGAGTAGGAAATCCTTCCCTCTGTCATTTTGTCTTTGACAAGTTCCAATGTTGTGCGAGCAATAGAGACATTAATGGGTTGATACTTTCCTCTCTCAATCCCAATTACATCCGCCAGCATATCCATATCAACCACAAGTCCTGATCTCGGACACTAAAAGATATTCTATTTGCATCCAAGAAACTAAGATTTGAATAAAAATATGCATTTAATTAAGCATAACCCTCTGTAGTGTCAGTACAGAACTGTTCTAATTGAAGAGAATTGAACTTTTCTCTCAAGTTCACATTCACAACATCCAGGAAGTCAAAATCTACACTCCTAGAGTTTATCACCCCACGTTTCAACAGTCTAGAGTATAGATCCTTATATTCCTTTGATCTAAACAAATCCGTCCTTCTTCCTCGAATATTCGCTGCAACACCCATTCTCGGTTGAAAGTGGCTGTACAATTTATCATAATCATTTCCATCTGTCGGATTAAATCCCCCAACACGAGGGTCACTTGGAATGTTCGCAAGGGCTTCTTCTACCATCCCCCTACGAGCAATTTCCAAATCTTCCATTTTTCACAAGAATACGAACTCATTCCCATATCCCTTATCTTTAAGAAACTCATCGATATATTTCAATGGGGTACCAGTACTCTTTAAAGCACGATAAAGCTTATAAATAAAGCTGGGCTTTTGAACTCTTGCAGGATCGGCGTCTTCAATGATTTCTTCCTCTTGATGACCCACATCTTGTGGACTAGATGGTTGAGAATGACGCGGTTGAGAATGTTGCGGGCTTTGTTGCTGACTTGGTGAATCCTCTTCCCCAGTAAGATCAAAGTGAGTAGGCCCCTCACTCGATCGCTGTGGTCCCCTGCTTGCAATCCTCGAAGACTTTCTTGAAGACGACATCTTTCTTTATCTTGGAGAGATTCTTTGCTTGACTTTCCCAAGAAAAATGACAACTTTTTCGAAGATTAAACAATGGAGGAAGACATGAATGGAAGATCGACACTTTTTAGGGTTTTGGAGTTTTGCAGAGAGGAATCGACTGTAAATAACCTAGTCGAGAAGCCAAACGTCATAAAAGAAAGTGAAAATGTGCTTTTTTTAAAATTAACTGCCTTTTAAAAAAAAACTAATTGCCATTTTAAATAGAAATTAATTTTTGAAAAGGTAAACTTGCACTTTTCACGGAAATCAATTATCAATGATCGTACCTTTTCAAGAATTAATATATAAGGGAGAATAACTTACAGTCAAGACCCATAATTGTCTGAGTCCGAGAGTCCGAGAGTTTGAGAGTCTAAGGGTCTCTAAACTTTAACTTCTTCAAGCTTAAAAATGTTGAGTCTGGAACGGATGATTTCAAATTGATTTTTCTCCAAAGGCTTTGTAAATATATCCGCCAGTTGGTTCTTTGATTCAACAAATTGAATCGAAACTTCTCTATTTTGAACATGATCTCTAATGAAGTGATGTCGAATCTCTATATGCTTTGCTCTTGAGTGAAGAATAGGATTTTTGGTAAGATTTATTACACTGGTGTTGTCGCAGTTAATCTCCGTGCATGAATCTTTAATTCCAAAGTCTCTTAGCTGTTGTTTTATCCACAGAATTTGTGAACAACAACTTCCGAGAGCTACATACTCTGCTTCTGCTGTAGAAAGAGCTACTGTAGTTTGCTTCCTTGAAAACCAAGATACTGTCCTGCCTCCAAGTAGTTGACATGTACCCGATGTGCTCTTTCTATCAACTCTGCATCTAGCTAGATCTGCGTCTGAGTATCCAAGAAGAGTAAAGTCTCCCTTTTTAGGATACCAAAGGCCGATGCTTGATATTGAAGCAATGTACTTGATAATACACTCTTTGATATAGCTAGTATGATATGCAGTATTTGCTCATACTTTCTTAATAGGTTTCCAGACCATAGGACACTCTTTTTCAAAATGATCTACACTATTGCACTTTGAACATCTGAGAGCATTTCGACCTACTGGTTTTACAAAAACCTTTTTGAAATGTTTTTTGTATCTCTTGTAGGCCTTTGCTTAATTCTTTCATTTACTTTAGGAAAATCAATTAAAAGAATTGTTTCTTCTGTCATTCCTAAACTAGATTTTTTCTCAAGTTTCTCAAATCCTAATGAAAATCTTTTTGAAACATTTGATAAATCATTTTTTTAAAATGCATTTTCTTTTAAGAGTTTGACTTCACTTTCTTTAAGAGAAGAAACATTCATGTCTAAACATTTCAACTTTTCTTTCAAAACAAGCTCCTGTTGTTTTAGTGTAGAGTTTTCCCTTTTTAGTTCGGAAATCCTTTTGAGAGAAGTCTTAAGACTAAGACATAGCTCATCAATGTATTTGGAAACCTTAATAAGGATTTTAAAGTTACTTACCTCTAATTCACTATCTGAGTCTGAGTCTGTTTCTGAGTTTGAATCTGAGTCTGATTGTGCCATCAGACATATGTTGGCATAATCATCATCGCTTTCTTCACACTCTGTGTCACTCCAGGTTTCTGCTTTAAGAGCCTTTCGATACATTTCAGCTTTTCCTTTCTTCTTTCTTAGAAGAGGACAGTTGGGTCTGATGTGTCCATTTTTTCTTGTATTCAAAGTAGGCTACATCTTTGTTTGATTCATCGTCATCAACAGACTTGGTCTGTTGTTTTTTAAAGCTCCGTTTCTTAGGATTGAATCTTCTTCATTTTCTGTTTAGTTTTCTGAACCTTCTTATCATAAGAGCAAGCTCCTCATCGTCCATATTGTCTTCAGAATCTGTAACACCAGAATCGTCATTTGATTTTAATGCAATGGATTTCTTACCTTTAAGATCTTCATCTTCGTTGATTCGCTCCACTTCATAAGACTAAAGAGTTCCAACCAACTCATCGACAGATAGTGGCATGATTCTTTGTCTCTCTCTTATTGAAGTCTTTATATGATTCCAATCCTTGGAGAGTTCACGCAGTAGCTTGTTTACCTTCATGGGATCAGAAATTGGTTGACCTTGATTTTCAAGACCATTCACGTTATCTGTAAAACGGCTAAACATGTCAGTTATGAATTCTCTTGATTTCATTTTGAAGGCTTCGTATTGACCGAGGAGAATGTTGATTCTGGTCTCCTTCACTCGATCTGTTCCTTCATAGGTGATATGTAATCTATCCCGGACTTCTTTTGCTGTAACACAAGAAGATATTCTGTTATATTCAGTAGGTGACAAAGCACAATATAAAGAATAAATTGCTTTTGCATCGAGTGCTTGTCTCTTGATTATCTCTTCCTGAGTCATTTCTCTTGACTCAACAGTTTCTTTTTCTCTCTCTGAGACAGATGCAGCTTTAGGAGTAATTCTTTTTTCTACAACGTCCCATTCCAGATGATCCTTTGATCGTAGGAACACTTTCATCTTATTTTTCCAGATATTGTAATCCTTTCCATCAAAGTAGGGTGGTCTGGTATTGCTTTGCCCTTCCACCAGCCCTGGAGCTAGCATACTAGCCATGGATCTTTAACTTTGAAGTAAAACACTTCAAACAAAGTGAGTACACAGGTTCTGATACCAATTGATATAGCTAGTATGAGTACCTAGAGGAGGGTGAATAGGTATAAAAATAATTCCTTTAGATATGAAAGCAATATTAGGCAGTGAATAGAAAGGAGACTCCTCTTTAGTTAATAGGACGAACTGTTATCAAAGTAAAAACAAAGATTAGGGAAGAGAAAATTCAACACGAGGTTTATAGTGGTTCGGCTTGTTTCAAGCCTACGTCTACTATTCTGCACTGACAGCCCACTGGCTGGATTTCACTATGATCAAAGAGATGTTACAGCAATGCTCTTCCTTGATTCCATAGTATGGATATTCTACCACACTTCCTCAAGGTATCTCACAATATAAGCTCTCTTTAGTAAACAAGGTTTTCGCTTAGCAAATGAATTGACTACGAATCAAGGAGCTTCAGACTTTGGAATTCTACTATCGTGCACACACTCGAACAACTGGAACGTCTTCCTTTTATACTCCTTTATGCCATCATACCCGTTGGCACTTACCAAAGGAATTCTTCTAATCTTCCGTTGGACAGAATCAATTAGGAAGATCATCTGAGCTATTAAAGGAACATGTCGATAGCCCATCAATCATGCTCGTCCATACAATCAGGATCTAGGTTTCCATAAGTAGAACCTTCCAAGAATACTTCGCCAATCATCGGATCCTTAATCAATCTTGATTCAAATAAAAGAATCCGTTATGCCAAATCCAGCCAGGAGATCTTCTCCAGTTGATAAGGCTAAATCCTCAATGAATCACTCAGATCTGGAAAGCCTTACTTCAACGGATTAAAAACTGTCACTAAGAATAGACTTTAAGTCTTGAGTCTGGCAGTCTGGAGGTCTTCAGACTTTAAGCAGCAAAGTCTTGCAAACCTTCAGACTAGACTGATAGAAACGTTTTGTCAGCTTCAAAATATTCCAGAAAGAGTTCTCCAACAGATTATGCCAATATTTGTTTAATGGCAAAATCATAATCAGACTTAAACTATAAGACAGATACAAACTTAGACTCAAACAGCAAAATCGAGGTAAGTAATTTAAAAATTCCTACTAAAGTCTCGAAATACATTGATGAACTTTGTCTTGCTCTCAAAACCTCTCTTAAGAGGATTTCTAAGCTAAAAAGGAAGAATTCTACATTGAAGCAACAGGAAAACTCTTGGAAAGAAAATTTTGAAAATTTAGACAAAAATTTTGCCATTTTAAAAGAAAATGCAGACTCTATTTCAAAAGGCAATACATTTTTGAAAAATGGCATTTCAAATATTTCAAAAAGGTTTTCAATAGGATCTCGAGAAGCTATAAAATATTCTTTCGGTTCAAAGACTTTACTTTAACAAATCGGGCTTGGGAATGACTTCAAAAACAATTCATCTAATTGATTTTCCAAAAGTAAAGGAAATAATTAAACAAAGACCTACAAAATTTTTTATAGAAATTATTTTCAAAAAGTCTTTGTAAAACCTGTTAGGCGAAGTACTCTCAAATGTTCTAAGTATAACATCTCGTAACACTTTGAGAAAGAATGTCCTATGGTTTGGAGACCTGTTAAGAAGGAATTGGCAAAGATTATATACTGCACTAACTCCACTGTGATATTGCTAGTATGAGTACCTAGAGGGGGGGTGAATAGGTATACAAAAATTTCTCGAAGCTTGCACGATATTTAAACAGTTAATGATTCAATCGCAAGAGTTAAATATCAATCGAGAGACTGAGTAAGGGAAAGAGAGAATTGAACACTCGGTTTATAGTGGTTCGGCTTGATCCAAGCCTACGTCCACTCTTTCGCACCGTGCCCGATTGGCTGGATTCCACTATAATCAAAGAGCTGTTACGGTGTTGATCTTCCTTGAATTCTAGGTGTAGATGATCTACCACACTCGCTCAAGGTGTCACCAAATACAAACACTCGTTTACAATTTCGCTCGAACAGTCTCAAATAACAATCAAGGATCTTCGACTACGGAATTTTTCTATCGATCACACACTCAAAACAACTAGAACGTCTTCTTTTTATACTCCTTTATGCCATCATAGCCGTTGGCACTTACCAAAGGAATTCCTCCAATCTACCCGTTGGACGGAATCAATCAAGAAGATCATCCGAGCTATTTAAGGAATCGATGATAGCCCATCAATCTGTTCGCCCATACAATCGGGATCTTGGTTTCCATGAATAGAACATTCCAAGATTATTTCGTCGACCATCGGATCTTCAATCGCTCTTAGATAAGAATGAAAGAATCCGAAATGATTATCCAACCAAAGAATCTATTCCAGAGAATAGGATCGAATCCTCAACCATATACCTTGGCTTTGGATTTCCTTCGTCGTTGGATTAGAAAAAGCTGTCGTGAGAATAGACTTAAGTCTTGAGTCTTGAGTCTTAAGTCTTGAGTCTTGAGTCTTAAGTCTTGAGTCTTGAGTCTTGGGTCTTGGGTCTTGGGTCTCGAGAGAACAAAGTCTTCGAGACTTTAACCGACGGTCTCCGAACATCCAGACTTAGGACCGAAAGAAACGTTTTGTCGGCTTCAAAATATTCTGGAAAGATTTCTCCAACAATCTCCCCTTTTTGATGGTGACAAAACTTTCTTGAAGATTTGAACAACTTTGACTGCAAAACATTTCTCAAGCAATATGGCTAACTCATAAAGATTAGTAAAACAACCGGACTCGCATCCACAGAAAATTGGTTAGTCTTTCATGAGAAACACCATATAACAACACTTGAATAAATGCAACTAGTCAAGCATCACAATCCACAAGTCAATTCAGTCAAATTCACACCCAAGTTCAAGTCAAGTTCTCAAGTCATACTCAAAATAAACATAACCACAAAAGTCAAAGTTTAAAAGATGATGTTTGTTCAAATTGGTTTTCTCCCCCTTTTTGTCGGCATTGAAAAGGGTGAGAAAGGAGTCATGTCGCTTGGGAATGCGCACGATCCGGAAATCCCCAATGGACTGGACTACTCCTTCGAGTTTCTTCGGGTCTTCTCTCGGATGAGCTACCTCTTCTCCCTTGGCATTGGCTTGAAGTTGCGAGCGAGGTCTTTGAGTCTATCTTCCAGAGAGGCGAAGATGCTTGTCCAAAGCATTCTTCAAAACTTGGATTTCACGGTCGAACATATATCTGGTTCCGCATTTCCAGAAGAATATTCATGATGCTACGAAGATCTGCGAGAATCATCCGTACGTACCGGCATTGACTTTCTCGAGATGAAGTGTATGCGAGACGATGGCGCTTTTGAATGGACCGGCAGATTTGGAATCAATGCATCACCTTCTTCAGGCAAGTGAGAGACTCGAACTTCTTCCGGGTCTTACGGGAGATTGTCTTAGATCTTCACCGACAAAGAAGCATGAGGTGTAGACCTCTCTTGCTCGCTAACTCCCCTGTCTCTAGGACATCGAAAGGGGAAGAGTGATGATCATGCTCTTCATTTTCCTTTTCTCGAAATTGTCGCGAGACTTTTCTTTTTCTCCTTCTTCAACTTCTTTCTCCTTCTCTCTCTGTTCTTCTTCTTCTTTCTCCTTCTCTCTCGTTCTTCTTCTTCTCGTTCGCTGAAGATCTGTTTGATGAGACACGAACGTCTTGTTCTTGTCGGCGCTTGGATAGTGGGATCTTCATCATCTTCATCTTCATCATCATCATCAAGGATGAGAGTTCTTCTCTTCTTCTTCGATGGGGCACCCATGGCCTCCTTTCCTTTCCTTTTGAAGCAGATGGACTGGAGATTTCACTTTGAATTTCTCCATTGCCTTGGAGAGTTCTTGCTGAGACGCATCTTCATTAACATTTTCAACCCTACCACCATCTTTTCACACGGTCGATCACAAAATGTATGCGGTAGTTCAATGTTCAGATGTCGAAGATCTTGGTCACCGGACGAGGATAAGGCAATTGTCCTTTGTCTTTCGACAATGCTCTGTACATATGGAAGAGAATAGTGTGCGGAGAGAAAACTTCCGTCTGAGTTGATCGCATACATCAACTTTGCTTCAGGAAGAGACACAGAAGTCTTTGACGTAGACTTCGGTCTGAGACAGTTAATCACAATCTTATGAAGCACGATGTTGATGGCCTTCATCCTTGAGTAGGTAATTTTCTTCTCTACATCCATATCTTTGACAAGATCCAGAGTAGTACGAGCAGGTGAGACTTTGATAGGGAGATAGCGTCCCTGTTCAACTCCAACAATGTCCGCCAATATATTCACATCTACCACGTAGACTTTGTCTCGAACACTGAATGAAATTCTATTCGCATCCAAAAAGCTCAGATTAGAATAGAAATAAGCGGTCAGTTCAGCATACCCGTCTGCAGAGTCAGAGCAGAAAGTCTCAAGTTGAAGCAAATTCAACTTTTCTCTTAAGTTCACGTTGATGGAGTCCGGGGAAGTCAAAATCGACACTTCTAGGGTTTATCACCCCTCTTTTTAACAGCCTGAAATATACTTTCTCCGATCCTTGGATTTAAACAAATCCATCCGATTTCCTCTCACCTTTGCTGCCACACCCATTCTGGGTTTAAAATCAAGGAACATTTTGTCATCATCGTTCCCGTCAATCAGATTTTGTCCTGGCAAACGAGGATCACTGGGAATGTTCTCAAGAGCCTCCTTGCCCTTCCTTTAGGAGCAATTCCCAATTCCTCCATTTTCCGCAGAAAAAGATACTCATTTCCATAATTTTTGTCCTTAAGGAAGTCATCTATATATTTTAACGAAGAACCGAGAGGTTTTCAACGCACGATAAAGCTTATAGATGAAGGAGGGTCTTTGGACTCTTCGGGTCGGCATCTTCGACTATATCTTCTTCCGATGTTGACCCGCACCTTGTGGGGTAGGAGGTGCTGAATGACGTGGAGGAGAGCGAATCGGACTTTGTCGCTGACTTGATAAGTCTTCTTCCTCGTAAGATCGAAATGAATCGGCCCTTTCTCCATTCTTTGTGGTCCCCCGCTTGCTATTCTTGATGATTTCCTCGAAGACGACATCTTCCTTTGTCTATTGGAAGATTCCTTCACTTGCTTTTCCCAAGAAAAAATGACCACTTTCTCGACGACGAACAAGGAGTAGAAACGATTATCGGGAGGAGAGTGTCTTTTTAGGGTTTTGAAGATTTGGGCGAAGAAAAGACAACTCGTATATATATATGTACCTCGGATTTGAAAAGAGAAGTTTAAATCGGTACAAGGAAGGTGTACGAACATATCGTTTCAAAATCAATAATTACCAAAATTAATTCCTTGAAAAATTTTCGAATTTTCACACAGATTATTACTAAACAAAAGATCGTACCTTTTCAAATAACTAAGCGAGAATTCGTACCTTTTCGAATAGGAACTTACGAGTCTTTAGCCATGAATGTTTGAGTCTCATGATTTAAATCGAGAGATCGAGTCTCGAGTTGGTGAGTCTCTAGACTTTAACTTCTTCAAGCTTCAAAATGTTGAGTCTTGAGCGGATGAAGTCGAATTGATTTTTCTCCAAAGGCTTTGTGAAAATATCCGCTAGTTGACTCTTTGAATCAACAAATTGAATCGAGATTTCTCCGTTTTGAATATGATCTCTAATAAAGTGATGTCGAATCTCAATATGCTTTGCTCTTGAATGAAGGATTGGATTTTTGGTGAGATTGATCGCTTATTTGGTGTTGTCACATCTGATTTACGTGCATGAGTCTTCAATGCCAAAGTCTTGTAGCTGTTGTTTTATCCATAGAATTTGCGAACAGCAGCTTCCAAGAGCTACATACTCGCACGTCGTTGAGAGAGCTACAAGTGCTTTGCTTTCTTGAAAACCAAGACACTGTCCTGTTTCCAAGCAGTTGACAAGTTCCGAAGTGCTCTTTCTATCGACTCGCAGAAGCCGGATCGCATCTGAGTATCCTAGAAGAGTAAAGTCTCCCCTCTTTGGATACCAAAGACCGATGCTTGAAGATGAAGCAACGTATTTGATAATACGTTTCACGGCAATGAGATGTGATTCTCTAGGATCTGATTGAAACCTAGCACAGATGCAAACACTCAACAAAATATCAGGTCTAGAAGCAGTAAGATAAAGAAGTGAACCGATCATGCTCGTCTGACTTTTGATCTACTTTCTTCCCTTCTTCATCCTTGTCTATCTTCTGAGAGCATGACATTGGTATGTCAGTCTTCTTGCAATTTTCCAATCCAAATCTTTTGACAAGATCATTAGCATATTTTTCTTGGAAGATAAAAGTTCCTTCCTTCAATTGCTTTATTTGAAGGCCAAGAAAGAATGTTAATTCTCCCATCATACTCATTTCAAACTCATCCTGCATAGACTTAGAAAATTTCTTGCAAAGACTTTCATTAGAGGATCCAAAAATAATGTCATCAACATATATTTGAACGAGTAAAAAGCTTTTGTTTTCCTTTTTGATGAATAGAGTAGTGTCTACTTTACCTTTGACAAATCCGTTCGTAATAAGAACTTACTTAGTCTGTCGTACCAAGCTCGAGGTGCTTGCTTTAGACCATACAGAGCCTTTTTCGTCGAAGGCGAGTCGGCTTCTTTGGGTCTTCAAATCCAGCGGTTGTTCCACATAAACTTCCTCTTGGATAAATCCATTTAGGAAAGCACTTTTGACGTCCATTTGGAATAACCTGAAATTTTTGTAACAAGCAAACGCAAGTAATAGACGAATAGCCTCTAACCTTGCAACTGGTGCGTAAGTCTCGTCATAGTCTATTCCTTCTTCTTGCGTGTATCCCTTGGCCACGAGTCTTGCTTTATTGCGTACGACTTTTCCTTCTTCGTTCATCTTGTTCCGAATACCCATTTTGCTCCAATAAAGTTTTACCTTTCGGTTTAGATGTCAATTCCCGAGACATCATTAATATTGAAGTTCGAGCTCCTCTTGCATAGCTTCGATCCAGCTTTCATCGATAAAGCTTCTTCTATGCTTTTTGGTTCAATTTCGAGATGAGAGCAACAAGACTAGATTCTTCATGTCTTTTTGATCGGTGCGGATTCCTTCATTGATTTCGCCAATAATGAGATCTTTAGGATGATTGGATTTGTGTTTCCGATTCTTGGTTGATTTGCTTGGTTGATGATCTCTTTCTTTGTTTGAATCTTCATGAGCATCTTGATGATGGACTTCAGTCCGAGATGCTTCTTGAGTTGAAGACTTTGGAAGATCTAGCGTGAGTTCGAGATTCTTCATATTGAGTCCAAAATTTGGATTCATCTTCGCTGAGTCTTGGAATTTGACATTCATTGATTCTTCCCAGATCGGTTTTTCTTGTTATAGACTCGTAGGCTTTGCTTGATGTAGAGTATCCAAGAAAGATGCCTTCATCGATCTTTCTTCAAACTTACCAACTCGATCATTTGCATTTTTCAAAATAAAGCATTTGCAACCAAATACATGAAAGTATGAAACACTAGGCTTCTTACCTTTGAACAATTCATAAGGGGTTTTCTCAAGAATAGGTCTTAGAAAGACTCTATTTATAATATAGCATGCGGTTGAAAACAGCTTCAGCCCAAAACCGTGAAGAAATTTTGCTTTCAATTAAAAGTGTTCTAGCCATTTCTTGAAGAGATCTATTCTTTCTTTCCACAACTCCATTTTGCTGAGGAGTGTATGGAGAGGAGAATACATGTTTAAAACCAGATTCATCACACAATTTTGTGAAATCTTGATTTTCAAATTCACCTCCATGATCTGTTCTTATACTTGAAATAGCACATCCTTTTTCATTTTGAACCTTTTTAGCAAATTTCTCAAAGTATGAAAAGGTTTCTGATTTATTTGCAAGAAAATATACCCAGGTAAATCGAGAGAAATCGTCTACAATTACTAGACAATACTTCTTACCTCCAATGCTCTGGGTTCTTGTTGGTCCGAAGAGATCCATATGAAGCAACCGCAGTACATGATTAGTAGATACATGATTTGTTTGCTTAAATGAATTTCTTACCCGCTTTCCCCGTAATGCATGGAGTGCATAAGTCGACTTACGGTAAGGCAATTTAGGTAGACCTCGAACAAGCCGCTTAGAAGAGATTTTGGCTAATTGCTTCTTGTTGATATGGCCAAGCTTTACGTGCCATAGAACTGCTTCATCTTGAATTGAGATTAAGCATTGTTCTTCATTTGGCTTTACATCAAGGAGATAGATGTTTCCATGCCTTTGACCCATGAAAGACCGAGTCGAATCTTTGCTAATTCAGAACATATGCCTTCTTGAAAGGAGATCTTGTAACCGAGTATCACACGCCTGGCTAATGCCGAGTAGATTGTAGTTGAGTCCTTCCACTAGAGAGACATTGCTTATTGTGAGATTTCCAATTTTTACAGTCCCGAATCCCACAATACTTCCTTTGCTATTTCCTCCGAAAGAAACTTTTCCACCATTTACTTGAATAAGCTTAATGAAACAATTTGAGTCTCCTGTCATGTGTCTTGAGCATCCGCTATCAAGATACCATTTTATCTTCTTTTTGAGAGACCGCATTCAAAAGAGAGTCTCAAGCTTTCTTTGGTACCCAAACTTTCTTGGGTCCTTTGGTGTTAGTAGGATGAGCATTATTAGGCCATACTCTCTTAACGAGCTTCCATACCATAGGACATTCTTTTTCAAAATGATCCTGGATGTTACACTTAGAACACCTTAAAGCATTTCGACCTACGAGACTTTACAAACACTCTTTTGAAATGATTTTTATAAGCCTCTTTTGATGGTCTTTTCTTAATTCTTTCTTTTACTTTTGGAAAATCAATCAAGGGGATTGTTTCGCTGTCATACCTAGACCAGACTTATTAAAGTAAGGTCTTTGACCGAAAGCACTTTTTCAAGCTTTTCGGATCCTATCGAAAACTTCTTTGAAATATTTGATAAGTCTTGTTTTTAAGAAGACATTTTCTTTCAAAAGATCATCTTCTTTTTCTTTAAGAGCAGAAACATTTAGGTCTAGACTTTTAACTCTTTCTTCTAAAATAATTTCCTTTTGTTTCAGAAATGAGTTTTCCTTTTAAGTTCGGAAATTCTTTTGAGAGAAGTCTTGAGACCGAAACACAGTTCATCAATATATTTAGAGACTTTGACAGGAATTTTAAAATTACTTACCTCAAATTCAGTCTGAGTCCGATCCAGATACGAGTCTCGAGTCCGAATGTGCCATCAAACATATGTTGGCGTATTCATTATCACTCTCTTCACATTCTGTATCACTCTGGTTTCGGCTTTGAGGGCCTTTCGAAACTTCTCGGCTTTTCCTCTTTTCTTTTCGAGAAGAGGGACGGTTGGGTCGATGTGTCCCTTCTTCTTACATTCGAAGCAAACTACATCTCTATTTGGTTCCTCATCATCAACAGACTTGGTCTCGCTGTCTTTGAAAACTTTGTTTCTTTGGGTTGAACCTTCTGCCTTTTCTATTCAGTTTCTTGAATCTTCTTATCATAAGGGCGAGCTCCTCATCATCCATATCATCTTGAGAATCTGCATCATCGAATCATCATTTGATTTTAGTGCAATAGATTTCTTACCTCTTGGATCTTCGTCTTCATTAATTCGTTCCACTTCGTAAGATCGAAGAGTTCCAATTAGCTCGTCTACGAGATAATGGCATGATTCTTTGCGTCTCTCTTATTGAAGTCTTTATATGATTCCAATCCTTGGAGAGTCCACGCGAAGCTTGTTCACCTTCATGGGATCAGAAATTTTTTGTCCTTGGTTCTCAAGACCATTGACAATATCTGTAAAACGACTAAACATGTCGTTATAGATTCTCCGATTTCATTTTGAAGGCTTCATATTGACCGAGGAGAATATTGATTCTAGTCTCCTTCACTCGATCTGTTCCTTCATAGGTGATATGTAATCTATCCCATACTTCTTTTGCTGTAACACAAGAAGATATTCTGTTATATTCGTTGGAGACAAAGCACAATATAAAGAGTAAATTGCTTTTGCATCGAGTGCTTGTCTCTTGTTTATTTCTCCCCGAGGCATTCCGCGGCTTCAACAGTTTCTTTTCCTCTTTCGTAGAGCGATGCAACGACAGGAGTGATTCCTCTTTCCACAACATCCCATTCCGGAGGATCCTTGGATCGTAGGAAAGCTTTCATCTTGTTCTTCCAGATGTTGTAATCCTTTCCGTCAAAGTAGGGAGGTCAGTATTGCTTTGCCCCTCCATCATCCCGGTGCTAGCATACTAGCCATGGATCTTTTACTCGAAGTAAAACACTTCAAACAAAGTAAGAACACGGGCTCGATACCAATTGATATTGCTAGTATGAGTACCTAGAGGGGGGTGAATAGGTATACAAAAATTTCTCGAAGCTTGCACGATATTTAAACAGTTAATGATTCAATCGCAAGAGTTAAATATCAATCGAGAGCGAGTAAGGGAAAGAGAGAATTGAACACTCGGTTTATAGTGGTTCGGCTTGATCCAAGCCTACGTCCACTCTTAAACGCACCGACGGCCGATTGGCTGGATTCCACTATAATCAAAGAGCTGTTACGGTGTTGATCTTCCTTGAATTCTAGGTGTAGATGATCTACCACACTCGCTCAAGGTGTCACCAAATACAAACACTCTCTGTTTACAATTTCGCTCGGTCAGTCTCAAATAACAATCAAGGATCTTCGAGACTACTGGAATTTTTCTATCGATCACACACTCAAAACAACTAGAACGTCTTCTTTTTATACTCCTTTATGCCATCATAGCCGTTGGCACTTACCAAAGGAATTCCTCCAATCTACCCGTTGGACGGAATCAATCAAGAAGATCATCCGAGCTATTTAAGGAATCGATGATAGCCCATCAATCTGTTCGCCCATACAATCGGGATCTTGGTTTCCATGAATAGAACATTCCAAGATTATTTCGTCGACCATCGGATCTTCAATCGCTCTTAGATAAGAATGAAAGAATCCGAAATGATTATCCAACCAAAGAATCTATTCCGAGAGAATAGGATCGAATCCTCAACCATATACCTTGGCTTTGGATTTCCTTCGTCATTTGGATTAGAAAAGCTGTCGGTGAGAATAGACTTAAGTCTTGAGTCTTGAGTCTTAAGTCTTGAGTCTTGAGTCTTAAGTCTTGAGTCTTGAGTCTTGGGTCTTGGGTCTTGGGTCTCGAGAGAACAAAGTCTTCAGACTTTAAACTGACGGTCTCCGAACATCCAGACTTAGACTGAAAGAAACGTTTTGTCAGCTTCAAAATATTCTGGAAAGATTTCTCCAACACACTGGACCCAAGAAAATGTAGGTACCAAAGAAAACTTTAGTTTCCTTTTTAATTGCAGGTCATTATTAAGAAAAATGTTAAATGGTATTTGGATAGTGATTGTTCAAGACACATTACAGGAGATTCAAGTTGTTTTATAAAATTTGTTCAAACAAATGGTAGAAAAGTCTTTTTTGGTGGAAATAGCAAAGGAAGAATTGTTGGATGTGGAACTGTAAATATTGGAAGTCTCACAATCAACAATGTCTCCTTGGTGGAAGGACTAAACTACAATCTACTCAGCATTAGTCAACTGTGCGATACTGGATTCAAAATCAATTTCCAGGAAGGAATATATTCGGGAACTAGTAAAGATCCTTCTCAATCTTTTACTGGACGAAAACATTTGAACATCTATCTTTTGGATATAAAACCAGAAAGGTCTCGATGTCTAATATCAATTCAAGATGAAGCGAACCTTTGGTATCAAAAGCTTGGTCATGTCAACATGAAGCAAATTGCCAAGATCTCTTCCAAGAAGCTTGTTTGCGGACTACCCAATTTGAAATATCAAAAATCATACTTATGCACACCATGTGTGTTCGGAAAACAGGTTAGAAGTTTTTTTAAACCAATAAATCAAGTTTCCACTAATTGCGTGTTGCACCTCCTGCATATGGATCTACCAGAACTCAAAGCATTGGTGAAAAGAGATATCGCCTAGTAATAGTGAATGATTATTCACGATTTACTTGGGTTTACTTTCTGGCAAGTAAGTCTGAAACATTTTCTCACTTTTCAAAGTTTGCCAAGAAAGTACAGAATGAGAAATGATATGCTATTTCAAGCATACGGACAGACCATGGAAGTGAGTTTGAAAATCAAGACTTTGCCAAATTTTGTGATGAATTTGGTTTTCAGCATGTTTTCTCCTCTTCATACACTCCAGAACAAAATGGAGTTGTGGAAAGAAAGAATAGATCTTTGCAAGAAATGGCAAGAATCCTTTTAATTGAAAGTAATATTTCTTCTCGATTTTTGGCTGAAATAGTTTCTACAGCTTGTTATATTATTAACAGAGTATTCTTAAGGCCTATTCTGGAGAAAATTCCCTATGAGTTATTTAATGGAAAGAAGCCAATTGTTTCTTATTTTCATGTGTTTGGTTGCAAATGTTTTGTCTTGAAAAATGCAAATGATCGAATTGGCAAGTTTGAAGAAAAATCAGACAAAGGAATCTTCCTTGGATATTCAACCTCCAACAAAGCCTACAGAGTATTCAACAAGAAGACTCAGTCTGTGGAAGAATCTATTAATGCCAAATTTCAAGACTCTTTGCAAAATCAATTTATTCAAACTCAATCTAAAGAATCTGAATCTGCTCCTGACTCTACAAAATCTACCTCCCTTGAAGCAGCTCAAACTTCTGAAGAACAACAACGAATGGATGTTGAAGAATCAACTGAAGTAGAAGATCAGCAATCTGTCAGACCGACCAGCAACTGGAAGCACAAGTTTAGTCATCTTAAAGAACTCATCATCGGTGACATTGATGAAGGGATTCATACTAGATCCAAAAAGCAAGAAAAGTCTAGCGTCGTGGCACTTATTTATGAAATAGAACCTAAAAGCATAGAAGAAGCTTTAATTGACGAAAGCTAGATTGAAGCTATGCAAGAAGAGTTCAGACAGTTCAATATTAATGGTGTTTGGGAATTAACTCCTAAACCAAAATGTAAATCTATTATTGGAGCTAAATGGATTTTCAGGAACAAGATGGACGAAAAAGGAAAAGTGGTCAGGAACAAAGTAAGACTCGTGGCCAAAGGATATACACAAAAAGAAGGGATATACTGTGATGAGACTTATGCACCAGTAGCAAGATTAGAAGCAATTAGATTATTACTTGCTTTTACTTGTTATAAGAATTTTAGATTATTTCAAATGGATGTCAAAAGTGCATTTCTAAATGGATTTATCCAAGAAGAAGTCTATGTGGAACAACCTCCCGGTTTTGAATACCCAAGGAAACCAGACTCGGTATTCAGACTAAAAAAATGCTCTATATGGATTAAAACAAGCACCTCGAGCTTGGTACGGTAAGTTAAGTAAGTTTTTAATTCAAAATGGTTTTGTCAAAGGAAAATTGGACACTACGTTGTTTATTAAACGAGAAGGTAAAAACTTTTTACTTGTTTAAATATATGTTGATGATATTATATTTGGATCACCTAACGAAAACCTGTGCAAAAAGTTTTCTAAGTTTATACAGGAAATGAGCATATTGGGTAAACTATCATTCTTTCTTGGACTACAAGTGAAACAATTGAAGGAAGGAATTCTCATTCACTAAGAAAAATATGCAAAAGAACTCGTTGAAAAGTTCTTATTGGAGAATTGCAAAAAGATTGATATACCAATGTTAAGTTCTTCGAAGTTGGACAAAGATGAAGGAGGAAAGAAAGTTCATTAGAAGCTCTACAGGAGTATCATTGGTTCACTTCTTTATCTTACTGCTTCTAGACTTGACATTTTGTTTAGTGTTTGCATTTGTGCTAGATTTCAATCTGATCCTAAAGAATCTCATCTAAGTGTTGCAAAATGCATCATCAAATACATTGCAACTACCTCAAAGTTAGGTCTATGGTATCCCAAAGAAGGAGATTTCACTCTCCTTGGATATTCAGACGCAGATCTAATAGGTTACAGAGTTGATAGAAAGAGTACTTCTGGCACGTGTCAATTGCTTGGTAACAGGAAAATATCATGGTTTTCAGGGAAGCAAAGTACAGTAGCTCTTTCAACAACAGAAGCAGAGTATGTGACCCTTGGAAATTGCTGTTCTTAAATCCTATGAATAAAACAACAACTGAGAGACTTTGGAATCGAAGACACATGTACTGAGATCAAATGTGATAACACTAGCGCAATTAATCTCACAAAGAATCCAATTCTTCATTCAAGAGCAAAGCACGTAGAGATTCGACACCATTTTATTAGAGATCGTGTTCAAAATGGAGAAGTTATGATCCAACTCATTGATTCGAAGAATCAACTGGCGGATATATTTACAAAGCCACTGGCGAAAAGCCTATTTGAGTCTATTCGTACTAGACTGAACATCATATCTTTAAAAGTCTGAAGGAGCTTAGACTCAGAGATAAAGTCTGAAGGTGTTCAAACTCATAAGACCAAGAGTTACGACTGTAAGTTATTTCAGTACTGGTAATTTAATTTTTGGTTAAAAACTTGAAATGTACTGTTACTCATTAATTGCTGATTGATTGAAATTATTCTTCCAAGTTTTTTATTTATAACAGTTATCGATTTTCAAAAAGGTGATTATTTATTTTCAAAAAGGTAGTTATTCTTTTTCGAAAAGGTATTTTCATTTTTTCCTTTTATGTCGCTTCGTTTACCTCGCTTCATTTGCTTTATACACTCTTGAAATCCGTCTTCTTCGTTTTTACTCTCAAACCCTAAAAAGTTCTAAACTCCCACTTGCTCTCACTTTCCCTATTGTTTAATCCAAAAAGTTTTCACCTTTCAAGCAAGAGTGTGAATTTCTCCCTTGAAGAGACAATGTCTTCAAGAAAGTCATCAAGAATTGCAAGTAAGGGACCACGGCACATGCCTGAGGGTCCTACCTACTTCGACTTGACCAAAGAAAAAGATTCCACTCCACCATAGAGACAAAAACAGTAACAACCTTCTCAGCAGCATCAAACTCCACCACCGACTCATCCAGAAGAAGAAGTGCTGGAAGAAGTGGAACTTGTAAGAACATTAACTCCTCAAGTTGCTTACAAGTTTTATTCTAATTTGAAAAGAAGGGGAACTGCTATGTCCTTGATTGATGGATACCTATGAGAGAGATGTTATAAGAACGACTCTTTTTTCTGCATGATATGGAGAAGATGGGTATTGCCGAAAAGGGATCGGCTAAAAAAGCATTCGCTAACTTTCCTAGTGACCCATGCTTTAGGAGTACTAATCAACCACAAGGACAGGACGACGACAAACGCATGTTTACCTATTTTCATCCTAGAACAGGAGTGGCTGTAAATATTGTTGGTGATGGTTCAAGTCTTTTCAGATCAAAAAACCACGAGAGGGTTTATTTGAAATTGATGAAGGGAGGGGTCATGAACCCTAGAAGTGTCGATTTTGATTTCATTGATTCGGTGAAAGTAAGTCTGCGAGAGAAGTTCGCTCTACTGCAATTGGAGCGATTTTGTTCTGAATCTACTACTGCTTATCCTGAACTCACATCATACTTTTACTCGAACTTATCTTTTTTGGATGCAAACAATTTCTCTTTCACAGTGAGGGAGAAGGAGTTTTTGGTGAATATGAACACATTGGCTGACATAATTGGGTGCAAAGATCGAGTTTCCAACCAATTAGCGTGTCTGTTGCTCATACTACTCTGTCATTAGTGAAAGATCGAGATGCTGAAGGAAAGATTTCCTACTCTAGGATGAATGCCTCTAACATCTTGCTGCACAAGATCGTAATCAATTGCATCCGTCCAAAGTTGACATCCAAGACTGATGTCTCTTGGTTTGAAGCGAAATTGGTGTATGCCATCAACACTAGCTACAAATTCTCTCTGCCTCACACCATCTTGTTTCACATGTACAGATCAGTGGTGAAGGATAAGAGATAACTCCCTTATTTTGTTCTTATCTCACGTCCTTTTAGACATTTTAAAATTCATATCCCTACACCATTATGTTTGACAACAATTTCTCCAATGGTGATTGGATTTAAAATGGTCACAAAGATGCGTTTGAAAGAGCTAAACAAGGTGTTGGAGCGTATGAAGGAGAAGTCTCCCGTGAAAACAAAACAAGACTCTGCTACAACAAAGAGGAAAAGCAAGGAGCCCATGGCTGCTCTAGTGAAGAGGAAAATAATTCTGATCTTGCAAGATGAAAAAGGATGAGGATAAAATGACTCTTTTAGCCTTACGAAATTTGAAGACTTTTGTCAGTTTTCAAGAAGAGCCAGAAGAAGGAGAAAAAGATAGAGAAGAGATAGAGAAGGAAGATGAAGAACAGAGGAGGACAAAGGAAGAAAGAAGAGAAGGGGGAGGAAGAGAAGAGGAAGAAGAGGAAAGAAGAGGAGATGAAGAAGAAGTAGAAAGAAGAGAATAAAGAGGACAAGAAGGAGAAGAAGAGAGAGACAAGGGTCAAGAAGACTCTTTTGAGCCAACTTTGGTTGTCTCCTTGTCCGGTAACTCTGAGATGGCAGGAACTGGAACTGGTGACGCCCATCACTCTGAAGCTGAAGTTGATCAAGAAGAAATCTTACCTACTTCACCTGAAAGCAACCAAACTGGGGGAGCTGTTGGATAGAAAGATATTTCTTCACCTATCTTTACTAGTGATGTGAGTCATTTTGGAGCGGATCCAAAGGATGTATATGCCTCTCATTATCCATAAGCCTCCACTCATAGTCATGATGGACAATCTGCTGAAGTTTCATCCATTCTCAAAACCCCTGGATTTGACTCGGCTGGTCCTAGTGCTGCAACAAATCAAACAACAGACTTTTCAAGACTGCTAGAGATTTTATTGGATGTAAGGAAGCAGCAATATGCTATGGGGTATGAGATGCAGGATCTCAAGAATGCTCTTATGGCCACTTCAGTGTTTTTGCACGATCAATTACAAGCCCTGAAGAATCAAGTGTAGTCTATTGTGCATGGTGAAGAGTTTCAGTCACCGAAGCAGAGTTTTGCAAGGCTTGAGAAGACAGTGAATTCTATGGGAGAGTTCGAGCTTGTTCGCCTTCCAAAACAGCCATGATTCTGACTCCATTTTCAAACATCCCTTTTATTTGTTTTCTACTTTTTGCTGTTGACAAAAAGGGGGAGAAGTTGATGCAGATTTGACTTTGTTTTTGATTGGTTTTGATTTTTGGACTTATTTTTATTTGGACTGGTTTGGATTGATTGATTTGATCTTTTGATGCTTGCAATAACTTAAGCTATGTTAATGATTATGGTAAAGATATTTGTTTTTACAGGACTAACACGTTTTCTGTGGTTGCAGAATCGCTACTATTCTTATCTAATCTACTTATCTTTTATGAAAAATCTTGGTTGGTTTGCTTAAATGTTGTTTTGCAGGTTAAAAGTGTCCAAATCTGCGGGAAAGTTTTGTTACCACCAGAAATGGGGAGATTGTTGGAGAAATCTTCCTTATTTGTTTTGAAACTGACAAAACGTTTCTATCAGTCTAGTCTGAAGACTTGCATACTCTATTTGTGGGTGTGCGTGAAAGAAAAATTCCAAAGGCTGAAGCTCCCGATTTTTCATTATTTCAATTGTTGAGCTTAAGTTGTACTCAAAAGAGAGATTAAATACTTGTGAGACCTTGATGAAGTGTAGCAAAGTCTCTACACTGTGGAATCAACGACGTGAGACTGTAAAATCTCTTGTGGTTCTTAGTGGAATCTAGCTAGTGGGTTGTCGGTGCGGGAGAGTGGACGTAGACTTGGTCTAAGCCGAACCACTATAAACCTTGTGTTTTGATTCTCTTTCCCTAATCCCTTTACTTTAATTTGTAACTCTTTATAACTGTTTATAGTCTTTTACATCTTCAATCTATTGTTCTTAAAAGACAAATTAATTTGTTAAGTTTCGCAAAAACTTCTTTGATCACCTATTCACCCCCCTCTAGGTGCTCTTACTAGCCCTATCACAATATATTAGTTTTGTGTGCACCAGATGGTCTAAGGCCCTGTTTGGTTGGGCATTTGGAAAGCCCATTTGGGCTCTAAAGTCCATTGGCCAAATGTTGTGGTGTTTGGTTCATTTTTTTGGGGACCTTGGGGAGATGCAATTGCATCTCCAAGGGGGTTGAAAGGGCTTTGGAGGAATGGAGGGGGAGAGGTCCATTGGGAAGTTGCATTTTTGGAATGCAACTTCCACTATTCATCTTCACTGGACAGAAGCCGATCGAAGGCCGACGACCGCCGGCCAAGGGGTCGTGCATGTCGGTAATGCGCCAGTGACCACCGGCCAAGGGTCCCCCGACCCCGGCGACCGTCGCCGGACCTCAAGCGAAGCCTGGGTTGCGCGACCCAGGCAGCTATCACTTGAATCGCGTGACCCAGGCGGCCGCCTAAGGTCGCGCGACCCCGACGACGATCGCCTAGGGTCGCGCGACCCAGGCGACCATATCCGGCCACCCGGCCGCCGGATCCGACGGTCTGGGGGCCGGACTTCAAAAAAGAAAATAAAATTTTGTTTTTGTTTTTTTTTTAAATTTAATAAAAGTCATTTACAAATGCAAATTTTACCAAACGGTATTTTGGCCAAAGTTGTATTTTAATGCAAATTTTACCAAACGGTATTTTTGCCAAAGTTGTATTTTAATGCAAATTTTACCAAGCGATATTTGCATTTCGGAAAACCCCCTTCACCCAAAGGTATTTGCATTTTGACAAATGCATTCCCCAAAAGCCAAACCAAATGGGCCCTAATATGCTAGATATATAGGTGAAGTACCAATTCTTACTTGATATATGCTTTGGGACGAGGTAATACTATCTCCCACTGAAACATTTTGAACCTTAATTTACAATTTGAAGTGGTAAATTTGCCATAACAAGGATTTGTGATACAAATCGTGGATTGGAATGATCAGTGTATTCTGCCAGCAATATGATTACAAAATATGGAAACCACACGACCTATTTATAAGTTAGCCAGTGCATTAGTCTGACGGTAAAAGATTTTCTTGGATTTGTGACACCTTATACTATCACAAAAAGATATAGAATGCATCCATTGTAATAGATGACCCAAATCCAGGCCTAGAAGCATACATCAATATGAGTTAGCACAAGATTAAGCCTATGAAAGTATCGCCACTTTATTTTTCAATACAATTAAATTATATATCAGAATTGACTAAGCATACCTACCTTGTGCTGCACGCTAGATCAACTGGGAATAATTGCCTGGACATTCTCCTTTGCATGTCTTGCCTATAAATATAGATTGTCATGGCCAATGTTCTTATAATAGAATGAATGTCCTCAAAACTGCTTGTCAAAGCTGCACCTTTTGTATGTTCCTGGAAACCACCATAAAGCATTGAAGTAATTTCTTACTACGAGCAAAGGATTCTGGCTTCTTTTTCTCTTGCTTGTGAGCATAGGCTCGTGATGATCTGATAGTTGTTCTATTACTTTGATAGACATACCGCCTGTTATTTTTTCTACCAATTTATAAAAATTGATTACTTTAACCATTCTTTCTTCCCCATGCATCTCTCTGCAATCCCCAGTTCATTGAGGTCAGTGATGTTCTCCCAAGTGAAGAAGTCTGCATGTGTTCACCTGGGAGTTTTATGTAATATAGTCTGTACTCATTCTTCTATTTTATAATTGTTCTTTGGATGATATGATAGTGCAGAAGCTTCTGATAATATAGTGGATGTTTCCCATTCTATAATTTGAGGATGATAGCCGCTCATGTCTAAAATTCTTTTCCAAATATTTTGCTATTTGTTTACATTGTGACTATTTCTAAACCTGTCCTTTCTCATTGTGATTCACGGTGCATTCA
This sequence comes from Eucalyptus polyanthemos subsp. polyanthemos, assembly GCA_017140185.1. Classification (NCBI taxonomy): domain Eukaryota; kingdom Viridiplantae; phylum Streptophyta; class Magnoliopsida; order Myrtales; family Myrtaceae; genus Eucalyptus; species Eucalyptus polyanthemos. The sequence continues at coordinate 54,427,047 of CM029461.1, read as the reverse complement.
TTTTACATATAATTGACTGAATGCACCAAATTTTCAAGTCAGTTCGGGAATGTGAACTATTTTAATTTCACTTGAACTCAGTTGATGTGGCTTGCGGCTTGGATTTCATGAATTCCACTTTTCCTCCTCCTTTGGGAAGGGGGTATGTTAATACTTTGATGTGCACACAGAGAGATTATGAATGTGTCATTGTGACTTATTCTGCTTCATGTTCTTTGGTTTTAGATGGTTGACAATGTTCCTATACTGCAAATAGACATGGTATGGTGCTATTTCATGCTTTGAGACATCTCATCACTCTCTGTGGCTGGAATTCAACTGCAAAAGGCCAGAGAAGGGATTGAGCGTGCTCATGGAAAGGATTACTCGTGTTAGACTCCTTCAAGGCGGTCGCTATCCAGAGATTGCTTTGTGAGCATCAGTTTTGCAATTTTTCATCGTAGCATTCTAGCAATATGTGTAGAGAACTTTCTTATCCTGAAATATTGGCTTCAGACTAATGAATTGGAATAATTAACTTCCAGGCATTTGTGGTTAGAGCTAATGGAAGGAGTGGTAGCTTATCACAGTGGTCATCTCGATAGGTCATGAAAAGCATTGAAATCTGCACAAGAAAAGTTCCTCAAGGTTAGGAAAGAAGTCTTATTCAGTTACTGAGGTGCTCAGCCCCATTTTATGCTTGTACCGAATTCTTCTGTAGCAGTTCATGTGACAAATAGTTTTTTTATTTTTATTTTTTATTTTGCTTATGTTTGTTCTGTTATTCTTTTGAGCTATTGATAGGTATTTATTTATACCTTGCATATCTATCTTTGAAAAGTTTCAGCATTTTTAGAGTACTATTTCCTTTGCATATGTCACATTATATTTAAGCTGTTTCCTTGAGTCTCTCTTGGTCATTTCTGCAAGTAAGACTTATTATTATGATTGTTGACACCTAATTTTTGCCCAAATTATTGCATATAGATTATCTAGGTATTTAAAATGGAAGATGTTTTCCCTAAAAAAAAATTAAAAAAAAAAGAAGATAAAAGATAAAAAAATTAAAGAAAAGATTAAAAAGAAAAAAAAAGAAAAGAAGTTGGGGCCAATGATCTAAATGTGACTAGCCAAGCCCAGGAGGTCAGATTGGAATTCAAATGGCAAGTTGGGGCCAAAATGCAATTTCCAAAAGTCGAGGACCAATTCGTAAATTTTGCAAAATTTGCGCCCGAGTCCTTAAATCATCATCTTGGTCATCAATTAAGTTGAAATTGGATTTGGGCCAAGTATAATCAACCAAATTGAGCCAAAAAGGACCTAATTGCATTGAATTTTGCATTTTCGGGCAAGAAAATGGCCAACTTTGAGGGACTTTCTTGCAAAATTGGGTGGAGATAATTGCGAAAAATGATCAAGATCTTAAACTACTATACATGAGCTTTCTAATTGATCAAAAAACGCAGCCAAATTAGTGGATTAAGGCACTCAAATCAGCAGCCAAAACTCAGTCCACGAGTTGGTCTTAATCCGGAGTTGCTGAGTAAGCAATTTGGTGGCCCCACCATATCCTCCTCAGCTGCCCAACCAGCTCAATTTTTGCACGTGATGGAAGACCGTATATAGTAGTGCAAGTGGACGAAAATTGGCCAGGGATAAGCTTCTGACAACACCGGAAATTCGCAGCAAAGTCCGCACACTCAACAGCTGCAGAACTTAAAAAATTGGCTAAGTCTGAAGAGTAGGTGAAGTAGCCCTGTTGACAGGCTTGGTAGGTGGACAAAAGGCTGATCAAAAATCCCTTAATTCGGATGATAAGATCACTGAAGCAAGGTCTTTCAAGGGATGAGAGAGAGGAGACGAAAGGGAGAAGGGAGAGCTCGGAAGCGTTCCCAAAAGAAGCCCTCAGAAGCAACTCCAAAAGAAGAAAACCCAGAAATTCCAAATCAACCTCCAGAGAGAAAAGAGAAATTTTCGCAAACTTGCAGCCAAAATTAGCCAAAACCTTAAACGAGAGAGTGAAACTTCACTCAAAGATCTTTCCATCCATAGGTCGCACGTCCAAAATGGAGATCGGGAAGGCCTCCTAAAGCCCCCCGAAAAACACCCTTCAGGCGGGCCAGGAAACACTGAAAATTTTTCTAAGTGTTGAGCCCAGTTGGTCACGAGTGAGGAAAAGACAGTGTTTTTGAGAAATTTGAGAAACAAATGAGGAAAATATTGACTTCTACCCCAAACTAGAATACATATAGTTTGGTTTGGTGTCAATTTTTCCAATAAAAGACATCTTGAAGTTTAATTTTAGAGGTCAACGAAAACCTTCGTTGTCCGTTCTTCTCTCCTGCAGATCTCATTTCTAGCTGAAGAAGCCAACTTCCACGTGCTTCCAGAGGACAATTTCTTTGTTTCCTTGGCCAAAAACCACTTGAAAAGGAAAATATGAAGTAAGGTAAGCATTCTAGATGTACGTATTTTCGAATTTGAGCATGTTTTGATCATGAAAATTAAGAGGGAAACCAGCCCGGAAAACTGATTTCTTAGGTTGAAATTTTTTCTAAGTGTTTGAAATCTCTTTAAAAGTGTTGCATGTGTGCTTCTTGGAGATGTCGTTTTGATGTTGTTCGGTGGGTCATTCTCTGTGATGTTTATTGCATTTGAAAGCTCATGTTACCTACTTTCACTCGGATCAAGTAATATTTCCTTTAGATCTCGTATGCAATGAGTGTTGGGGCTTGAATATGGGCATGTAACCTGTTTGCTTGACTTTGGTTCAAACCCAGATTTCAAAATTAGCTCAACCGACATATTTGAAGCCGATTTTAGCTCGGCTCTTGTGTGTTGTAGGCTATGATTTCTATCTAATATTGCTCATTGCATGTGGTAGTATAATCTTGATGCTTTAGTTTCACATAAGATTGCTCATGCGTGAAGATTGAAGGCCACAAACATGGCACGAAGAAGCTGATTTGAGATGATTTGATGCACGCCAAGTGTTCAACAAAATGCGCAAACCAAGTTTCGATATTGAAACGGTCGATTTGAGCTTGATTATTGTGATATTCATGTGCTGTGTTACTCCATATTAGCATAGATCGGCTTAAAGAATTTATTATTATTTTTTAAAAAAATATTAAATAAAAGAGAAAAATATTAAATTTTCAAAAATATCAAAAAATGTTAGATAGCATCAAATTAGGATAGAAATGACATATATGAAATTTTCCTAATTTTAAAAGGTCATTTTCCTAATTTAATGCTATTTTTTGGTATTTTATAACCATTTTTGTAAATAATCCATTTTGCGTAGATTAAAACTATTTAAAGTAATTTCATGCACATATAGCAATTTCATGCATATTTGAATTCTCATTTTGCTCATGGGGGTCCTGTCCCGAGGCGTGATAACAAGGCCATGTAATATTATTTGCCCGACATGTATCGGGTTTACATTTTCTGCGTTCATTTTCAAGTCATTTCAATTTCTTGGATGTTTACTTATGCGCCGCTTTTCATTATTTTGAGTGTAAATTTCTCTTATAAATTATGTTAGGATTAGTCTAGACATTAAAAAAAAACTACAAAAAACATTTACATGGACACTTAGCGGTTTCATAAAGATTATAATTGGTAATCAAGATTGTATGGCCATTTAGATAAATAACCTTCCAAGTTAGTGGTACCGCAAGGGCACTAATAGAAACATTGGCGTAAACAAGTCCCCATTCCTAGAAATCTCTGGTTGCGTATGAATCGAGACAACACTCCCGTGTCTTGATTGGTTTCTAGCCGACCTCAATAGGCTAGTGGCGACTCCTAGAATTACATAAGTTGTTAAGAACTAAAAAAATGAATCCAACGTCGCGCGAGGTATGGGCTTGGGAGAGCCCGCGCCTAATTTAGGGCCATTGGTCCGCCTCTTTAGGCAAATACCCTTAAACCTTCTTCTTTTTCCCGGGACGAAAAAAAAAGAGGTCGTGACAATGATCAACCATCGATCGTGTCTCATTTGCATGCATGATTAAGGAGCTAGGACTGTAATTTTGTTGCAGCAGTGAAAGAACATTTGTAATTCTAGAACTCATGGCAAATAAATTTCTGGATCTTTTGTTTAAATGAGAAAAAAAAATTCACTCTAAAGTTAATGGTAGGATAGGTCTCTTCTGCTTAAAAACTTTTCATCTGACTGTCCATTTCTTTTCAAATCGTCTCTTATTTCCTCATAGTTATCTGGACTCTTTCCCTTTTCCAAGCTGACAATTCAATTTTGTTTATTTTAGCTGCGGTGCCAGATGAATCTTTATCACTAGTCATGAGCATGGGCTTCAAGGAGCGTAATGCCAGGAGGGCACTTCACATGACCAACAATGATGTTGGGAGTGCTGTTGATTTTTCTAATCGAGGAAAAGGCTAAGAAATTACAGAAACGTGAGGAGGATATGAAGCGAAGCTTATGCATACAGATTTCTATGGGTAGCATAAAAAATCTATTAAATTTGGCAGCGAGCAAAAGTCTTATGGAGTGACACTCATGAAGAAACCTGTGGACCTCCAAAGATTAAATCAACTGGTCTCCATTGCGTAAGGACTACTGCATAATCAAAGTACTTACTGGAATTATTTTGTGAAGGTCCTTTAAAATCTGTGTTAGTGGTTTGCAATCTGCGGTTTGCTTGTGACAGATTTCTTATGTATAGTTGCTTATGTTTCAGTTTCACTTCATTTATATTGTCAATATTGAAATATTAAATCACGCCTCTATTTGACAACTTAAGTTTTAAAACAGTTAGCATTAATCCCACAAAAATTTCACGTGGTATAAGAGCAAAATATTCTGAGGTTGAATGTTTTCAGACAACTTCGTTTACCTGCCCAGTTATATATTTTCGTAAATTGGTCTTAGGCCAAAATCTAGTCTATGCTTGAGGGGGAATATTAGAATATTTAAATATTAAAATAATGCCTTCATTTAACAACTTATACATTTTGAAAAGCTGGCACTAATTCCACAAAAACTCCTGCACTATAAAAGTCTCCACCTTTCAATTTCTCAGTCAATTCTCCTCTTTGATCCCAACCGACCCGTCAATGGCCGGCACGTGGTCCGGCGTGATCAAGGTCGAGCTGGACAGCTGGATGGTGACGGGGCAGCGAAGCTGAGCGAGCTCAGCGTCAGGGGCAACGCCAAGATACTCTCGACCCGCATCTGCGTTGACCAGGGCAAGTCGCTCAAGGAAGAGGCCATGGCCGAGGACGAGCAGTCCCGCAGGCTCGCTCGGGTCAAGTGAGTGCTTTTGTTTGTGCCTGTATTTTTGGGTACTCGTTCCGGTGTGTGTGCGAGGGTGCGATCGTCTATCTTTTTGCTTAATTTTGACTTGGTCGCCTGTTCCCGGCAGCGCATAGGTGTACTAATTGATTGGTCGAGCAAAGTTGTTGACTTTCCTTCCTTATTGGATTTGTTGCATCGAATATATGGTGAATTTATAAGGAACTTGTCTCTTTGTTTTCTGTTTCTTGGTTTATATTATGTACATTGTGAGGAATATGTTTGTCTTGCTGAATTTTTATTTGTAATTGGATCATACACCTTGTTGGACTGGCCTTGTAAAATATAATGTGGTGAATGGCAGCTGGCCTTTAGAAAGCAGGCTTCTGCTGCTCTCTATCTCTATTATTCTTTCCATTCTCTTTGTTAATCGGTTGATGGTTTTGATAAATCTTGCTTGGAGTGATTAAGGGGGGCTCACATTTGATGAGGCTAAGAATTCTCTACATTCAGTGTATCAATTACATCTCCCTTTCTCTTTGTTTAAAAATTTTGGATGTGTGCGCTGCGTGCGGAAGCATGGTTTTAGTATTAGTTATAGTTTTTGGTTAGTGACGTGTATGATATAGTTTGTAGAGGATGAACAAGGGACAATATATGATAATTGAAGGACAAAGAACATGGGATATGGGAAATAGTTTCATTAGTTGGATAAAATAATTTTACAATAGTTGAAGGAGGTGTTGGTGAGGGAGCATGATGTGGTTTTTATGCTTAGCTCCCATCCAAAACATGGAGCACTTGCTCCTTTATATAAGCTGCCAAAGTCGGTGGAGAAAGTCTCTAGACTTCTCTACAAATAGCTACTATTATTTAATAGTAACATAAGATGGAGTATTCTAGAACACACAATAGCTTGTAGACTCTTCTAGAATTTTTCTTGAATTTTCTAGCTCAAATCTATCTTGAAGTTTCTAGAATTGGATCACAAATTCCAACACTCTTTTACCGATGGCAGCGAACTTCGTATTCTTGTTATAGGTGAAGGAACTCGAAATGCCTTGGCTTTTCTAGAACGGGTCTGAGTCAAATAGCAATGCAATTTGTGGTCTTAGGATGAGTGTATCTGAGTTCAAGAGATGCCTTCCTTGGTTAATACTGCTCAGTCTGAAGCTTTTGGCGTTTTTGTGGCGCAGAAGTTTTTAAGTAGCTTTGATGTATCGGAAGATGCTTTCTCCTCATTCCAAGCTCACTTTAACTCTTAGGGGCCACCACCAAATCAATCCTTCATCAGGTATTTCGCGTGCATATTCAGTTTAGTTTTCACCCCTTTTTAGCAACTTTGCGTATAGTCATGGGACCAGTCAACATTCTTAGTGTGGCGTATGCTCCTTAACTCATGAGGCAGTGAATCTTGATACTTAAAGAGGCATTCAGCTCTGAGCACGGGACTTTATTATTATTCAAAAGGCGACTGCATGTCTTGATAAAGTGACTTGTTTATAGTTATGCCATAAAATTTCTATGCTTGGCCAGAAGCACTGATGAGCCTAGCAATCTGGATATACATACCTACAGATGTTCATTTACATGGACATGCTTATCTGCTCTTGTGGTACACTAACCTGTATTATTTTTTGATGATATTGGCCGGCGTATTTGTTGTTTTCAGGGACAGTAGTCTTTCTGGCTACTGTGCGTGTATGTGCATATCCACTCATATAATTAAATGTGTATCTCCTTCTAAACACGGAGCAGCTGCCACTGCACTGGCTAAGAGACATGCAGATGGGTAATTGCCACTGGAAGACTTCAACATAGAACTTGAAGATCAGAGTGGAAAGAAAGTAAATATGGGATCTGAAACTGATCAGAAGTTTGGCAGTAGACTGATTTGTTTTTAAGAAATCCTTTCTCAAGCAGTCTTTTCTCACAATCTGCTGTTTAGCTGCTATTGTTTTAAATTGGCATCTAAAAAACCTTTTGGGTTTTCTCCAGGGCTGTGATGATGGGCTTGATGCTTCACTCAAATGCAAAGCAATTTATAAGGAGGCAAAACTATGAAGATGCATTGGAAGTTCTTGCTATGGGTGAGGTCCGTTACTGCTGCTCTGTGGTTACTTATGATAATCTAAGCACTTTTGGCCTTATCCAGTACCGAGCTTCAATGCTTCTTAATCTGTAACATGCATAATGTGGGAATTGAGATATATTGTGAGGGATGTCATTTTGCAGAAGAGTTTACCGACTGTTCAGATCAATAGTTGGTTGCATATACTAAAAAAAAGTGGTGCCACCTCGTCCTTTCCCATTAGAATGCCATAACTTGCTACTAAATTGATGTGATGCCCTGTTGCAATTGAGTTAAAAATCAGAATATATTACACGATGCTAACCAAGGTTTCAGAAACAAGGACAACTCTTAAACAAGGAATGTCAATCATAACTAAAATTGTTCCTTGTCTAAAATGTAATATTGTGAAAGTAGGCTTGTTTGATCATTGTGTCGGAATATTACTCATTATTAGTTATATGTGCACCGGATGGTCTATTATGCTAGATCTATAAGTGAAGGACCAATTCTTACTTGGCATGTACTTTGGGACGAGGTAATACTATACATGATATACTTTCCACAAGAAAATCTGATGAATAGCTCCACAACAAAATATTTTGAACCTTAATTTACGAATTTGCCATAAGAAGGATATGTGATTCAAATTGTGGATTGGAATGATCAGTGTATTTTGCCAGTGATATTATTAAATAATATAGAAACCACGCAACGTATTTCTGAGTTAGCCGGTGCATTAGTCTGACTGTAAAAGATTTTTTCTTAGATTCATGACACATTATACTATCACAAAAGTACATAATGTATCCATTGTAATAGATGACCCAAATCCGGGCCCAAAAGCATACACCAATATGATTGAGCACACGATTAAGCCCACAAAGGTAGAGCCATTATTATTTTTCAATACAAATTAATTATATATCAGAATGACTAAGCATACCTACCATGTGCTGCGTGCTAGATCAACTGGGAATAATTACCTGGACATTCTTTGCATGTCTTGCCCACATTTGGATCAACTGGGAATAATTTATTCGGAATATATATTATCAAATTAATATATATATTGTCATGAGCAATGTTCTTATAACAGAATGGATGTCCCCTCAAAACTGCTTGTCAAAGCTGCATTTTTTGTATGTTCGTAGAAACCGCCATAAAGCGTTGAAGTAATTTCTTACTACAAAAAAGGAGTCCGGCTTCTTTTTTCTCTTGATCGTGAGTATAGAGGCTCATGATTATCTGATAGTTGTTTCTATTACTTTGATTGACATACCACCTATTACTTTTTCTACCAATTTGTAAAAATTGCAGCAGTGCTGACCTTCTCGTATGAATGGAATGTTTACAATAGAATTCATACATTTGCACCAATCTGGGCCTCGATCCGGGTTGGTTCTTGCTCGCATTTGGCCTAGACATCAAGACAACAAATTTGGTCTCTTTCATACTGAACAGGGAATGCTTCAGTGCAGTACTTCTTTTTCCAAGCTAGAGCTAAGCTCCTAGCAAAATGTTAGAACATCATTTCACAAAGACAGGAACAACGAAAGTAGTCACGAACATGTAGTTTGACCGTGAATTTAACCATCTCAGGAGATACTTAAGAACAAGTAAACCTTCATAGAAGTTAGACAAATTGCGGATTGGCCATGAGCCTAAGACTTTGAAGAACATCCAGTTGTTTGTGCTATATTGTCAAGCAAGAGGAGTTTTATGTCTCGAACAGTTTGCGAATGGACCAAGTGATATATGGAGACGAAAACTTTTATTAAAAAAGGAAAGCAAATTTGTGACCGCGGAAACAAAAAAAGGTGAGAAGAGACAGCTGTGTTTTTCTCGTGTTGTTTGTTATCATTAGTAATATGATCACCTAACCAAATAGAGATGAGCAAGCAATTACGTAAAAATAACTTTTCGAAAGAGAGAAGGATCACGCCATGTATTGTCTTCAAGGAAAGTAGAACAGGACCTTATTCAATTGTGAAGGTAAGAACTTACACTGATTTGATAGATCCCACATTGAGGCCAATGTTGATCAACGACAATAACAAACAACAGGAAAAAAAACCCGATCCTGCCATTACTTGGAAATGTAGAGCGAGAGAACCTAAAATGTTTGGCCTCTAGACAATTTTCGAAAACCATCTTGCACAAAATAGTAGCATGTGATGAACAAGCTCTGACATGTGCTAATAACCAATTCCACATAGTGAAACCATCCATGTTGCCATTGGGGGTTGATGAACAGAACCACCGGAATTACCAGTCCAACAATCGTGTATGACACTTCGAAGCTGATATAGAATGTCTCTTCATCTATGAAACCATCTTCTTTAGTTGTCATGCATGCTTTTGTTGCTGAGCAATTAACGTTAATGGTTGTCGAGCACTTCTTACACAATGGCAGTCCACACAGAAGATGGTTTCCATAGTAACTGCTTTCATCGAATGCCTCAAATTGATATTTGTTTGGTATGGCTCCTGACAAGTCGTTATAAGACACATTGAAGACTTCCAGGGAATTCAACTGAGTAAGCTCTTCAGGGATAGAACCAATCAAGTTGTTGTAGGAAAGGTCAATGCTCTCTATCTTCGTGAGGCTCGACAATGACATTGGTATACGTCCTGTAAGCTTGTTATGTGATAGGTTCAGCACAAGCATTTCTTGTAAGATTGCTATCTCTTGTGGGATCTCTCCGCTAAACTGGTTGCAAGAAAGATCTAGTCCCACCATTTTAAGAAGTGCGTAGCCTTTATAATAACCAAACCTTCTTTTTGTTGTGAACCCAATAGTAAGTGGAGGTTCAAAATTTGCTATCACATCTTTATAAAACCCAGTATGGCTTTTAATTGTCCTCACATAAGACCAAGGTGACCATCCTATACTTACATATATGAAGATCAGTGCTGAAGTTACCTTATCGATGTAATCTTCGGATAAATTTATGGGTCCCAAGCAATTAGGTAATGGACCAAACAGATTGTTTTCAGAAAGATCGATCATACTTAACCTTTTCAATCTGCACAATTGCTCGGGGAATGTTCCATAGAAGCTATTACCTTTCAGTAAAAGAATGCTCAATCGAGAGAGGTTACCTAGCCAATAGGGTATGCTTCCGGAGAACTCATTTTCACTCAAATCCAAGGTCACCAAACGGGAGCTGTTAGAGAGCGCATGCATGAGTGTACCATTCAATTTGTTCCCATTCAGATGGATGTGACTCACCCGCTGTGAGATAAAAAATGATGGTAATGGACCGGAGAAATTGTTGTCAGATAAATCCAAATAATCAAGCGAATCAAGATTCCAGAGTTCTTGAGGGATGAGGCCATCCAATTGATTTTTTGACAAGTCAAGGGCCAAAAGCGATGACATGTTTGCAATCAATCTGGGAAGCTTGCCCGTGATAATGTTGTTGCTAACGTCCAATGCCGACAAATCTACGAGTGATGAAAGAAAAGAGAGACTTCCAGTGAACAAGTTGTGGTCTAAGAACATAATTGACAAACCTAGGTTCATGGTATGGTCGGAAAGTACAATTTCTCCTTGCAATTTGTTATATGCTACGTTGAGGTAAAACAATTTACTATCTAGTATGGGTAGTCCCCCTGAGAAATTGTTGTGAGACAGGTCTAAGACATGTAGGGATTTTATACTACCCAGTTCAGATGGAATATTCCCTTCCAATCTATTGGCTGATAGATTAAGGTGCGACAGATTTGGGACATATTTGCAAAATTCAGTAGTGAGCTCTCCTCTCATGTTGTTGTTGGATATGTCCATGACCGAAAGATTAAAAAGGGTCATTAATGGAACGTCAAGTGTTGTAAATATATTATTTTCCATAAAAAGCTCTTCCAACTTGGTGTTGTTTTCCAATAACCAAGTTGGAATGGGACCCGGAATGTCATTCGAGGAGAGATCCAAAATTCTCAGGTCATATTGATGCTTGAGAAAGCCCAAAGAAGTCAATTTGAATCCTCTTGGTGGACTATTTGACATACTTAAAACCTTCAACTGGAACCTCGGGATCAAAGATGCAACTTTGGTATCAATTGTTAGTTTGGTGTCATCAAGAATTAGCACCTTAAGTCTTGAATGGTTTGCAAGTGGGCCGAGTGATGAGGAGATATCAAAATGGTTACCCAAAATGGAAAGAAATTCGAGAGATGTAAGACTAGTGAGGGGAGATGACATGACACTATCTGTAAATTCATTGTCTTCAAGATTCAGAATCCGAATAGAGGACATGTTTCGCCAATATGTAGGAAGCCCACCAATAATTCCGTTAAAGCTAAGATCCAACTCTTCTAGTTTTACCAGGTTACACAAGCCTGTTATTGATATCACAAGTCAACTCAACTACAATGAGATATATCAATACATGCAAAGAGGACATTCAAGTACATCAAGGATCCATTTCATGTCCAGCTTTTACACTGAGAGATCATAACTTACCATGATCTGATAGGTTGCCACTTAGACCGGTGTTGGATGAGGACAACAATCTAAGAGATGTCGACGGACCAAGGCTGGAAAGGATCCCTATGCTTGTGTTCAATGGAGAATCATCCAAGATGAGTTGTTCCAACTTACTGAAGTTATGGAAATCTTCCCAGAAATCAAAAGATTATTGGACATCAGATTTCCTTACACAAGCATAATCAAGAAATGATACAGAGATATCATGAGTGAATGGAACTTCTTCAATAAAAACTTAGGCTCCATTCATTTCACAAAAAATATGACTTTTCTGGAAAATGTTTCTTGAGAAGTCACTTATAGGAAAATGACAAAATTTTCTAGTACTCAGTTAAAACCCGAAAATGAACTAGAAAATATTTTCCACTATTTAATATGGAAAATCTAATTTGATTTTCATCCGTGAACTCCTTTCAATAATATTTTATTCTTTATTTTAAAAAATAGATATTTTAATTTCTTTTTTTTTTCCTTCTTGTTCGGCTGATCACTAGTCACAAGTGAGGTCAAGATTGCTCGAGGCGATGAGCTTGAACCTCGTCAAATGAGTGAGGCCTTGGCCTTTAGCGAGCTTGTTCCTTGCCTATGGTTGGTTGCTAGTTGTCGTCGTTGCCAACAATAAATTGAGGAAGAAGGAAAAAAGAAAGGAAAAATAAAATATAAAAATTAAAAATTAAAAATTCGATTTAAAAAAAAAAGAAAATAGAAAAATCATAAAATAACTAAAAAGAGTGCACAGAGGAAAATGGGTCTAGGTAAAAGAAAGAGAATGGAAAATGATTTCCTTATTATCACAACTTTTGAAAATGCTTTTTCCATTGAAGGAAAATATTTTCCTTTACTTATATATTTTCCATGACTCGAATGCTGGAAAATCTTAAAAACATTTTCTTGAAAGTTGTTTTCCGTGAAACGAACGGAACATTATTGTAAATACACATTCACTCACGGGTTTGACTAACCTTGAGTAGTAATTGTTCCTTCTACTATATTATGTTGGAGAGAAAGGATCCTCAGAGCTGACAGTGCCCCTAATGCTTGCACGATGGTCCCCATATGCTTCAAGTGGACACCATTTAGGTGAAGGTTCTCCAAGTGGCTCAAGTTTTTGATGCCTAGTAGTAAAATTCCAAGTAATTAATTTGCTTAGCAGCTAGGTTGTGAAAGCACCCACACCGATGCCTTGGGTTAGATATCTTTTCAATTAGCAACATTTCTATACGAAAAGAGAAGGGGATTGCAATATATGGCTTCTATATTCTTAATATGAAGCACATGTAAAGATATGAAAGAGCATGCACGAATCATAGTCTAGTCAATTCAATTTATGAATAAAAACGAGGATTATGCATGAATACTGAAACAGTACCTTCAATAGTAGCCACTGCATCTATTGAATTATAACTTATGTCCAGCTCCTTTAGATTACTGAGATCACCTAATTTGTCCAAAAATATTGCTAACTCAAGTCAAGGATGGCAATTTTGTACAGAATTATGAGTAGAGAATAAGCAGGAGAAACTATTATTCACATGTAAAGTCCAATTCAAATGTTGTTTGGAGAATAGACACTTGAGAGTTGAATTGTACTGCAAATGGGTAGAATAAAATTATCCAAAGTAAATAATGAAAGCACCCATGCGGATGCCTCGGGATAGGAATCTTTTGAATCAGCAACATTTCTATATGGAAAGAGAAGGGGTTGCAATATATGACTTATCTATTCGTTAAGTGAAGCTCATGTAAAGGTATTAAAGAGTCTGCACGACTCATAGTTAGTTTAATATATGATTAAAAATGAGGCTCCTTTGTGCAAACTGTAACAGTACTTTCAATGGTAGCCACTGCATCGACTGTGTTATCACTTATGTCCAACTCCATCAAATTACTGAAACCACCTAATTTATCCTCAAACAGTGTTAACTCAAGTCAGGGATGGTGATTTTGTACTGAATTATGAGCAGAGAATAAGCCGGAGAAATTTACCATTCACATGTAAAGTCCCACTCAAATTGTTGTCACTAAGGAACAAATGCCAGAGAGATGGAATTGCATAAAAATCCACAGAATTCTATTCAAGTACACGCGTAAATAGGTATTGCCATTTCAAGGGGAAATATGTCGTAGGGTGGCAATTGTGTACTGAATTATGAGCAGAGAATAAGTTGGAGAAATTTACCATTCACATGTAAAGTCCCCTTCAAATTGTTGTCCGTAGAAATCTATTCAAGTACATGCGTAAATAGGTATTGCCATTTTGAGGGGAAATATGTTGTGGGGGTGGCGATTTCATACTGAATTATGAGTAGAGAATAAGCTAGAGAAATTTACCTCTCACAAGTAAAGTCCCACTCAAATTGTTGCCACCGAGGAACAGACTCTGGAGAGATGGAATTGTACCAAGAATGGATAGAATAGAATTATCCAAAGAGTTACCACTCAAGTCAAGCACCTCTAGTTTGCTCAGCCTTGAAGATAGCAGGTTTGGTTCTGCAAACAAACAATGGAAAGTAGTAGAATTCGCAGAAATCTATTTGAGTACACACGTAAACCAGTATTGCCATTTCGGGGGGAAATATGTCGTAGACTTATGGATTAATGATGACGTGGACATAATCATCTATAGTGCAAGAAGTGACCAAGGACCCAAACATGGTTAAGTTTTGAGTTCATTAGATAATGAGTATCTCTTCTTTTATAGGAAATGAACAAACACCGAATTTATACCTTCTGGTGCAATCCACCCTCCTAAATAGTTTCCAGACAAGTCAAGGCTCTTGAGTTCTTCAAAGGGAAGAAGTAGAGAAGCGTTTAGGTACCAAGTTTTGAAGCCGAAATGATAATATCTTGACAAGGAGAGCATTAGATGAGTGACTCGCCCTGTGGTGGGATTGCACTCAACAGTTTCCCAGCTGCAACAGTTGAGATATGATCCCCCCACGTCCACCCGATATTTCAGGTCCAATGTGGCATTGAGCGCTAAGAGTGCAACCCTTTCTTGCTCCTGACACCCACAACAGCCACATAAACATGCGATACCCCAAATCACCACAAGCGCCCACAATGATTTCTTTTTCATGACTGCAGATTCAAGTGACCAAACTTTGTATGTATCACACTCTTGAGTTAACTTCTTTTTTACAAGTTATAGCAACTTTATAGGAATTTTACGATGCCTGTGCTTGAGTGTAGAAGTTGTGGTCATGGCCAAAGTCTTGGTCATCTTTAGTGATGAATGTAGGTCAGCTCCTTTTGGTGACAAGGTTAATTAGCGTGCGGGGCGGGGAATGTAACTTTCGCAATGACCAGGTTTCATTGGTGGGGAATTTTCCAAATGTCTTTATTGGCCCTAACTTTTTCCACAAGTTAAGTTTAGTCTAGCCTAGTCACCTTTTGTCATTTATATGACTAATTCAATCTTTATCCAATGAAAAGCACAAGCCTTGTGATTTACTTGGCTCCCAGTTGGAACGCAAGATCATGTTGAATAGTTAGAATGCAATTAAATGATGGTAACATGAAAATTAGTGAATGTTAAAGGATTACTCACAATGAACTTGTTTCTTCCTTGGGAAACTAACATGGGATGTAAATATGGTAATGGGTTCATTGAAATGCTCTCTTCTTATTGTTCAGCTCGACTAACTTAGAATGCTTATATTTTCAAAATATTAAAAATTACTACTTTGTAGCTTTTTTGCACTAGAGAAAAAGCATAACAGATTGCCTTTTGGATTCACATAAAGCAGCTAGTTTAACTTAATGAGTGCCCATTTAACATTATTCAAATTGCTCCCTTTGCAGGGGTGATGGTGGATTATCCCTACGAGTCCGTACGTACAAGTGAAAAACCGCACTAGAAAACGTTTGGAAATTGGATGGTTCAAAACATGGAAGATCTGTTAATGTACTTTGCATTTGAGGTTTTAGGAGAAAGTGATCTTGACTAGAGGCATTTCAAAAGTAGACATGTTGCAAAATTAACGTGAAAATTGAGAAGATCTTGCTATTAAATCAACGCAAGAACATTGAAGAAATAATCGGGGACTGACAAAGATATCAAATATTTACGAGATTTGATCCAAGTGTTGGTATTTATCCCTAGAGAGAGACAGCAACCAATAATTCACTATAATTTGAGAATCAAAACTACAATTGCTCACACATTCAAATGTTTCCCACACCTAGATTAAGACTAAATCCATATATGTTTATAAATAAACAACTTAATTGCATGTAAAGCTCATAGGGCAAATCACCGAGTGTTTAAGCCCATAGCAAAACCCTTCGCACAGCTACTTCAAAAACGTTTGTATGTTCTTTCTTTTAGTCTTCGTGCGGTGACCCATTAGACCCAATTTTTAATGGAATTCCACTATTAGGCTTCTTGAGGAAAGGAGACCCAAAAAAGCAAAACCTTGCTTTATATTTATTTCTTTTTCTCTAATCGCTTCCTAGCCCCACGCACTCTCTTTTGTATGACCAGGAAGAAAATTCCAAGAAGGCAATTAAAGTCCACAAGAAATTTGACAGGAGAGTTCATTGTATTCACAACTGGGGCCTTGGTGGCTGTCCATAGAAAAATTTCTCCGTCAATACTTAATGCACCGGAGTCTACACGTCCGAACCTCCCAAATTGAACTTATATCTTTTTCTTACCCAAGTTTCCAAGCAATATCCCCTCAAATCTTTTACATTGCAAAGTCTGGATGTAATCGTGGATACGTCCAACCAAATAAAAAAGAAACTCTCCAATATATACGCCATTCAAAGAAAGATTGTTTGGATTTCTTTCTTACCCAATCAGGTTAGATTACATAACGGATCAAAATCGAGACATATTTTAACAACTCTCTACCTTACCTTGACGTTTAGAATTAAGTCATAATGTTCATCATCCATGTCAGTTCTCCCAATGCCTCGATGGATGTTCACTCTATATAGATGACAACTGCGCTCAAGTAAAGCTTAAGTTTCATCAAAAGACATCATGTTTGACGAGAGGCATTTCAAAAGCAGACATGTTGCAAAATTAATGCGAAAATTGAGAATCAAAACTACAATCATTCACAGACTTGAGTGTTTTCCATATTTAGATTAAGACCAAATCCAAATAACTTTATAAATAAACAATTTAATTTCATGCAAAACCATTCACACAGCTAATTCAAGAACATTCGTATGTTCTTTCTTTTACTCTTCGTGCGGTGGCCCAATTCCTAATGGAATTCCACCATTAGGCTTCTCGAGGAAAGGAAACCCAAAAAAGCAAAACCTCGCTTTTAATTTATTTTCTTTTCTCTGACCACTTCCTAACCCTACGCGCTCTCTTTTGTATGACCAAAAAGAAAATTCCAAGAAGGCAATTAAAGCCCACAGGAAATTTGAACGCGAGAGTTCATTGCATTCATTATTAGGGCCCTTGGCAGCTGTCCATAGAAAAATTTCTCTGTCAATGTTTAATGCGCCGGAGTCTACACGTCCAACCCTCCCAAATTGAACTTATGTCTTTTTCTTACCCAAGCATCCAAGCAATATCCTCTCAAATTTTTTACATTGCAGAGTCTGGATGTAATCACGAATACGTCCAACCAAATAAAAGAAACTCTCTAATATATACACCATTCAAAGAAAGAGTTTTTGGATTTCTTTCTTACCCAATCAGGTTAAATTGCATAACGGCTCAAAATCGAGACATATTTTAACCATTCTCTACATTGCCTTGACGTTTATAACTAAGTCATAATGTTCATCATCCATGTCAATTCTCCCAACACCTCAATGGATGTTCGCTCTCTACAGATGACAACTGCGCTCAAGTAAAGCTTACGTTTTGTCAAAGGAACATGTTTAGTCATCATGATTGGTGAGTTCTCTACCTTGGCTTGACATTTGTAATGTATTTATATGTAAATGGGATTAACTGAGTCAATTTAACCTCTCAAGTTGCTGGGACCCCAATCTTTCTTTGACTGAGATTGGGACACTCGACGTTAATCAAATAAGTGAGATAAGAGAATGACCACTGAGTTAGGAAGTCGGATTGCACACAAATTTGCTTTCCTAGATTCTCATTCCTTCTTGGTGGCGATCCTATACCGATATTGTCACGCTCCGAACCTCGAGTGCACGCACATCTCTCGGTGATCGATAGAATTTTGCGACATTCCCATGACTCATCACTGACCCTTTTCATTTTATTACACATGCGGAAGTGAATTAATTAATCCCCTGACAACTACAAACATGGGATAGAAAAGTAAGACAACTAGTTTCAAATTAAATACACTTTCATAAACACCTCAAGCTTATACAGAAGGTCTATCTCATAAAGGACTACTAAGCCACCTATGCTCCTGACCCTTCCATGTCAAGCTCCGAGTTCTTCACACTAGAGACCTGAAAGTGGTTATTTAATAACTAGTGAGATGTAAATCTCAGCGAGTTCTTCCCCTAGTCCCCTGATTAGTACACCAACTCAACTCGGGGTATCTCTTCAGAACCATCTCCCAACAAACCAAAGATTAACAATCAACAATCAATAGTCGATTTGCATACATCCTTAACCGGTATGCCATACCTTGCACGTCATAACTGTCACGCCCCGATCCTCGGGCACGCACACATCCTTCTACTTGGTCGATTTTAAAATGCGATATCCGAGGACTATGTATCGCCGACCCTTTTCTTTTTATTAAGCACATGCGGAAGCAGTTATAAATCCCCAGACAATAAAACAATGGGATAGAAAAGTAGGCCATATCTTTCATATTGAAATCCACAACCAAACCTTTATACATGACAAAAAAAAACCAAAGTACTCCACACTCTTCACAACTCTTTACTTTACTCTATTCACATCAAAATGGGGTCACAAAAGAAGATGACATTTCAGTCCACCTGGGTCGTACTCAAGATCCTTCTCGGGATTATCTTCTTCCAAAAACACTTCTCCTTCACAGACTCTTCCTCCTCAGCTTCTCAGCGGGGTCCTGAAATGTTTTCCCCAAACTGGGATGAGACTATGTCTCAGCGAGTTCTACCCCACTAAGACTCAATTAGGGAACCAATACACTACTCGATTGCCTAAGCACAGCACGAGTCAGAGGACTTACCTTGGCCTCGGTCTCAACCTGCAATTCAAGGTTATATATAGACACTTCATAAATCACAACGAACAATCAATCAAATCACAACAAGCAAATCAATTATTGATCAATCGAACTTGATCGATTACATGTCATTCGAGACCATTCCTAGGTCATTGATTTCACACCATATAACCTTCCATCGAGTACTCGGTCACAAAGCCATATCAATGCTCTCGGGCGGCGCTTCCGCCAAGGTGACATAAATAACAGACGGTCTACGTGCGTTCTTTAAGGCGCCGTTTTCGCACAGTGATATTCCCCATCACCGAACCACGCCCGTCATAGATCATAGACAGTCTACGTGCGTTCTTTAAGGCGCCGTTTTTCGCTTGATGATATCCTTAATCACCGAACCACGCCTGTCTATACTTCGTACTTGATCGATCTCAGCCAATAGAATGCTCAGTTAGTTCTCACCACTTCCTCCACTTACGGCTCAACAAGGCATTCAAAATGCTAAATAGCCATACTCAGCCTACTACCAATCGATAATTCAATTTCAATCAATTTAGGGTAAATCCCTAAAATATCACAATTTACTTAATTCCAAGCAACGTAGAGTTCAATTAAATAAACGGACTGCGCCACGACAATCAGCACGAGATTTCGGTCATCAACCATCTCAGCCTTAATTTCCGAAAAATAAATAATTAATTAATAAATATTAAAAATTCAATTTAATTCAAATTAAAGTCCGATTAAATAAACGGACTTCACCACAATCCTCAGCATAATATTCTGGTCACTAGCCATCTCAATTGAATTTTCGGAAAAATAAATAAATAATTAATTAATTTCGAAAATTAAATAATTAATATAGAAAATTCGATTTAGCTCAAACTAAAGCCCAATTAAATAAATGGACTTCACCACGATCACCAGCGTAATATTCCGGTCTCGAACCATCCCAGTTGAATTTTCGGAAAATAAATAATTATTTAATTTAATTCCGAAAATTAATATTTAAATACTAAAAATTATACTTAGGCTCGAAAAGCCCAATTGAAGCCCGATTAGGGTCGGGAAAAATCCCGGGCTACCCTCAATAAATAGTAGACCATGTCTACTTGCTAAATACACATTTAATTTATCTAATTTGTATCACGATTGACTAATAAATACTAATTTATACTAATCTAACACATAAACCTAATTAATTACAACTAACCAACCAATAAGCATAATTAGTCCACTAAGCAAGGATTAGTGAGATTACTCACCAAATCGCGCGCAACTCGGATCAATCCGACGGCGGCGACGCGAGGAACGAAACTTCCCAAAGCACGGCCGGGTTCGGGCCCGGAAACGGCCCGAAATGGCCCACGAACCGGCTGAAACCCACTCGCGGGTTTGCTGGATCGGCTGCAAAACAGAGGGAAAAAGAGAGGGTTGGGGGCGGTAAGAGGTTGGGAGAGCGGGCGGGGCTCCGGTGAGGCCGGACGGCGGCTCCGGCGGCTGCTCGGCCGCTCACGGTGGGCGAACGAAGCCCGAACGGGGGGAGCTGGGTCGCACGGGAGGATCGGCAAGCGCGAGCGGTGCACGGGCGGCAAACGGCGGACGTGCGGGCGGCGCACGGGCGTGCGGTGCGGCGGCGGGACGGTCGGCGTCGGTGGCTGGCTTGGGCTTCCGATCTCCGCAACTTCGGTTCGGTTTGCACGAGAAGAACGAAGAAGAAGGAGAAGATAACGTGAGGGGGGAGGCAAGAAGAGAGAGAAAGATTTGACTGGTCAAAAATTAAAAATAAAATGAGATAAAGCAAAGTGGAAGACAGCAAAGGGGTGGTCGGCTGGGGAAGTCGCACGAGTGGGGGAGGGGAGGAGAGAGAAGAGAGAGAAAAGGGAGAGAGAGAAAAGAATTCAAAAATAAAACTTTTCTTATTTCTTTTCTTTTTCTCTTCCCCTTTCACTTTCTATTTTCTTTTTGGTCTTCGATTTTTTTCCTCCGATAATTTCTTTATTGAAATTTCGGACTCGTCGATAATTTGACGGATGATGAGACGAGGTCTAAAATTTTGAATTGTGACACGCTCGAATTTTTCGATTCCCGAAACCAAATCAAATTCCATGATTAAAATCGACCGGACGTGATTTAGTCCAATCCAACAAATTAGGTAGCTTTTAGGGATTTTACCGCGGATATATCCCTTAACGGCTTCACCCAATAAGTTAGTTAACTCGTGAGTGATCAGCTCAGAGAAAAAGGACCGTAGGCACGCCGACGATATGCACATTTCGTTTTATCGAAACGGGGTCGAATTTCAGGATGTCACAATAACTCAGCACGATACACGCAATGCACATGACCATTAGATGATGCAGTTCATCAATCACATACGAATCGTGTTACAAGCGATCTCACCTGGCCATTGTCACACGAACCCGTTGTCTAGGGTAGAGGCACGGACGCACCGCCATCCCTCATCCCAGCCTAGTATTGTCCTCTTTGGGCCCCGCACTGGTGTGGATGAACCACCATCCCAGTCGGGCCACCCCTCAAGGCTTTGTTCTCAACACAACGGAAGCATGTGTGAAATGCGTTATCGGTTCATGCATGCATGCCATAAACAGTGTGCTCAACTCATGCATGACTAGAACCAAAGATGCCATGATTCTCATGCATTCTTACACATTAGTGCGCCACACGGTACATATCGATCAATCACACGGGTCCCGATTATAAGGTAAAATGGATGTGACACGTCCCATTCCATGCCACACAATTTTACCCCATAATAAGGCCCAACTATCTCAACATTCATGCGTTCCAATTCATTTCGACCCATCGGCCACGGCCGACTCAATCGTCAGCAGTCTTCCGGCATAGCCGGGCATTGTCTCGCACCATCAAGCACGTCAACGTCTACATCTAGACGGCATTCCATATAGGAGCATCTGCTCAGCCTCCACTACGATCGGCATCCGTTGACTTGGGGCATTCCTGAAAGAGCATCGTCCGGCCCCAAAGGCTCGTGACAACATCTCATATCATCCACACATTTATTCAATTTTGGCCCAGGACATCGTGCATATTGCACTCAAATACCTTAATTAAAATAGTGATCCCAGCCTATTTTCTTCATATTAGAAATGCATGGTAAAATAATCGTGTGTGGGGGCATGGTCAGATCGAACTAGAAAATTTTTGTCATCTCTATTAAAATCCCATAGTTTGATATAGTATTTAAAAACACTTTCGACGTCCAAAATCTGACACCCGGTATTTTCTAATTATATACTAACAGTTTCCAGTCACCATACAATTGTACAAAACATCACCTAATTCATGCAGATGCCCATGCATTTACACATCCATTCACTTCATAAAATCAATACACATGAAATTAGACCACTTTTTATTCTCGGGTAAACAGTGCATATGAACAGTTTTTTTTAACAGTAACTCGTGAACAATGCGTCATGAATAGTGATTCTAGAATTAACTAACTAATCAATTAAATCCACAAGTCATTAAAAACACTAATTAAAGCAAACAAAACATCAAGAACCATCATCAAACTAAAATTGGTCGTAATTGGCAGAAATCGGGCCTTCACGTATTTCCAAGTTTAAATCTTGAAACCTAACCAATCGAGCTCAGAAAGTACCCACATTTGAATATGTTGTAAAGGACACATAAATGAACAGTTTTCATGAGACACCTAAACCCAGATCCTTCTAGATTTGGCTCAGTAAATCACTCAATCCAGCGCCAAAATTAGGTTCATTATCAGAAAGTCAGTTTTCCAAAATCAGTTTGGTTTGAGCTCTTAAATACGTCCGTTTGCTTTGAAATTTGAGTATGTTAAACTAGAAGAGGTGTAAAACAACTTTTGTGAAGAAACCTTTTTAAAATTCGAACTCCAATAGTCGATAAAAACCCCTACAATCCTAAAAGGTCACCAGTTCCAGCGAAAATTGAAGTTCTGTTTGAAAATGGTGGAGTGATATCTCCCGCTTCTGAGTCCCTAAAAATATTGAGAAAAATATATATTGTATATTGGGAGACCTAAAACATTTCTCTAGAAGACATCAGCTTTAGATTCGTGACCGATTTCAATCTACAAAAATTGCAAACAGCAGACGTCCAGGAACCAGTTCTCAAAAACAGCCTTTGTTTTCACCCAAATCATCGTCAAACGTGCTAATCTCACGAATTAGACTAACATTAATCCATTCTAATGCTAATATAACCATTCTAACCTATAACTAATCCATACTTAAGTTAGTCTAAACCATCCTTAAACCTAATCAACCTCCTAAGCAAGTTTACGCACTAATCAAAGGATTAGGAACTAAACTCACCTGACGACAATTCTAACAACATGAACACGACAGCAATGGCGATGGCTACTCACGGTTACGTCCAAAATGTTATGGAGGCGCTCGGCAAAAATGGGTCTTGGCGATGGTTTTTGATTTGGCACGTACAGCAGGCAGACGGCTCACGGATGGGTGGTGTGGCTCTTTGGCAGTGGACGACGGTTTGCGAATAGTGATGGCCCACGGCCATGGTGCAAGATGGTGGCTGGTTTGGGACAGGATAGCAGCACATGGTGCTATTTTTGGGAGCAAAACAGAAAAGAAACTAAAGAAAGGAAGAAGGGAGGGGGTTGTCGTGAGGAGGAAGGGGGAAAGAGGAGAGAGAAACAATAAAGTAATGGGAGGAAGTTGAGGGGAAATTGCAGCAGAAGAAGTTGGCGTACGTGAGGGGGTGGAAAAGTGGGAAAGAGAGGGAGAAAAAGAAGAAAGAGAGAAGAAAAGAGAGGGGGAGGAAATTTCGTGGGAAAGAGGGGGAAAGAAAACGTGAGGGAGAGAGAGAGAGAAAGAGAAGAAGGAGAAAAGAAAAAGGAGAAAGAGGATTCTCGGTCGAAGGAGGAGGATGCGTGAAGAAGAGGAGAAAGAGGAGAGAGTGGAAGAAAAACAATAATAGTAATATTGTTATCATTTTTCTTTTTCTTCCAATCTCCGATTTTCCATCCGATAATTTCTTTTTCCGAAATTTCGGGATGTCATAGATATAATTGGACAACTTTACTAGTAGCTTTGTGCTCGAGTTTGTCGTGTGTAGGAGCCCGAAGAGGTCCTTGCGACGATCCTCGCTCTACATTTTGAAGATAGCACATCATGATGTAAAATCATAAGAACTATTATGCTTCAATTGGTTTTGCTCTCCAGTTCTCATTAGGCTCACATAACCCAAACATGCGGTGGAAGATTCGGTGTGGAAGAGAGAGCTTTGTGTGGAGAAGGTGAATGTGGGATTGTAGTATTCTAGTTGGAAGTTTGTTACTGTGGTTGCAGTAACCATCCTTACTTTAGCAAATTCCATTTCAAATTGCATTTGACGTTAGTTATGATGTTAATTATAATTACAGATCTGTCATTTTTTTCACCAACTTTGCCCCTCCCAACTCACCATTCAAAACCTACCACAAAATCCACTTTTTCAAGATACTTACCCAAACCCAAGGTACAACTTGAAACTCCTCGCACTGTCTACACTTGTTGCGTCACCAAGCCACCACCCTGCCGCCTCAATTATCTCCCTCTCTCCTGTCTCGAGCTCATGTCCGCTGCTACCCAAATTCCGTTGTTGAACTTGACGCCAAATCGAGTGGCCATGGCGAGCTCGCCAAATCGCATGACTTTCGAGCTTGAAGGCCACAGGCATTAATGCTGCCTTTGAGCGTGTGGCCATGGCCTTGTGTGCGACTTTTGAGCTCTAGTGCCATGGAGAGAGAAGCCGACACTGGTGTGGCAGAAGGTAGAGAGACGGAGATTAAAAAAAAAAGTTGGGGTGGAGGGGTGATTTATAAATGCAAATTGTGTATTTCCTAAAGCGGGGATGGTTTTTCAAAAGTTCTCTATTTTCTTTTTTGAAAAAAAAAATCACATAAATGTTTAAGTGATGTCCACGTTTATACAATTTACTCCAAACTTTTTTTTGACACAAAAAACCCCAAATTTATACCCATGTGGCATGTTTATCTCATATTTTTCTGTGACACAAAAAACCTCAACTCATTATCGTGCAATGCATTTACCACAAATTATATGTTTTTTTATGATACTAAAAACCTCAAATTTGTATTCAAGTAAACAGATATAAGTTTAGGGCCTTACTTGAGTAAAAAAAAAAAGGCATGATACCTTACTTGTATGCTATTTGATATAATAATTCTCTTTTGCATGTTAAATTTGCTTCTTCATATTTGATACAATCAATAAGGTTGATGTTATATGATCCGTAGCTTTCTCACAATTTCTCCTCGAGGGAGCGAGAATCCGTAAAGAAAATTCTCAAAAGGCAAAAAAAAAATCTAAGTACCCTCACAAAGTAAAGAAAATTCATGTAAGACATCAAAAGACACTAAAAATAATTAAAATTCTATGGGAGGTTACCAGGCTTGGTTGGGAGCCCTATTAATGACTAGTAGCCATTTCCATACATTTGCCCCAATCCTGGCCTCAATCCGGGTAGGATCTTGCTAGAATTTGGCCAAGACATCAAGACAACAAATTACTAGAATCAAAAAGATACCATCGACTTCTCAGATTAAGAAAAACCTATTACTAGAATCCAATGGATTATGGGTCGCCCGAGCCAACTCCGACGGAGCGGACACCATTCCCGCCACGTAAAAGAATGAAACCAGAAGGGCGACCCAAGGGCATCAAAACGGGCCTGATCACGAACGTGACTGGTCCGACGAGCAATGGAGCCAGAGAGATCCCCACGAAAAGCGACGCGAGAGCGGCGGGAGGGACCTGTGCCGTCGACGCGATGGCGAGACGCGGCCGCCTCGAAGTGGAGGCGACGATCGGGAGGCGTAGACAGGGGAGGAGGGGAACTTCATGATGTGGGCCGTCCGGCCGATTACAATCGCCGGTTGTTCCGCCTCATCTCTCGCCATTCTCAGACGCAGAAGATGAAGGGTGGCGATCGGCGATTGTAATCGGCGGGTCCATTCTGCGTTCAAAGTCAGCGTCGCCAGAGCTTAATTTCTCCAGATCTGATACTACATTGATCGCTTTATTAAGCATAGTGGAGCATGGTGAGCTGTAGTTGTGAAATGATTAGAACCTATTCATGGGGTTTAGGTTAGTGAAG
This sequence comes from Eucalyptus polyanthemos subsp. polyanthemos, assembly GCA_017140185.1. Lineage (NCBI taxonomy): Eukaryota > Viridiplantae > Streptophyta > Magnoliopsida > Myrtales > Myrtaceae > Eucalyptus > Eucalyptus polyanthemos. The sequence continues at coordinate 54,400,981 of CM029461.1, read as the reverse complement.
CCATCGGTCGAGCTGAATGCTTCGTTGATAGCGTGATTAATCGCAGTAAAAGCATGGTGGCTTCGAGCACTAAAATGATTAAGCTTATTGGTGCGGTTGATTTTTGGGTTCCCGGCTGCGGATTGTACTAATTGATTGGTTGACCAAAGTTGTTGACTTTCCTTGCTTATTGGATTCGTTGCATCGAATATATGGTGAATTTATATGGAACTTGTCACTTTGTTTTCTGTTTCTTGGTTTATATTATGTACATTGTGAGGAATATGTTTATTTTGCTGAATTTTTCTGAAAAGTTGGGTATTTGTAATTGGATCATACATCTCGTTGGACTGGCCTTGTAAAATATAATGAGGTGAATGGCAGCCTGCTCTCTATCTCTATTATTCTTTCCATTCTCTTTGTTAATCGGTTGATGGCTTTGATAAATCGTGCTTGGAGTGATTAAGGGGGGCACATATTTGATGAGGCTAAGAATTCTCGACATTCAGTGTATCAATTACATCTCCCTTTCTCTTTTACCGATGGCAGCAAGCTTTGTATTCTTGTTATAGGTGAAGGAACTCGAAATGCCTCGGCTTTTCTAAAACAGGTCCGAGTCAAATAGCAATGCAATTTGTGGTCTTGGGATGAACGTGTCTGAGTTCAAGAGATGCCTTCCTTGGTTAATAATGCTCAGTCTGAAGCTTTTGGCGTTTCTGTGGGGCAGAAGTTTTTAAGTAGCTTTGATGCATCGGAAGATGCTTTCTCCTCATTCCAAGCTCACTTTAACTCTAAGCGGCCACCACCAAATCAATCCTTCATCAGGTATTCCGCATGCATATTCAGTTTGGTTTTCACCCCTTTTTAGCAACTTTGCGTATATTCATGAGACCAATCGACGTTCTTAGTGTGGCGTACGTTACTTAACTCATGAGGCAGTGCATCTTGATACTTAAAGAGGCATTCAGCTCTGAGCACGGGACTTTATTATTACTCAAAAGAAGACTGCATGTCTTGATAAAGTGACTTGTTTATAGATATGCTATAAAATTTCTATGCTGGGCCAGAAGCACTGATGAGCCTAGCTATCTGGATATACATACCTACAGATGTTCACTTACATGGACATGCTTATCTGCTCTTGTGGTACCCTTTCCTGTATTAATTTTTTGATGATATTGGCCAGCATGTTTGTTGTTTTCAGCAACAGTAGTCTTTCTGGCTACTGTGCGTGTATGTGCACATCCACTCATATAATTAAATGTGTATATCCTTCTAAATACAGAGCAGCTGCCACTGCACTGGCTAAGAGACATGCAGATGGATAATTGCCACTGGAAGACTTCAACATAGAACATGAAGATCAGAGTGGAAAGAAAGTAAATATGGGATCTCTAACTGATCAGAGGGTTGGCAGTAGACTAATTTGTTTTTAAGAAATCCTTTCTCAGGCAGTCTTTTCTCACAATCTGCTGTTTAGCTCCTATTGTGTTGAATTGGCATTTAAAAAACCTTTTGGATTTTCTCCAGTGCTGTGATGATGGGCTTAATGCTTCACTCAAATGCAAAACAACTTACGAGGAGGCAAAAGTATGAAGATGCATTGGATGTTCTTGCTATGGGTGAGGTCCTTTACTGGTCTGTGGTTACTTATGATAATCTAAGCATTTTTGGCCTTATCCAGTGCCAAGCTTCAATGCTTCTTGATCTGTAACTTGCATAATGTGGGAATTGAGATGTATTGTGAGGGATGTCATTTTGTAGAAGAGTTTACCAACTGTTCAGATCAATAGTTGGTTGCATATACTAAAAAAAAGTGGTGCCACCTTGTCCTTTCCCATCAGAATGCCATAACTTGCTAATGAATTGATGTGATGCCCTGTTGCAATTGAGTTTAAAAATCGGAATATATTACACGATGCTAACCAAGGTTTCAGAAACAAGGACAATTCTTAAACAAGGAATGTCAATCATAACTAAAATTGTTCCTTGTCTAATATGTAATATTGTGAAAGTAGGCTTGTTTGATCATTGTGTCGGAATATTACTCATTATTAGGTATATGTGCTCCAGGTGGTCTATTATGCTATATATATATAAGTGAAGGACCAATTCTTACTTGGTATGTACTTTGGGACGAGGTATACTATACATGATATACTTTCCACAAAAAAAAAAAAAATCTGATGAATAGCTCCACACCAAAATATTTTGAACCTTACTTTACAATTTCGAGTGATAAATTTGCCATAAGGAGGATATGTGATTCAAATTGTGGATCGGAATGATCAGTGTATTCTGCCAGTGATATTATTAAATAATATAGTAACCATGCAACGTAATTCTGAGTTAGCCGGTGCATTAGTCTGACCGTAAAAGATTTTTCTTAGATTCATGACGTTTTTAACCATCACGAAAGTATAGAATGTATCCATAGTAATAGATGACCCAAATCCGGGCCTAAAAGCATACACCAATATGATTTAGCAGAGGATTAAGCCCACAAAGGTAGCACCATTATTATTTTTCAATACAAATTAATTATATGTCAGAATGACTAAGCATACCTACCATGGGCTGCATGCTAGATCAACTGGGAATAATTGCCTGGACATTCTACTTTGCATGTCTTGCCCACATTTGTATCTCAACCATCACTTTTTATTAATATATATTGTCATGTTTAATGTTCTTATAACAGAATGAATGTCCTCAAAACTGCTCGTCAAAGCTGCATTTTTTGTATGTTCGTAGAAACCACCATAAAGCGTTGAAGTAATTTCTTACTACGAAAAAGGAGTTCGGCTTCTTTTTTCGCTTGATTGTGAGTATAGGCTCATGATTATCTGATGGTTGTTTCTATTACTTTGATTGACATACCGCCTGTTACGTTTTTCTACCAATTTGTAAAAATGGCAGCAGTGCTGACCTTCTCGTATGAAATGAATGGAATGTTTACAATAGAATTCATACATTTGCACCAATCCGGGCCTTGATCCAGGTTGGGTCTTGCTCGCATTTGGCCTAGACAACAAATTTGGTCTCTTTCATACTGAACAGGGCATGCCTCAGTGCAGTACTTTTTCCAAGCTAGAGCTAAGCTCCTAGCAAAATGTTAGAACATCATTCCACAAAGACAGGAACAACGAAAGTAGTCATAAAAATGCAAGTTTGACCGTGAATTTAACCATCTCGGGAGATACTTAAGAACAAGTAAACCTTCATAAAAGTTAGACGGAAATCGATGTCCTAACCAAATTGCAGATTGGTCATGAGCCTAAGACTTTGAAGAACATCCAGTTGTTTGTTCTATATTGGCAAGCGAGAGCTTTATTTCTCGAATGGTTTGCGAATGGATAGAGTGATATATGGTGACGAAAACTTTTATTTGAAAAGGAAAGCAAATTTGTTATTGTAGAAACAAAAAAAAAGGTGAGAAGAGACAGCTATGTTTTTCTCGTGTTGTTTGTCATTGTTAGTAGTATGATTACCAACCAAATAGAGATGAGCAAGCAATTATGTAAAAATACATTTTGGAAAGGAGGAGCATCACGCCATGTATTGTCTTCAAGGAAAGTAGAGCAGGACCTTATTCAGTTGTGAAGTTAAGAACTTGCACTGACCTGATAGATCCACATTGAGGCCAGTGTTGATCAACGACAATAACAAACAACAGGAAAAAAAACCCAATCCTACCATTACTTGGAAATGCAGAGGAGAGAACCTAAAATGTTTGGCCTTTAGACAATTTTCAAAAACTGTCATGCACAAAATAGTAACATGTGATGAACAAGCTCTGACATGTGGTGATAACCAGTTCCACATAGTGAAACCATCCATGTCGCCAATGGGGGTTGATGAATAGAACAACTGGAATCACCAGTCCAATCATTGTGTATGACATTCCGAAGCTGATATAGAATGTCTCTTTGTCTATGAAACCATCGTCTTTAGTTGTCGCGCATGATTTTGTTGCTGAGCAATTAACGTTAATGGTTGTCGAGCACTTCTTACTCAACGGCAATCCACACAGGAGATGGTTTCCATAGTAACTGCTTTCATCGAATGCCCCAAATTGATTTTTGTTTGGTATGGCTCCTGACAAGTCGTTGTAAGACACATTGAAGACTTCCAGGGAATTCAACTAAGTAAGCTCTTCAGGGATAGAACCGATCAAGTTGTTGTAGGAAAGGTCAACGCTCTCTATCTTTGTGAGGCTCGACAATGACATGGGTATATGTCCTGTAAGCTTGTTATGTGACAGGTTTAGCACAAGCATTTCTTGTAAGATTGCTATCTCCGGTGGGATCTTGCCGCTGAACTGGTTGCAAGAAAAATCTAGTCCCACCATTTTAAAAAGTGCGTAGCCTCTATAAGAATCAAACCTTCCTTTTGTTGTGAACCCAACAGTAAGTGGAGCTTCAAATGTTTCTTCCATTTCTTTATAATAATAAGTATGGCGTTGAATTGTCCTCACATAATACCAAGGTGACCATCCTATAATTGCATCTCCCATGTTCAATGCTAAAGTTACCTTATTGGTGTAATCTTCGGATAAATTCATGGGTCCCAAGCAATTGGGTAATGGACCAAATAGATTGTTTTTAGAAAGATCGATCATACTTAAGCTTTTCAATCTGCACAATTGCTCAGGAAATGTTCCATAGAAGCTATTACCCTTCAGTGAAAGAATGCTCAATTGAGAGAGGTTACCTAGCCAATAGGGTATGCTTCCGGAGAACTCATTTTCACTTAGATCCAAGGTCATCAAATGGGAGCTGTTAGAGAGCACATGCACGAGTGTACCATTCAATTTGTTCCCATTCAGATGGACGTGACTCACGCATTGTGAGATAAAAAATGATAATAATGGACCAGAGAGATTGTTGTAAGACAAATCCAAATACCAAAGCTCACCAAGATTGCGGAGTTCTTGAGGGATGATGCCATCCAAATGATTTTTTGACAAGTCAAGGGCCATAAGCGATGACATGTTTGCAATCAATCTGGGAAGCTTGCCGATAAAAATGTTGTTGCTAACGTCCAATACTCTCAAATCAAAGAGTGATGAAAGAAAAGAGAGACTTCCAGTGAACAAGTTGTGGTTTAACTACAAACATAACAACCTTGGGTTCATGGTGTGGTCAGAAAGTCCAATTTCTCCTTGCAATTTGTTATATGCTACGTTCAGCTTACGCAATTTACTATCTAGTAACTGGATAGGTAGTCCCCCTGAGAAATTGTTACTAGACAGGTCTAAGATATGTAGGGATTTTTCACTACCCAATTCATATGGAATATTCCCTTCCAATCTGTTGGCTGATAGATTAAGGTAGGACAGATTTGGGACATTTGTGCAAAATTCGGTACTGAGCTCTCCTCTCATGTTGTTGTTGGATATGTCCATGCTCGAAAGATTAAAAAGGGTCATTGATGGAACCTTAAATGTTGTAAATAAGTTATTTGCCATAAAAAGCACATGCAACTTGGTGTTGTTTTCCAACAACCAAGCTGGAAAGGGACCTGGGATATCATTCGAGGAGAGATCAAGAATTCTCAGGTCATATTGATGATTGAGAAAGCCCAAAGAAGTCAATTCGAATCCTCTTGATGGAATATTTGACATACTTAAAACCTTCAATTGGAACCTCGGGATCAAAGATGCAACTTTGGTATCAATTGTTAGTTTGGTGTCATCAAGAATTAGCACCTTAAGTCTTGAATGGTTTGCAAGTGGGCTGAGTGATGAGGAGATATCAAAATGGTTACCCAAAATGGAAAGAAATTCGAGAGATGTGAGACTAGTGAGGGGAGATGACACGACACTATCTATAAATTCATTGTCTTCAAGATTTAGAATCCGAATAGAGGACATGTTTCGCCAACATGTAGGAAGCCCGCCAATAATTCTGTTAAAGCTAAGATCCAACTCTTCTAGTTTTACCAGGTTACACAAGCCTGTTATTGATATCACAAGTCAATTCAACTATACTGAGATATATCGGTACATGCAAAGAGGACATTCAAGTACATCAAGGATCCATTTCATGTCCAACTTTTACACTAAGAGATTAGAACTTACTATGGTTTGATAGGTTGCCACTTAGACCGGTGTTGGATGAGGACAACAATCTAAGAGATGTCAACGAACCAAGCCCGGAAAGGATTCCTATGCTTGTGTTCAACGAAGAACCATCCAAGATGAGTTGTTCCAACTTACTGAAGTTATGGAAATCTTCCCAAAAATCAAAAGATTATTGAACATCAGATTTCCTTATGCAAGCATAATCAAGAAATGGTACAGAGATATCATGAGTGAATGGAATTTCTTTAATAAAAAGTAGGCTCTATTCGTTTCGCAGAAAATATGACTTTTCTGGAAAATGTTATTCGAGAAGTCATGTCTAGGAAAATAACAATATTTTCTAGTGCTCGCCTGAAGCCAGAAAATGAACTAGAAAATATATTTCACCGTTTAGTATGAAAAATCTAATTTGATTTTCATCCCTGCACTCCTTTCAATAATATTTTATTTTTATTTTTAAAAAATAGATTTTTTAATGATTTTTTCTTTTTCTTTTTCTTTTTCTTTTTTTCCCCTTCTTATTTGTCCAATCACTGGTCATAGGTGAGGTCAAGATTGCTCGAGGCTGATGAGCTCGAACCTCATCAAATCGGTGAGGCCTCAACCTTCGGCAAGCTTGTTCCTTGCCAGTGGTTGGTTTCTGACCGTCGTCATAGTGAACAATCAATTGAGGAAGAAGGAAAAAAGAAATATAGAAAGAAATTGAAAATTGGAAATTCGATCTTTTAAAAGAAAATAGAAAAACAATAATATAACTAAAAAGAGTGCACATAGGAAAACAGGTCTAGATTAAAGAAAAAAAATGGAAAATGATTTCCTCATTATCTCGACTTTTGAAAATGCTTTTTCCATTAAAGGAAAATATTTTCCTTTACTTATATATTTTCCATGACTCCAACGCTAGAAAATCTAAAAAATATTTTCTTGAAAGTTGTTTTCTGTGAAACGAATAGAGCGTTAATGTGAATATACATTCACTCACGAGTCTGACTAACCTTGAGTTGTAATTATTCCTTCTACTGTGTTATATTGAAGAGAAAGGATCCTCAAAGATGATAGTGCCCCTAATGCTCGCATGACGGTCCCCACATGCTTCAAGTGGACATCATCTAGGTGGAGGTTCTCTAAGTGGCTCAAGTTTTTGATGCCTAGCAGTAAAATTCCAAGTAATTAACTTCGTTGGCAGTTAAGTTCGGAAAGCACCCACATTGATGCCTCGAGTTAGATATCTTTTCAATCAACAGCAACACTTGTATACAAAAAGAGGAGGGGATTGCAATATATGACCTGTATATTCTTAATATGAAGCACATCTAAATATATGAAAGAGCATGCATGAATCGCAATCTAGTCAATTTAATTTATGAATAAAAACGAGGATTCTGCATGAAAACTGAAATAACCATCAACAATAGCCATTGCATTGATTGCATTATAACTTATGTCCAACTCCTTTAAATTATTGAGAACACCTAATTTGTCCACAAATATTGATAACTCAAGTCAAGGATGGCGATTTTGTACATAATTATGAATAGAGAATAAGTTGGAGAAACTATCATTCACATGTAAAGTCCCATTCAAATGTTGTTTGGAGGATAGACACCTAAGAGTCAAAATTGTACCACGAATGGGTAAAATAGAATTATCCAAAGTAAATAATGAAAGCACCCACCCGGATGCCTCAGGATATCTTTTGAATCAACAAAGAGAAGGGAGTTGCAATATATGACTTCCATATTCATTATGTGAAGCCCATGTAAAGGTATTAAAGAGTCTACATGACTTGTAGGCTGGTTAATTTAATATATGAATAAAAATGAGGCTCCTTCCTGCAAATTGAAATGGTACCTTTAATAGTTGCCACTGCATCAATAGCATTATCACTTATGTCCAGCTCCATCAAATTACTGTAACCACCTAATTTGTCCACAAATAGTGTTAACTCAAGTCAAGGATGGCATTTTTGTATTGAATTATGAGCAGAGAACAAGCCAGAGAAATTTACCATTTACATGTAAAGTCCCGCTCAAATTGCTGCCACTGAGGAACAGACGCCGGAGAGATGGAATTGTACCGAGAATGGATAGAATAGAATTATCCAAAGAGTTACCACTCAAATCAAGCACCTCTAGTTTGCTCAGCCTTGAAAATAGCAGGTTTGGTTCTGCAAACAAACAACGAAAAGCATAAAAATCCATATAAATCTATTCAAGTACATGGGTAAATGGGTATTGCCGTTTCGAGGGGAAATATGTCGTGGGGTGGCGATTTTGTATTGAATTATGAGTAGAGAATAAGCCAGAGAAATTTACCATTCACAAGTAAAGTTCCGCTCAAATTGTTGCGACTGAGGAACAGACTCCGAAGAGATGGAATTGTACCAAGAATGGATAGAGTAGAATTATCCAGAGAGTTACCACTCAAGTTAAGCACCTCTAGTTTGCTCAGCCTTGAAGATAGCAGATTTGGTTCTGCAAACAAACAATGAAAAGTAGTAAAATTCGCTGAAATCTATTCTGGTACACGTGTAAACCGGTATTGCCATTTTGGGGGGGAAATATGTCATAGACTTGTGGATTAATGATGATGTGGACATAATCATCTATAATGCAAGAACTGAGTAAGGACCCAGACATGGTTAAGTTTTGAGCTCATTAGATAATGAGTATCTCTTCTTTTACAGGAAATGAATGAGTGGCGCATTTATACCTTTTGGTGTAATCCACCCTCCTAAATAGTTGTCGGACAAGTCAAGGCTCTTGAGTTCTTCAAAAGGAAGAAGTAGAGAAGCGTTTAGGTACCAACTTTTGACGCCGAAACGGTAATATCTCATACCGGAGAGCATTAGATGAGTGACTCGCCCTGTGGTGGGATTGCACTCAACACCTTCCCAATTGCAACAGTTGAAATATGATTCCCCGGAGTCCACCCAATATATCAGGTCCAAGGTGGCATTGAGCGCTAAGAGTGCAACCCTTTCTTGCACCCGACACCCACAAGAGCCACATAAACATGCAATACCCCAATTCACCACGAGCGCCCATAATGCTTTCTTTTTCATGACTACAGATTCGAGTGACCAAACTTTATATGTATCACGCTCTTGAGTTAACTTCTTTTTTGCAAGTTAGAGCAACTTTATAGGAGTTCAATGATGCTTGTGCTTGAGTGTAGAAGTTGTGGTCATGGCCAAAGTCTTGGTCATCTTTAGTGATGAATGTAGGTCAACTCCTTGTGGTGACAAGGTTAATTAGCGTGTGGGACGGGGAATGTAACTTACGCAATGACCGGATTTCATTAGTGGGGAATTTTTTGAATGTCTCTATTGGCATAACTTTTTCCACACGTTAAGTTTAGTCTAGCCTAGTCACTATTGTCATTTATATGACTAATTCAATCTTTATCCAATGAAAAGCATAGGCCTTGTGAATTACTTGGCTCCCAACTAGAACGCAAGATCATGATCATGTTGAACAGTTAGAATGCAATTAAATGATGGTAACGTGAAAATTAGTAAATGTTAAAGGATTACTCACAATGAACCGGTTTCTTGCTTGGGAAACTAACATAGGATGTAAATATGGTAATTAAAGTGCTCTCTTCTTATTGTTTAGCACGACTAACTTAGAATGCTTATATTTTCAAGATATTGAAAATTACTACTTTGTAGCTTTTACACATTTCACACTAGAGAAAAATCATAATAGATTGCCTTTCAGATTCACAAAAAGCAGCTAGTTTAACTTAATGAGTGCCCATTTAACATTATTCAAATTGCTTCCTTTGTAAGGGTGACGGTGGATTCTCCCAATGAGTTCATACGTACAAGCGAAAAAACTGCACTACAAAACGTTTGAAAATTGGATGGTTCTAAACATGGAAGATCTGTCAATCTACTTCGCATTGGAGCTTTAAGGACAGAGTGATCTTGACTAGAGGCATTTCAAAAGTAGACATGTTGCAAAATTAACGCAAAAATTAAGAAGATCTTGCTATTAGATCAACGCAAGAATATTGAAGAAATAAATGGGAAATGTCAAAGATACCAAATATTTACGAGATTTGATCCGAGTACCGGTATTTATCCCTATAAAGAGCTAGCAACAAATAATTCACTATAATTTGAGAATTAGAACTACAATCGCTTACACCCAAGTGTCTCCCACACCTAAATTAAGACCAAATCCAAATATGTTTATAAATAAATAACTTAATTGCATGTAAAGCTCATAGGGCAAATCACTGAGTGTTTAAGCCCATAGCAAAACCCTTTGCACAGCTAATTCGAGAACGTTCGTATGTTGTTTCTTTTACTATTTGTGCGGTGGCCCAATTTCCAATGGAATTCCACTATTAGGCTTCTCGAGGAAAGGAAACCCAAAATAGCAAAACCTTGCTTTTAATTTATTTCCTTTTCTCTAACTACTTCCTAGCCCCACGCGCTCTCTTTTGTATGACCAAGAAGAAAATTCCAAGTAGGCAACTAAAGTCCACAGGAAAATTTGACCGCAAAAGTTCATTGTATTAACTACTGGGCCCTTGGCGGTTGTCCACAGAAAAATTTCTCCGTCAATGTTTATTGCGCCGGAGTCTACACGTTTAAACTTATATCTTTTTCTTACCCAAGCGTCCAAGCAATATCCTCTCAAATCTTTTACATTGCAAAGTTTGGATGTAATCGTGGATACGTCCAATCAAATAAAGAAAGTCTCCAATATATACGCCATCCAAAGAAAGATCTTTTGGGTTTCTTTCTTGCCCAATCAGGTTAGATTGCATAACAGATCAAAATCGAGACATATTTTAAAAATTCTCTATCTTGCCTTGACATTTATAACTAAGTCATAATGTTCATCATCCATATTAGTTCTCCTAACGCCTCGATGGACGTTCACTCTCTATAAATGACAACTGCTGTGACATCCTGAAATTCGACCCCGTTTCGATAAAGTGAAATGGGCATTTCGTCGGCGTGCCTATGGCCTTTTTCTCTGAGCTGATCACTCACGAGTTAACTAACCTATTGGGTGAAGCCGTTAAGGGATATAGCGGCCGTAAAATCCCTAAAAGCTACCTAATCGGTTGGATTGAGCTAAAATCACGTCTGATCGAATTTTAACCACGAAATTGAACTCGATTTCGGGAATCGAATTTTAAGCGCGTCATAATTCTTATTTTTAGGATCTTGTCTCATCGCTCGTCAATTTATCGACGAGTCCGAAATTTCAATAAAGAAATTATCGGAAGAAAAATTGAAGACCAAAAGAAAATAGAAAGGAAAAGGAAAAGAGAAAAGAAAAATTGCATAAAGGCATTATGCATTTTGTTTTTCTTTTTCTCTCTCTCCCCTTTTTTTCTTTCTCTCCCTTTTTCCTCTCCTTTTCTCTTTTTCTTTCTTTTCTTTCTCTCTCCTCTCTCCTCTCCCCTCCCCCTCGTGCGATTCCCCACCGTCCATTCCCTCTCTCTCTTTTTTTTTTTTCTCTCTCTCTCCTCTCCCCTTTTTCCTCCCCCATTCGTGCGGACCACCTTCCCCCTCCCTCCACCGACTTCTCTCTCCTCTCTCCTCATTTTGACCGGTCAAGCCCATCTTTTTCTCTCTCTCTCTCTCTCTCTTTCTTCTTCTTCTTCCTTCTTTCTTCTTTTCTCACGTGCGAACCAGGAAGCTCGAGCAAAAGCCGCCGTCGCTGCACCGTCGCCGCTCGTCCCGCCGTCGCGCCGTCGCGTCGCGCCCGCGCCCGCGCGCTCGCGCCGTCCCGCCGTCCGCCGCTCGCCGTCCACTCCTCCCTCCGTGCGATCCAGCTCGGCCCAGCTGCTGTTCGCTTCTGTTCCGTCTCGTCCAGCCACCGTGAGTGGTCGAGCAAGCCGCCGGAGCCGCCTTTTGGCCTCACCGGACCGCCTCTTGCTTTCCCGACCCCTCTCCGCCTCTAACCATCTCTGTTTCCCTCTGTTTCGCAGCTAATCCAGCAACCCACGGAGTGGGTTTCAGCCGGCTCTTGGGCCGTTTTGGGCCGTTTCCCGGCCCCGGATCCGCGAGCCGCTTTGGGAAGAATCGTTCCCCGCGTCGCCGCCGTCGGATTGATCCGATTTGTGTGCGATTTGGTGAGTAATCTCACTAATCCAGGATTATTGGCTAATTATGCTTTAAGCTGGTTTAGATTTAATTAATTCTGTTTAGGTTGTTAGATTAGATTTAATTAGCAATTATTAGCCAATTGTGATGTGAATTAGATAAATTGAATGTGTAATTAGCAAGTAGACGCGGTCTACTAGTTATTGGAAGTGCCTCGGGATTTTTCCCGACTCTTAGTGGGCTCCAATTAGGCTTTTCGGGCCTAAGTGGATTTTTTAGTATTTAAATATTAATTTTCGAAATTAAATTAAATAATTATTTATTTTCCGAAAATTTAACCGAGATGGCCTGGAACCGGAAAATTATGCTGATGAGCGTGGTGAAGTCCGTTTATTTAATCGGGCTGTGATTTGAGCTAAATTGAATTTTTAGTAATTAATAATTAATTTTCGAAATTAATTAATTATTTATTTATTTTTCGGAAATTAAGATTTTGATGGCTGACGACCGAAATCTCGTGCTGATCGCCATGGCGCGGTCCGTTTATTTATTTGAGCTCTACGTTGTATGGAATTAAATAAATTGTGATATTTTAGGGATTTACCCTAAATTGATTGGAATTGATTGAGATTGAATTGGCCAAGTGGGTTATCTAGCATTTATAATGCTTTGTTGAGTTGATTTAATTAATTGATTGAGAAATCGTTGGGTATTGGAATATCACCTGGAAAATGCACGTGGGTTTAGTGGTTGATCATATTGAATTGTTTATGTTGGCTCGTGATCGGTGTATCACCTTGGCGAAAAAGACGCCGAGAGCATATTGAATTGTTTACGTTGGCTCGTGATCAGTGTATCACCTTGGCGAAAAAGACGCCCGAGAGCATATTGAATTGTTTACGTTGGCTCGTGATCAGTGTATCACCTTGGCGAAAAAGACGCCCGAGAGCATAGTAAAGTATTCATGTACGTCACCTTGGCGAATCGACGCCGAGAGCATTGATGGAGCTCGTGACTAAGTGCAGGCATCGTAAAAAGGGCACGTGGGCTCGGTGACTTGATGCATCACTTTGGCGAAAAGGTCGCCTGAGAGAATGCACGTGGGCCCAAGGTTCGAGGCACGTGAACTCGGAGACTTGGAAGGTCGTCCTGGAGAATGCACGTGGCCTAGCTTTCAAATATCCCACAGTGGGGATTGAATTGTATGACATATAATCGACTGGTTCGATTAATTTGAAGTGAATGGATATTTATTGTGAATTGTACTGACTTGCAGGTGGGATCATAGGCCAAGGTAAGTCCTCTGTCCTATGCGTGTTTAGGCAGCCTTTAGTATAATAGTTTGCTAATCGGGCTTAGTGGGGTAGAACTTGCTGAGACGTAGTCTCATCCCAGTTTGGGGAAAACCATTTCAGGACCCCGCTGAAAAGCTGAGGAGGAGGAATCCGAGAAGGAGAACTCGGAGGTGAGATCTGAAGAAAAGGATTTTTTGGGGAAGAAGACAATTTTGAGAGAGGCCTTGAGTACGGCCCAGTTTGTTTAAGTTTCTGTCTTCTTTTGAGATCTCCTTTTGATGTGAATAGTTTTGAAAGGGTTTGTAGTTTGTATAAAAGTTTGGTTATAAATTTCAGTATGAAAAATATGGCCCTGCTTTTCTATCCCATCGTTTTATTGTCTGGGGATTTTAACTGCTTCCGCATGTGCTTAAAATTGAAAGGGTCGGCGATACATTGTCCTGGGATATCGCATTATAAAATCGACCAAGTGAGACGGATGTGTGCGTGCTTGAGGATCGGGGCGTGACATCCTGTTTAAGTGGTATCAGAGCGAAGTTGAAGATTGGGGTGATAAGGAGCGTTGACCATGGGATAGTTAGTAGGATGGCCTTTAAATTTATGCTGGTGCATGTCTGTGTTAGCTGAGTTCTAAAATTGTTGGTTGTTTGGATCGCTTTGTTTCTAATTCGGTGTTGAATTGGAAACAGGTGTTAGTTGAGTAAAGCTACACCATGAGCGATCAGGAGCCGAGAACTCCTGCAAAAAGGACCAGTAGGGCCGTTATTCGGGGTAGAGCCCCGACTCGTGTCGGAACCCGAGGCGGACGTGGTTGAGCGCCAGCACAGGCTAGCGCGAGTGGAGTGAATCCACCTGTCATAGATGTCGGGGTAGCAGCCCCTAATGATCCCAGGGTGGATGGGATCTTGCGTGTTTTGGAAGCAATGGGTAATAGAATGGATCAGCAAGCCGCTGCTGTTGAAGCCGCTGCTCAGGCCGCTGCAACTGCTGCCGCTGCCGCCGCTACCGGAGTTGCCCCTGCAGCCGCACCTGCTGCCGCGCCTGTAGTTGAACCTGTCGTTGCTCCAGCCGCTATGAATGTTGAGAACCCACCAGAGATAGTGGTCACTGCAAGACCAATCCATAAGTTAGTGGAGCATTTCCTAAGGTTAAATCCGCTGTTGTTTACCGGGTCTGGAGACCCCGAAGCTGCTTCTTCATGGATTCAGAAGCTTGAGAAAGCGTTTGCACTGCTGATGTGCAACGAGACTGAGAAAGTAATGTTAGCAACTTACCAGTGGAGGGAGTTGCGACACTTGGTGGATGACTACTCGAGAAATGATCTTTCCGGAAGGTCTTTTGTTCGGGATTGGAAGACCTTCCGTGAAGCCTTCAATGACAAGTTTTTCTCTGAGACTGCCAGAGAGGTGAAGATGGCTGAATTTCAACGTCTTCGTCAGGGTTCCTTATCTGTTGATGAGTATGAGGCGAAGTTCGCCGAACTTTCGCGATATGCCCCTGAGTTAATCGAGAACCCTGTGAATCGAGCAAGGAGATTCAGAGAGGGATTCAGACAGGATTTGAGGAGTGCCTTAGTCCTTCTAGATCTAAAGAATTATTATGACATATACCGGAGAGCTCAGAAGATTGAGAAAGATCATAAAGATAAAGCTGCCTCATCTGGATCGAGGTTTAGCTCTCACAGAGACAACATCCGCCAAGGAAAGAGGCCGATGTTTGGAAATAGATTCCAAAGCCCGCCTAGCAAGAAGAGTGGATTTAATAGGTCAGGACCTATTAAGAATGATGCATGTCGCTTGTGTGGGAGAAGACATGGGACAGCACCGTGCCCAGTTAGGACGGGTGCCTGTTTTGAATGTGGCCAACAGGGCCACATGGCCAAATTTTGTCCTAAAAAGCAAAGAGGACAACCTCTGTTGCCGCTGCCGCCGCCACCGATGAGACAGATAGGAGGGTATGCCCCTCAGAACGCACCGCAAGGAGGACAGTAGAGACCTCCAGCTCAAGGCACTGTGTAGGCGATTACCCAAGGTCGGCGTAAGCTGCGCTGGCGTGATTACGTGTACGGTCTCGCTCAACGACCAACCGCTTATGCTTTGTTTGATTCGGGAGCAACCCATTCCTTCATTGCCAAGCAATACGTTAGGATGCTAGGATTGAATCATGTATTGTTGGAATCGGCAATTTGCATATCTACACCCTTGAAAGATAAAGTTATTGCTGCTTTGGGATGTTCGGGGTGCAAGTTAGAGATTGGTGAGCGAGTGGGGAAAATTGATTTGTTAGTCCTAGCCATGTATGATTTTGATTTGATAATTGGCATGGACTGGCTCACCAATCAACAAGCTAAAATGGACTGCTATCGCAAGGCGATTCAGTTTGACCCATTAGGGGGTAAGAGCTTTGAGTTTGTCGGGAATCGAGGAGGACCTTCGATTTCCTTAATCTCGTCGCCGGAAGCAACTCGTTTGTTAGACGAGGGTTGCCGAGGGTACCTAGCAACTGTCGTGGATACAACAGTTGAAGAGTTGAAAATGGAAGATATTGCCGTGGTACAGGAGTTTCCAGATGTCTTTCCAAAAGAATTGCCAGGATTACCGCCAGAAAGGGAGATTGAATTTGCAATCGAGCTAGCACCAGGGACAGAACCGATCTCAAAGGCACCTTATCGAATGGCGTTATCTGAGTTGAAGGAACTGAAGGTGCAGATGCAAGAGTTCTTGGATAAAGGATTTATTCGTCCTAGTGCATCGCCTTGGGGAGCACCGGTTCGTTTGTTAAGAAGAAGGATGGTTCGTTGCGTTTGTGCATCGACTATCGGCAACTCAATCAGGTAACGATCAAGAACAAGTATCCATTGCCGAGGATAGATGACTTGTTTGATCAACTGCAAGGAGCGTCAATATTCTCGAAGATCGACTTGAGGACAGGATACCATCAGCTGAGGATTCGGAAAGAGGATATTCCTAAGTCAGCATTTCGTACCCGGTACGGGCATTACGAGTTCACAGTGATGCCGTTTGGATTAACGAATGCTCCAGCTGCCTTTATGGATCTGATGAACAGAGTGTTCAAGGAATATGTAGATCAGTTTGTAATCGTGTTCATAGATGATATCTTGGTCTATTCGAGAAGTAATGAAGAGCACGAGAATCATCGAGATTAGTGCTTAGACCTTAAGAACACATCAGCTATATGCTAAGTTTAGCAAATGCGAGTTTTGGTTGACTCGTGTTGCGTTCTTAGGTCATGTAATTTCCGGAGAAGGAATCTCCGTCGACCCGAGCAAGATAGAAGCCGTGATCAAGTGGCCGAGACCGACATCGTGTGACGAGAGATCGAAGTTTTCGGGGTTAGCGGGAGTTATTACGACGGTTTGTGGAAGGTTTCTCAAAGATTAGCGTCGCCTTTGACAAAGCTCACAAAGAAAAATGAAAAGTTCATATGGACAGACAAGTGCGAGCGTAGTTTCCAAGAGCTGAAGGAAAAGCTGACTACCGCACTTATGCTGACAATTCCATCTGGTCCTGGAGGATTCGAGATCTATAGTGATGCGTCATTCAGGGGATTGGGTTGCGTGTTGATGCAACATGGCGAGTTGTTGCATACGCTTCCGCGTTGAGACCGCATGAATTGAATTACCCGACGCATGACTTAGAACTCGCAGCCATCATATTCGCGTTGAAGATTTGGAGGCACTACTTGTGTGGAGAAAAGTTTCAAATCTTCACGGACCATCAAAGTCTCAAGTATTTGTTCTCTCAGAATGAGTTGAATATGAGACAACGGCGATGGATGGAATTACTGAAAGACTACGACTGTGATATTTTATATCACCCCGGAAAGGCGAACAAGGTCGCCGATGCATTGAGTCGGAAGTCTTCAGTGGCACGAATCTTGGTTAAGGAATGGAACTTAATCGAGAGAGCTCGAGATTCGGAATTCAAATTTGAGGTAGGCCACCTTTCAAGTTTTATGGCCACTCTCAGAATTGAGCCGAATGTCCAGGTTAGAATCAAGCAACTTCAACCGACAGATCCAGATGTACAGAAAATTCTTCAAGAGGATACTGACAAAAGAAAAGCTGATTTTCAAGTTTCTGATGATGGAGTACTGAGGTTTCGTGGACGTTTGGTTGTACCTAGCGATGTAGAGCTTCGAGAAGAAATCTTATCTGAAGCACATCGTAGCAATTACAGCGTTCATCCTGGAAGCACTAAGATGTATCAGAATTTACGTCAACACTATTGGTGGTCAGGTATGAAGGCGGACATTGCCAAGCATGTGGCCAAGTGTTTGACTTGTCAGCAAGTAAAAGCTCAGCATTGCAAGCCGGGAGGATTTCTGCAACCTCTCGCGATCCCAGAGTGGAAATGGGAGCATATCACGATGGACTTCGTGACTGGACTACCAAGGAGTCAAAGGGGAAATGATTCGATTTGGGTAGTAGTCGACAGGCTGACAAAGTCGGCTCACTTCATTGCAGTTCGAAAGGACCTGAGTCTGGATAGACATGCAGACTTGTATGTGCGTCAAGTAGTTCGTATGCATGGAGTGCCAGTTACGATAACATCTGATAGAGACCCGAGATTTACTGCGGCTTTTTGGAAGAGCTTGCAGAGTGCTTTAGGTACAAAGCTTCAGTACAGTACGGCATATCATCCTCAGACGGATGGCCAATCTGAAAGGACGATTCAGACTCTTGAAGATATGCTGAGGGCATGTGTAATAGACTTCAAAGGAAGCTGGGAGGATCAGCTTCATCTGGTGGAATTTGCCTACAACAATAGTTATCAGTAGAGCATCAAGATGGCTCCATTTGAAGCGTTGTATGGCAGAGCATGCAGAACTCCAGTGTGTTGGGATGAAGTTGGGGAAAGAAAGATAACAGGCCCAGAGTTGGTTCAGCAATCGGTAGATGCCGTGGCAGTGATCAGAGACAGATTGAAGACAGCGCAGAGCAGGCAGAAAAGTTATGCAGATAAGCATCGAAGGTCTTTGGAATTCCAAGTTGGTGATCATGTTTTTCTGAAAGTGTCACCAATGAGGGGAACTTCGCGCTTTGGTAAGAAAGGCAAACTGAGTCCGAGGTACGTAGGCCCGTTTGAAATTCTTGAAAGAATCGGGAACCTAGCGTATCGTCTTGCGTTGCCGCCAAGATTGGCGCAAGTGCATGACGTCTTTCACGTGTCGATGTTAAGGAAGTACGAGCCTGACCCGACCCACGTGCTCAATTTCGAGGAATTAGACGTGGATGACCGTGTGTCATACGTTGAAAGCCCGGTTCAGATTGTCGATCGTAAAGAGCAAGTTCGCGTACAAAGACCATCCCGTTGGTCAAAGTGGTCAAGCAACACCACGTGATCGAAGGAGCAACTTGGGAGGCGAAGAATCGATGAGACAGTTGTACCCCCGCCTTTTTGAACAAAGTGTAATGGTTTAAATTTCGAGGACGAAATTTTTATAAGAGGAAGAGTTGTGACATCCGAAATTCGACCCCGTTTCGATAAAGTGAAATGGGCATTTCGTCGGCGTGCCTATGGCCTTTTTCTCGAGCGATCACTCACGAGTTAACTAACCTATTGGGTGAAGCCGTTAAGGGATATAGCGGCCGTAAAATCCCTAAAAGCTACCTAATCGGTTGGATTGAGCTAAAATCACGTCGATCGAATTTTAACCACGAAATTGAACTCGATTTCGGGAATCGAATTTTAAGCGCGTCATAATTCTTATTTTTAGGATCTTGTCTCATCGCTCGTCAATTTATCGACGAGTCCGAAATTTCAATAAAGAAATTATCGGAAGAAAAATTGAAGACCAAAAGAAAATAGAAAGGAAAAGGAAAATTGCATAAAGGCATTATGCATTTTGTTTTTTTTTTCTCTCTCTCTCCCCCTTTTTCTTTCTCTCCCTTTTTCCTCTCCTTTTTCTCTTTTTCTTTCTTTTCTTTCTCTCTCCTCTCTCCTCTTCCCTCCCCCTCGTGCGATTCCCTACCGTCCATTCCCTCTCTCTCTCTTTTTTCTCTCTTCTCTCTCCTCTCCCCTTTTTCCTCCCCCATTCGTGCGGACCACCTTCCCCCTCCCTCCACCGACTTCTCTCTCCTCTCTCCTCATTTTGACCGGTCAAGCCCATCTTTTTTTTTCTCTCTCTCTCTCTCTCTCTCTTTCTTCTTCTTCTTCCTTCTTTCTTCTTTTCTCACGTGCGAACCAGGAAGCTCGAGCAAAGCCGCCGTCGCTGCACCGTCGCCGCTCGTCCCGCCGTCGCCGCGCCGTCGCGTCGCGCCCGCGCCCGCGCGCGCACTCGCCGTCCCGCCGTCCGCCGCTCGCCGTCCACTCCTCCCTCCGTGCGATCCAGCTCGGCCCAGCTGCTGTTCGCTTCTGTTCCGTCTCGTCCAGCCACCGTGAGTGGTCGAGCAAGCCGCCGGAGCCGCCTTTTGGCCTCACCGGACCGCCTCTTGCTTTCCCGACCCCTCTCCGCCTCTAACCATCTCTGTTTTCCTCTGTTTCGCAGCTAATCCAGCAACCCACGGAGTGGGTTTCAGCCGGCTCTTGGGCCGTTTTGGGCCGTTTCCCGGCCCCGGATCCGCGAGCCGCTTTGGGAAGAATCGTTCCCCGCGTCGCCGCCGTCGGATTGATCCGATTTGTGTGCGATTTGGTGAGTAATCTCACTAATCCAGGATTATTGGCTAATTATGCTTTAAGCTGGTTTAGATTTAATTAATTCTGTTTAGGTTGTTAGATTAGATTTAATTAGCAATTATTAGCCAATTGTGATGTGAATTAGATAAATTGAATGTGTAATTAGCAAGTAGACGCGGTCTACTAATTATTGGAAGTGCCTCGGGATTTTTCCCGACCCTTAGTGGGCTCCAATTAGGCTTTTCGGGCCTAAGTGGATTTTTTAGTATTTAAATATTAATTTTCGAAATTAAATTAAATAATTATTTATTTTCCGAAAATTTAACCGAGATGGCCTGGAACCGGAAAATTATGCTGATGAGCGTGGTGAAGTCCGTTTATTTAATTGGGCTGTAATTTGAGCTAAATTGAATTTTAAGTAATTAATAATTGATTTTCGAAATTAATTAATTAATTATTTATTTATTTTTCGGAAATTTAGATTTTGATGGCCAACGACCGAAATCTCGTGCTGATCGCCGTGGTGCGGTCCGTTTATTTATTTGAGCTCCACGCTGTATGGAATTAAATAAATTGTGATATTTTAGGGATTTACCCTAAATTGATTGGAATTGATTGAGATTGAATTGGCCAAGTGGGTTATCTAGCATTTATAATGCTTTGTTGAGTTGATTTAATTAATTGATTGAGAAATCGTTGGGTATTGGAATATCACCTGGAAAATGCACGTGGGTTTAGTGGTTGATCATATTGAATTGTTTATGTTGGCTCTGTGATCAGTGTATCACCTTGGCGAAAAAGACGCCCGAGAGCATATTGAATTGTTTACGTTGGCTCTGTGATCAGTGTATCACCTTGGCTTTAAAAAAGACGCCCGAGAGCATATTGAATTGTTTACGTTGGCACGTGATGTGATCAGTGTATCACCTTGGCGAAAAAGACGCCCGAGAGCATAGTAAAGTATTCATTGTACGTCACCTTGGCGAATCGACGCCCGAGAGCATTGATGGAGCTCGTGACTAAGTGCAGGCATCGTAAAAGGGCACGTGGGCTCGGTGACTTGATGCATCACTTTGGCGAAAAGGTCGCCCGAGAGAATGCACGTGGGCCCAAGGTTCGAGGCACGTGAACTCGGAGACTTGGAAGGTCGTCTGGAGAATGCACGTGGCCTAGCTTTCAAATATCCCACAAAGTGGGGATTGAATTGTATGACATATAATCGTTGGTTCGATTAATTTGAAGTGAATGGATATTTATTGTGAATTGTACTGACTTGCAGGTGGGATCGAGGCCAAGGTAAGTCCTCTGTCCATGCGTGTTTAGGCAGCCTTTAGTATAATAGTTTGCTAATCGGGCTTAGTGGGGTAGAACTCGCTGAGACGTAGTCTCATCCCAGTTTGGGGAAAACCATTTCAGGACCCCGCTGAAAAGCTGAGGAGGAGGAATCCGAGAAGGAGAACTCGGAGGTGAGATCTGAAGAAAAGGATTTTTTGGAGAAGAAGACAATTTTGAGAGAGGCCTTGAGTACGGCCCAGTTTGTTTAAGTTTCTGTCTTCTTTTGAGATCTCCTTTTGATGTGAATAGTTTTGAAAGGGTTTGTAGTTTGTATAAAAGTTTGGTTATAAATTTCAGTATGAAAAATATGGCCCTGCTTTTCTATCCCATCGTTTTATTGTCTGGGGATTTTAACTGCTTCCGCATGTGCTTAAAATTGAAAGGGTCGGCGATACATTGTCCTGGGATATCGCATTATAAAATCGACCAAGTGAGACGGATGTGTGCGTGCTTGAGGATCGGGGCGTGACAACTGCACGCAAGTAAAGCTTAAGTTTAGTCAAAGGAACATATTTGGTCATCATGTCTAACAAGAGGCATTTCAAAAGTAGACATGTTGCAAAATTAACGCGAAAATTGAGAAGATCTTCCCATTAAATCAATACAAGAACATTGAAGAAATAAACGGGGAATGACAAAGATACCAAATATTTACGAGATTTGATCCGAGTGTCGGCATTTATCCCCAAAGAGAGATAGCAACCAACAATTCACTATAATTTGAAAATTAGAATTACAATCGTTAACACACTCGAGTGTTTCCCACATTTATATTAAGACCAAACCCAAATAACTTTATAAATGAAAAACTTAATTGCATGCAAGCAAAATCCTTCGCACAGCTAATTCAAGAATGTCCGTATGTTCTTTCTTTTACATTTCGTGTGGTGGCGCAATTTCTAATGGAATTCCACTATTAGGCTTCTCAAGGAAGGAAACCCAAAAAAGAAAAACCTTGCTTTTAATTTATTTTCTTTTCTTTGACCACTTCCTTTCCCCACGCGCTCTCTTTTGTTTGACCAAAAGAAAATTCCAAGTTGGCAATTAAAAGCCCACAGGAAATTTGACCGTGAGAGTTCATTGTATTCACTATTAGGGCCCTTGGCCGCTGTCAATAGAAAAATTTCTCCATCAATGTTTATTGCACCGGAGTCTACACGTCCAACCCTCCCAAATTGAACTTATATCTTTTTCTTACCCAAGTGTCCAAGCAATATCCTCTCAAATCTTTTACATTGCAAAGTCTGGATGTAATCATGAATACGTCCAACCAAATAAAAGAAACTCTTTAATAAATACACCATTCAAAGAAAGATTTTTTGGATTTCTTTCTTACCCAATTGGGTTAGATTGTATGACGGCTCAAAATCGAGACATATTTTTTACAATTCTCTACCTTGCCTTGACGTTTATAACTAAGTCATAATGTTCATCATCTGTGTTAATTCTCCCAACACCTCAATGGATGTTCACTCTCTACAAGGAACATGTTTAGTTATCATGTCTGGTGAGTTCTCTACATTGGCTTGACATTTGTAATGTATTTATATGTAAAAGGGATTAACTGAGTCGATTTAACCTCTGAAGTTGCTGGGACCCCAATCTTTCTTTGACTAAGATTGGGACACTCGACATTAATTAAATAAGTGAGATAAGAGAATGACCACTGAGTTAGGAAGTCGGATTGCACGCAAATTTACTTTCCTACATGCTCATTCCTTCTCGGGGGAGATCCCATACTGATATAATTGGACAACTTTACTAGTAGCTTTGTGCTCAAGTTTGTCGTGTATGGGAGCCCGAAGAGGTCCTTGCAACGATCCTCGCTCTACGTTTTGAAGATAGTACATCATGATGCAAAATCATAAGAACTATTGAGTTCACATAACATACACTTCACTTTGTTTTGCTCTCCAGTTCTCATTAGGCTCACATAACCCAAACATGCAGTGGAAGATTCAGCGTGGAAGAGAGAGCTTTGTGTGGAGAAGGTGAATGTGGGACTTTAGTATTCTAGTTGGAAGGTTGTTATCGTGGTTGTAGTAACCATCCTCGCTTTAGCAAATTCCATTTCAAGTTGCATTTGACGTTAGTTATGATGTTAATTATAATTATAGATTTGTGATTTTGTTCCCCAACTTTGCCCCTCCCGACTCACCATTCAAAACCTACCACAAAACCCACCTTTTCAAGATACTTACTCAAACCCAAGGGTACGACTTGAAACTCCTGGCACCGTCTATACTTGTTGCGTCACCAAGCCACCACCCTGCCGCCTCAACTATCTCCCTCTCTCCTGTCTCGAGCTCATGTCCGCGGCTACCCAAATTCCGTTGTTGAACTTGACGCCAAATCTAGTGGCCATGGCGAGCTCGCCAAATCGCATGACTTTCGAGCTTGAAGGCCACAAGCATTAATGCTGCCTTTGAGCTTGTGGCCATGGCCTTGTGTGCAACTTTCAAGCTCTAGTGGCCACGGAGAGAGAAGCCGACACTAGTGTGGCGGAAGATAGAGAGATGAAGATAAAAAAAACCTATTACTAGAGAATCCAATGGATTACGGGTCGCCCGAGCCAACTCCGACGGAGCGGACACCATTCCCGGCACGTAAAAGAATGAAACCAGAAGGGCGATCCAAGGGCATCAAAACGGGCCCGATCACGAACGTGACCGGTCCAACGAGCAATGGAGCCGGAGAGATCCCCACGGCGAGAGCAGCGGGAGGGACCTGCGCCGTCGACGCGATGGCGAGACGCGGCCGCCTCGAAGTGGAGGCGACGATCGGGAGCGTAGACAGGGGAGGAGGGGAACTTCATGATGTGGCCCGTTCAGCTGATTACGATCGCCGGTTGTTCCGCCTCATCTCTCGCCATTCTCAGACGCAGAAGATGAAGAGTGGCGATCGGCGATTGTAATCGACGGGTCCATTCTACGTTCAAAGTCCGCGTCGCCAGAGCTTAATTTCTCCAGATTTGATACACTTTCTCTAAAGTTAATTTCCCGGAGTTCGATACTACATTGATCGCTTTATTAAGCATAGTGGAGCATGGTGAGCTGTAGTTGTGAAATAATTAAAACCTACTTATGGGGTTTAGGTAAAGTGAAGCCATCGGTCGAGCCGAATGCTTCGTCTATCGCGTGATTAATCGCAGTAAAAACATGGTGACTTCGAGCACTAAAATGATTAAGCTTATTGGTGCTGTTGATTTTGTGGAATTACTGAAAAGCTGGTTAGATCATCCTCAAGTGATGCTTTGAGTCAAACGTGACTAGTTTAGATTGACTTTTGCCGTTTTGGTAGGTAAGGGTGACGGTGAAGATGTCTCAAAGCATGATCCGCAAATTGCTGGGGGCTGTCAAGGACCACACAAGCATCAGCCTCGCGAAGGTCACGGGCAACATGGCGCAAGAGGCCAGAGTAAATATCGTGAAAGCCACGAGCGACGATGATGATTTTGAATTTGACTTCATACTCCAGCGGATACGTTCATGCATATGTTTTTGCGCTTTCGAAGCGAC
Source organism: Eucalyptus polyanthemos subsp. polyanthemos (assembly GCA_017140185.1). NCBI lineage: Eukaryota > Viridiplantae > Streptophyta > Magnoliopsida > Myrtales > Myrtaceae > Eucalyptus > Eucalyptus polyanthemos. The sequence continues at coordinate 54,376,058 of CM029461.1, read as the reverse complement.
TGAGCAAGACCCACGACTACGTTGTGGCTCTCAAATCTCTAGTGGTCATCCATCGTTTGTTGAATGATGGAGACCCAAATTTCACGAGGAGACGTATGCGACCAGGCATGGTGCTAGGTTGTTAAATTTGTATGATTTTAGAGATGAGGCTCACTCTAGTTCATGGGACCACTCGGCTTTTGTGCGGACTTATGCTATGTATTTGGATTAGAGACTCGAGGTGATTCTGTTTGATAGAAAGAGCGGTGGCAGTGGTCCTAGTGGAAGTGCTAATGGTGGCGGTAGTGTTCACAATGAGGATACGCATGGGAATCGAGATGATTTTCGGTCCTCACCACACATTTGATTATGATTATGGTGATTATAGAGGAGAATATGTTAATTTTGGGGGGATGAGAATGTAGGTCATATGGGGATATGAGCGATGGTGTGGCTGTGAAAGAAGGGAAAGAAGATAGAAGGGTAGTGATTCCACTGAGGGAAATGAAGCAAGAAAGGATTTTTGGCAAAATGGGCCACTTGCAAAGGCTATTGGACCGGTTCTTGGTGTGTAGGCCCACTTGTCTGGCAAAGAATAGCAGCTTGATCTTAGTTGCATTGTACGCTATTGTGAAGGAAAGTTTTCAGGTATATGCTGATATCTGTAAGGTTTTGGCTGTTTTGCTTGATAAGTTTTTCAATATGGAGTACCAGGATTGCGTCAAGGCTTTCGATGCTTATGCTAGTGCTGCTAAGCAAATTGATGAGTTGATTGCATTCTACAATTGATGTAAGGATACAGGAGTGGCAAGATCGTCTGAATATCCTAAAGTGCAAAGGATAATCAGTAAATTGTTGGAGACATTGGAGGAGTTTGAGAGGGATTTCCATTGCTATTGCAAATTGACCGAGTAAATTTTTGGATGCAAACTGCACCTTAACATCCATTGCTATGAACTCGATGGGGGAGAAATCTTCACAAGCACTTTTTAAAAAAGAGTATCAATTTCCAGTTTTTTTCATTAGGTTATGATATTGCATCATTGCATGCGAAATGCAAGATTACATCCTAATATTATCTAGTGATAAAATGAACATAAAACTCATTCAAGATAGAGATGCTCATGGCAAATAAGGATGATCTAAAAAGATGACAATAGGTATATCCAATATTTTCTCCCAATTGTATGGGTCACTTGAGCCGTATGACGTTCTTGGATAAGTTCTTTTTTCTTTTGCATGATTAATGCAATAATCGTTTCAAATTTCAGTAATTAATTTGTGATATGGTGCTTGCATAAGAGACAGCACACTTAACCATTCAAGGTCACAAAGAGCGCATATTATAACACTCCCATAAAATCTTCCATCAACCAATACTTTCTTTTTTCCTATTTTTAAGTGCATCAAGAACATCAAATGACTATGAATTTGATGCTAACATCCATACTACTGAGATTCTTGCTGGAAACGTTTACCACATAGCATAGCCATAAACGTTACCATAGAACACAAATAATAAATCCTCAAATCAAGTCACTGATTCCGACAGCACTGGGTCCAGAAAAAATTTCATCTCTCACATATGGTATTGCTTTCCTCATAGTTAACTTCAATGGAGTGGGCCCTTTGCCGGCAAGTAATAGCAAACACTTAAACATTCTAGCCTCTACAATAATTTTTTGGTCCAACTAATGCGCACTGTCACGCCCCGATCCTCGGACGCGCGCACATCCTTCTACTTGGTCGATTTTAGAATGCGATATCCCAGGACTATGTATCGCCGACCTTTTCTTTTTTAAATTCAACACATGCGGAAGAAGTTATAAATCCCCAGACAATAAAACAATGGGATAGGAAAGTAGGCCATATTTTTCATATTGAAATTCACAACCACACTTTCATTAACATCACCACTCATAGTATATTTACAATACTATTTACAGCATAAAAGTCTCACACCTATCTACACTAAAACAGGGTGCACAAAAGGGATGGGATCTCAATCCACATCTGGGCTATACTCAAGATCCCTCTCTGGATCATCTCTTCTTCAAAAGTCTTTCTCCCCTTCAGGTTCCTCCTCATCAGCTCCTCCTTAGGGTCCTGAAATGGTTATTCAATAACCAATGAGACCACGTCTCAGCGAGTCCTACCCCCTAAGACTTGATTAATAAACTAATACGCCATACGGTTGCCTAAGCACAACACGAGTCAGAGGACTTACCTTGGCCTCGGCCCAACCGCAATTCAAGGTTAAACACAAATATTCAAACAATTCACGACATCGATCAAAAGATCGGTCAATCGACTAAGTCGATTACATGTCGCCAATGAGACCCTTTCTAGGTCATTCCCACTCATACCACGATTTCCCAGTGGTGTACTCATTCACCAAATCACATGTGTTTCTCGGGCGTCGTTTTCGCCAATGACATACCGATCACCAACACCGTGCGTTCTTTAAGCGCCGTTTTTCCGTGTGATAACCTTGATCACCGAACCACGTGTCCTTTCTAGGCGCCGTTTTCGCCAAGGTGACATCGGCTATAGACAACATCGTGCGTTCTTTAAGCGCCGTTTTCACCAGTGATATTCCCATAACCACCGAACCACGTTTGTCTATAAGTCATTTACGTGCGTTGTTTAAGGCGCCGTTTTCGCTAGTGATATTTTCAATCACCGAACCACGTATGTCCAATAATATCGCATCTGACGATTAGTCTCACCATTCTCCCTACTATATAGCCCATCAACGCATCTGGCGCTATATACCCATGCTTGGCCATTACCAATCAAATATTCAATAACAAACAATTTAGGACAATTCCTAAAATTCCACAATAAATTCAATTCCATAAAAATTGAAGCTCAATTAAATAAACGGACTGCACCACGACAATCGGCACGAAATTCGGTCCACCGGCCATCCCGGTTGAATTTCCGGAAAAATAAATAATTAAATAATTAATTTCGAATAATAAATAAATAAATATTAAAAATCCAATTTAGGCCCATATTGCCTTATTGGAGCCGAAACGGGTCGGGAAAAATCCCGAGATGCATTCAATAAATAACCAAACATTTCTACTTGCTAATAGCTAGGTCTAACCACCTAACATGCATCATTAAGTCACTAAATTAATTGTTCTAACCTAATCTAACTACCTAAGTGCATGTAATTAAATCTAACCAACCCTAAGGCATAATTAGCAAACTAATAAAGCATTAGTGAGTAAAACTCACTTGACAAAAGCGAAGATCGAATCACCGCGACGGCGACGCGAGGGTGGCCGAAATTGGAATTTCGACAACACCGGTGGGCTTGGACCGGGCCTTAAGCTTGACCCCAAAAAATCTTAGCCCAACTGAGATTTGTTCCTGCTTTTGGGCTAGACCCAAGTTGAATTGGGCCTGCTGAAATTTCTGGACTGAATTTACTTGAGCTTCAAATTGTGGGCTGGACTTCAATTGATTGCTGGAAACTGGGCCTTGAAAAAGACTGGGCTGTTGGACTCTTGCGGGCTTGAAATGGCCCTCATTTGGACTGAACCTTACTGGGCCCGAATTCCAGCAACTACTGGGCTGAACAAGACAGATTCGTGGCTGTGGTTGCTGAAGCCCACGACTTCAATTGGGCTGATTCGTGAAGAGCAACGGCGAAGCTAGAGGTGGCCACGCAACTGGAGCTGATTCGCGCATGAGGAGGTGGGACGCTGGTGGCCAACAAACCCAGCAGAGAAATCATCGTGTTGACTGGGTGCGTGGAGATGGAGCTTCGGTAGATCGGGGCCTCGCTTCGGTGGGGTTTTCACTGGACGCACGAAGAAACTGCTTGGGATTTCCGTGAGTGGAGGCCTCACGGTCAACACCAGCTTCGCTGGTTGACTGAACTAAGCGTAATAGTTCAGTGGGTGGAGCTGCCGCATGGAGACAAGCTGCAGGGGTCTTCAACGTAGCTTCGGTTGACTGGGACGTGGCAGAGACGGTGGAGTCTTCGTTCGGTGCTGGAGATGAGTGGCGTGAGTGGCCGACAGGGTCAACAAACGGCAAAGAGCGGCTTCAGTTGACCTGGATGCGTGGAGAGAAGAAGGTGCAGGCACGGAGCTGCTTCGTTCGGCGCTACTCGCTGCTCTCGCTCTTCGTGGACTCCACGCTATGCTCGGGCGGGAGACGTTGGACTCGGGCTTCGTGGAAGTTGGTCAACCAGGGCTTCGGCGGTTCGTTTGTTGACCGAAGCAGAAGGAGGAGCGGGCAGGTGGCAACGTGAAGGAACTCGGTGGAGGTGTTCGGCGTCCTGGCGTTGCTGGTTTTTCCTGCTTCCGCTGGCTTCTCCGTAGTCGCGGGCGTGTGAAAAGGGAGCAAGATGAGAAGTCCTCGACGGCAGCAAGTAAGAGGAGATAAGAGAGAGGTGAGTGATGGGGCCCTTAGGCTTGATATTTTCCACAAGTCTATCCTTTTAGACTCACTCTTGGCCAAGCATTATCCTTGGCTCACAATCACACACACATACATCACTTTCAAATTCTCAATAGGTTCATTTTGCTAGGCTTAAGGGGGATTACGAATTTCTTAGCCAAGCCTTCAATTGCCCTTCAATCCTCTCTTGATTCATTCTCAATTGGGGCCACCATAATTTCAATCGATGTATCAATGCTTCACTTGCTATTTTTCCTTGTCCAATAACCCATCTTGCATCTCAATTTTAAGACTGAAAATCATCCCCGACATTTTCCGCATTAAAACAACCCGGCGACGACTTTTTCCCAAAAGTGTCGGATGTCAGAAAAATCTTTTGAGATTGAGTCGACACTCTTAGAATTTATTGTGACATGGCCAAAACTTCAATTTACGAAATCGGACTCGAATTGGCGGTTAATTTTCATTCGGCGTTTTTAGCGTGACCTAGACTATCGGGTAGTTTTGAGAACTTTTTAAGGCAAATGACCCGTGGTCGATTTTCTTGAGCCACTATGAACCCACTCGACTCAATGGCAACTCTTGATTGTTGTGAAAATCTCGAGGATTCAATTACGGACCGGGGTACCAAAACAATAAGAAAATCGATCTAGTGTTGGCCGACGAGAATTTTCTAATTCGGTGGTGTCACCCACGATTAGTCACATATCTCTATCGATCCAGTCTATCTCGATTTCGAATCGATTTTTAATCGTGCCGTAGTGACCTCTAAAGATGGACACGGTCAAGAAGCCGATTCCTGATCGAGTTCTCAAGTCTATTGCTTTAAAATTCCTTAATCATTTCCCCAGATAGTTTAGTTATCTCGAGAGTGATCGGCTCTGAGAATAACCCTATAGACGCATCAATGAAATGCCCGATTTATTCAGTAGAAGACAAGGTTGAAAATTTGGGATGTCACACGCACAGACCTGCTTTATCCTTAGAATGTACAGTGAAAACTCATATCTTAACTTTGACAGCTTCACGCTTTTCCATGCATATGGCGGCATGGTAAGAGCCTGCTAATTTAGCATAGTGAATTGCCAATTGCTACTGAAGCTATTAAGGTCGTCAATAGAATCCACAATTATCTTACCTGGAGCATATTGTAAAGTGACATGCAGACTCTAGAATTCCAAAAAATTTTGAAAGACAAAGATCTTCCAGTAAAAGAATTCCATCTCCCAAATTATCCCTCATTCTGATGAAGATTCATTATCACAGTCAAAATCAGCTTATTGAAAATTTATGAAGAGGTGCGCAGCGAGACACTTAACTTATGCGAAAATCAAGCATATAACTCATCAACATTATACTCCCCGAGGAAAACTTTGATGCTTCTAGGCGATCCACAACTACCCTCAGCAATGATTGCTCTGTCGTAGGCAGCCATGTGAGCGATGATCTTGTAGATCATTTAAATATGCATCCACAAGGCCATATAAAAGGATTAGCTAAATTCAAAAGTTGTGGATTGCTAAATTGTGCCTAGGGATTGGGCAGATTACCTCTTCAGGAGCATGGCAATGTTCAGCTACTTCTTCAAGAATCAATGGCTCAACAAGCTCCTTGTAGGTGAAAAATGCAACACCAAGGCAAAATTAACAAAGCTATCTGAATTTCAAGAAAATGAACTAGAAACCCATTTCTCAAGAGCTTATAGTTTCCATCTTAGTAGAGCTTGTTCTACTAAAATACCTGGCCTCATTGAGTACAGCCAACGCCCGTTTCTGAAGAGCTAATACTTCTGTTGCTGCCTTTTTCCCAGCTTCGACACCTAAGAATTTCAATCGCACATGGCCAAGAAAAAAGACAACCAGTTGGATGATTGATTAGGTTTCTTGACTCAAAGAGAGGCCAGACATATTCTCAATAGCAATAAGCACAAAACATATAGCAATAATCTAATTTAAATAAGAATTATAAGGTAAACTATTTATCAGGTTGGTGATAGGCATTAATATTAACTAGTGAGGTGTATATCCCAACTGCTCGCTCATACAATGCTATAAGAGCCCCCACTGATTTAGGGGTCACTTCTTTGACAGTGACTGTTATAAACTCACGATCATTGGCATACAGAGCAAACCCTATCCCCTAAAGAAGTTCACCATATCTAAAAGAGATCAATTGTAGAAAACAACCGAGTGACTATAAGTAAATCACCCACTGAACTCATGTCTCCTTTCCAAGAGAAGTGTGAGATCTTAAACTTCAGAAACAATAAACATAGGAACTTCAGCTATTGCTAGAATCTTCTTAAAGGTAAATTTTAGTAGCACTTGTTGCAAACTAACTTGAAGCATTCCAAACAGATAGTCACTACAGGTAAAACCTGGTTCAAGCTCCCAATCATGACCAGGTGGTCTATCACGAAGCACTTCAATGAATGTTCCGAAGAAGTTGTGCACACCCTCTCTCAGATGTTGTATGTAGCTATATGGAAATAGGACAATAACGTGCATCAGGAATAATCACGTCACTGTAAAAGTAGTAGTGCCATTACCTTATCAAAAAATAATTTACGTATGCTGATATGTGCTTCCTTTATTTCCATAAACAGCATGCCCTTGATTGACATGTGAAATGAACAATTTGAGGTTTAACATTTTGGAAACTAGAGATGGAGATAAAACTCCCTATTTTCACCCAAAAAATATACACATACTCGATTGCCATCCGGGTCAAATTGTTGTAGATACTGACCGAATAACAGAATGCTGTCTTTGTAAGGAAGAGTTACCATGTCCTGACAGCAGCAATTTAAAAAGTACCAACGGCAATAAATTCTGGCATGGTGCTCATAAAGTAAATGACAATTCACACATGCACACAAACCTTGTTATATGTACTTTAAAAGTTAAGAACACAAATGGGCATGATAAAGCGCATACATGATGAGGTTTCATCTTAACCTTAACGCTACAAAACAAGCATGATTTCAGTCACCTATGAACATGCAAAAATCCAACGAAAAATCTCACATACAGAAAATGCAATGATGAATATTTTTTGTCAAGAGTTTGAAACTCCATTAAGAACACGCGAGTTGTGACAAAAATAGTAAAACAAACACGCAACATACAAGGTTTATTTTTCTGCAACACCCATTTACCTTAATGCATGCAATCGATGCATTAAACGATATCAAAACTTTGCAAATCATGCATCAACTGAACACATATAATATGCATTTCATCTTTCATGAAGGACTTGATGTTGAACAAGGTCAATTCTTCTTAAATCCATTTCAGATCAAGATAGGGCAGATTGACCCTATCTCAAATCTGAGGGGTTTCGACCTAGCTAACATGTCCAAAAATTCCAAAAACATTACAGGACCTACTCAAGACAATAACAAAAAACTTTCATGAAGACAAGTTTTCCCAAAAGTCAACACAGGATGCAGCGCAAAAATAGCAAAAGTTGAAGTCAAAACTAAAACAGGACCAAAAACTGACCTAAACTACTGCAGAATCGCACATTTTCAGAGGTATTTTTCGAGGGCCAAACGTCGCTCAATTGGGGCCTGCGACCTATCAATTCGAAGCTAGTGATGTGCGTTTTACAAGTCTAAGAGAACTCGAACTAAGACCACGTCGTTTCAGACCTCATTTTGGCCAAAACATCCTATCAGTCCAGTAGATACGAAAATGTAGATTCAAGCCTAAACAAGTTTAATCATCCAAGTTCATCAAGAACAATCAATCACGTTCAAGTTTGAGCAACTCATCAATGAGCATATGAACATAGCATATATCCCTAAGATTGAACCTTAGCCATGGCCGGCTAATCCAGCCTCGCTTCACATGGTTCGAGATAAAGTACATTACCTTTTACGTGTTTTCGTTGATTGTAGACGTCGTCGATCGATCGAATCAAGCTCTTCGAAACGCACATGGATCTCTGGAATCACGATCAGATAGTCAAAAACCACCGAGGGAACCGAATCGAGGTCAGTTGAAACGCTGGTTCGAAGCAAATGCCGAAATTGGTCCAAAGTTGGATCGGTCTTGATTCACCGGTGGAGATCGGTTGCCGGATGGCGGAGGAGATCCGGCAGCCAATCCGCCTATCCGTAACAACGGCGAGGTTAGGGACCTCTAGAGCTATTGATCGCCAGCGGTTGGAGGCTCCTGAGAGCACCGGCGGCCTTCGGTTTAGGCTGGAACAGAATCAGTCCTACTTGGATCGGTTTTGGACTCTCCGAAGAGATCGGGCCGAAGGTATTCCGGTGGGTGATCTATTAGTTCCCAACCACAGCAAGGTCGGGAACAAACTCAGGGATAGATCGGCGGCGTCTGCTTCGCCGATCTCAGTTGCCGAACCGGCAGTCGAGCTGGTAAACTTGAAAACCGACTTGATCGTCGGTTCTTTGAACTGACCAGAACAAATCAGTTTAAGCCCATCAATTAGCCATTGGAGATGGCGGTTTCCACCAAGGGATGAAGGAGGAGAATGAGAGGGACCGCTGAGGGCTAGGCGGCGTTCGGTGGGCCGCCGGTGTGAGGCCAACGAGCTAGAACCGACGTGCGATTAGTTTACTCGGCAAGAAAAGGGAGGAAGGAGGAAATGGTGGGAAACAACAAAGAGATGAGAGAGAAACTTGAAGAGAGAAGAAATTTCATGCAAATGAGGGCCCACTAAAAATGGAGGGAAAATATCCAAATCAAGCAATTTCGACCGTCGGATTGAATCACAGTCAAATTTTGATTTCGAGGTGTCGGGTAATCGATTTAGTGGGTTTGATTTGCGAAAATCTAAGTTAAAATTGAGAATTGCATCAAAATGTCCACTTAAAGGTCAAATCGCAATTTTATGAGATTCGATGGCTAATTTGCAAAAGTTCAAGAAATTCAAGGTGCATAATGACACAATGAGGATCTCAGAATCAATCATTGGAGGTCCAGAACCAATTGGTAAGCAGCCGAATCAGCTAGAACCTCTGCTAATCAATCAGATTAGTAAGACCGGTTCACTCCTATTCGGCGGTTCTTGACCTGTTTTGTTCGATTTTAGCCATTTTGCTTTCTTAGGACCCCTGTGGGTTCAAAATTTATGCAATTTGGTCCTTAAAAAGAATATTTACCTTATTTGAGAGGAAACTGCCCCATTGTGATTCAATTAGGTCAATCAAACTTTATGAATGCGTCATGGTATCATTGATGTGGAACTAGTAACGTAGAAAAAACCTCTCTCTCGTTTGTTGCGAGCTCTCTCTACCTCATGGTAGCGTCTTCCTTCCCATAAACCCTAGATCTACTTTTTAGTATTCTTCTTTTACACTTTCAATTTATCGAAATAGAAAAAACCCAAAAAGTTCCTTCGATCTTGATTCTGCTGAGTATGGCGGGTCTTGGTCACTATTATAGATCAGGAGCCTGGAGTTCCATTTTGGAGAAGGTAGTGTCTTCCATGATCGATCTAGAGGGTGGAGGGCCTTGTTCACTCATCTAGAAAAGTAGCTCGGAGTTCTGATTTGGTGAAAGTAGCGGGTTCCACGATCGATTAAGGTAGAGACCTGTCTTTATCTTTCAATATGGGGCTTGGGCTCATGGATGTCAGAAATACGGTGATGAGTGTAAGTGATATGTGCGACTGGTGTAGGTAGGGTTGCATCAAGCTGTCTAGACTACTGTTTGTCGTAGCGGAAGATGATGTTGGAACATGATCGAGGAGAATCTCTAAATCCAGAAGGAGGCAATCAATATCGCTAAATTATTTGTCTGGCAACCAATATTTTGAGTAGTAATCGTAAAAGAGGAGAGGTGGAAGTAAGATCTTACCCAGTTTTGTTGAAGTCAAACATGCCCTGCATTGCACACCTATGTAGTCTCGAGTATCTTTTCTGTTAATTTTGGCCGTACATGTTAGAAATCATGGATAGTAAGGAGGAAAACGAGATGCGGGTAGCAGCTTTATGTAAAAAAACTAGGCCATCTGTGGTCAGAAGCAGACGTGGTTGAAGTGTGTTCAGAAATACCTTTACAGAAAAGAGATGAATGCAACAGAACTGTTCTGGGTAAACTTTACTCTATACCTAATGTAAATTATCCAGCATGTCTCTCTACTATGAAGAAGGCATGGAAAACAGATGCTGTCTCATGTGTACAAAAAGAATCAGGGCTCTTTACCTTTGTTTTTCAATTAGAGGAGGAGAAGGAGAGGGTTTTGAAGTCTGCTCCATGGTCTTACTCTAGCAATCTGCTTGTCCTTAAATAGTGTGATCCTGTAATCCTAGAACATTGTTATGACTTTTCCAGAGGAACCTTGTCACGCCCCGATCCTTGGGCACGCACACATCCTTCTCTTGGTCGATTTTAATATGCGATATCCCAGGACTATATATCGCCGACCCTTTCATTCATTAAGCACATGCGGAAGCAATTATAAATCCCCAGACAATAAAACAATGGGATAGAAAAGCAGGCTATATTTTTCATATTGAAATTTACAACCAAACCTTTATACATGGCATTAGACAGAGCACTTCACAAACTATTCGCAACTTCAGAGTCTCACTCTATCTACACATATACAAAAGGGTTCACAAAGAGATGGGATTTCAATCCTCGTCTAAGTCATACTCGAGATCATCCCGATCCTCCTCTGTTTCCTCTTCACTCAGATCATTCTCTTCCTCAATTTCACCTCAGAGTTCTCATTCACAAATTCCTCCTCCTCAGCTCCTCGTCGGGATCCTGAAATGTTTTCCCCAAACTAGGATGAGACTACGTCTCAGTGAGTTCTACCCCACTAAGCCCGATTAGTAAACTATTATACTATAGGCTGCCTAAACATGCATAGGTCAAAAGACGTACCTTAGCATCATATCCCATCTGCAAGTCAGTACAATTTACAATAGGCACTCAAGCAATCATATCACCGATCGAAGTATCGATCAAATCGACCTAGTCGATTATAAGCCAACAAGACCACTCACGGTCATTTCCATTTAGTCAATCAATTTACAATATCAAAATCAAGGCAAAGATCAATCGACTTAGTCGATTACATGTCAGCCGAACCATCTTTAGGTCATTCTAGTCATTGCTATACAGTCTCAACTGATAAAACCAATCACCGAGGCACGTGCATTCTCTGAGGTGATGGGACCGATCATCGAGCCACGATACACATGACCAAACTTCTAAATGACATGCCAAGTCATCAGGCCAGCATACATCTTACATACTCACTTTCATTTCCACAATTTCCAGTGTGATCGATAGTCTACCACAATACCTTTATCACTAGCAACCGATACTCGATACACAGAAATACAGCCACGCAGGCACAATCTACGCCACACTTGCATGATCAACTATCGCCACACAGGCATGATCAATTTTCAACAATTTATGTGCATTCTCTAAGGTATCCTACACGCCCAAGCGATGTAATAATCGCCGAGCCACATCACACAGCATTTCTTTTCATCTTTTATCATCATTCATAAAATATCGTGCATTAGCTACACGATTGGCCTTAGCCAAATTATTATGATTTCGATTCCACAAATCCCACCATGAATTGCGTCCACCAAAAGACTTTTGGTGCTATCAACCAATGCCCGGTTATCTTCCAATTAATTATCCAAATTAATTAATCCAGGAAAATAATCTTATAATCATAATTAATTTATTTCAACACAAAATAAAACTCAATTAAATAAACGGACTGCGCCACAACGATCAGCACGAAAATTCGGTCATCGGCCATCAAATTCTTAATTTCCGAAAATTAATTAATTAATTAATTTCGAAAATTAATTAATAAACATTAAAAATTCCGTTTAGCTCGAAATAAAGCCAATTTAAATAAACGGGCTGCACCACGATCATCAACATAATATTCCGATCACTGGCCATCTCAACCTTAATTTTCGAAAAATAAATAATTAAATAATAAATTTCGAAAATTAAACAATTAACATTAAAATTCAATTTAGCTCAAATTAAAGCCCAATTAAATAAACGGAATTCACCACGGTCATCAGCATAATTTTCCCGTTCCAGACCATCTCCCTTGAATTTTCGGAAAATAAATAATTATTTAATTTAATTCCGAAAATTAATATTTAAATGCCAAAAATCCCACCTAGGCCCGAATCGCCAAATTGAAGCCCGATTAGAGGTTGGAAAATTCGAGATGCTTCCAATAATTAGTATACCACGTCTACTTGTTAATTGCGCAATCAATTTATCTAAATCGCATCACAATTGACTAATAATTGCTAATTTATTCTAATCTAACAACCTAAACATAATTAATTAAAACTAAACCAACCTTAAGCATAATTAGCCAATTAATCCTAGATTAGTGAGATTACTCACCAAATCGCGCGTAAATCGGATCAATCCAAAGGGGGCGACGCGAGGAATGATTCTTCCCAAAGCACAGCTCGGATTCGAGGCCCGGAAATGGCCCAAAAGCGGTCCGAAGGTGCTGGAAACCCACTCCGTGGGTTCACTGTCCTTGCTGCAAAACAGGGAGAAAAAGAGTTCGTTGGGGGCGGTAAAGGGTCGGGAAGGTAGGCGGGGGTCTGGCAAGGCTGCACGGCGGCTCCGGCGGCTTGCTCGGCCACTCACGGTGGCTGGACAGGGGCAGAACTGAGCTGAACAGAGGCCGAACGGCCTAGACGGCGCACGGCGGGGATGACGAGGCGCGAAGGGGTGGCGGCGGAGCGCATGGTGGCGAGCGGCGAACGTGCAGGCGTGCGCGAGCGAGCTGGATGAGCGGCGAGCGGGCGGTGGTCTTCGGCAAGCTGCTGTCTTCGCTTCAGCTCCTGCTTTTGTTCGTTGGTTGCACAAAGAAGAAAGGAGAAGAAGAAGGGCTCGGTCACGTGGGGGAGAAGAGAGAGGAGAGAGAGAAGAGAGAAAGAAGAGATAAGAAGCTTTGACTAGTCAAAAAGGAGAGAGAGAGAGAGAGAAGCAAATTTGAACTTGGCAAGGGTGTTCGGTGGGGGAGGGGGAATCGCACGAGAGAAAAGAGGGAAAGAGAGAGAGAGAGAGAAAAAAAGGAAGAGAGAGGGAGAGAAAAGAAATAAAATAATATAACCACATGGTCTTATTCTTTTCTTTTTTTTTTCTTTTCTCTTTCCCTTTCTATTTTCTTTTGGACTTCGATTTTTCCTCCGATAATTTCTTTCTTGAAATTTCGGACTCGGCAATAATTTGATAGACGATGAGACGGTTCTAAAAATGAATTGTGACACGCCCGACTATTCGATTCCCAAAACCGAATTAAATTTCATGATTAAAATTGACTGGACGCAATTTTAGTCCAATCCAACCAATTAGGTAGCTTTTAGGGATTTTACCGCAGTTATATCCCTTAACGGCTTCACCCAATAGGTTAGCTAACTCGTGAGTGATCAGCTCAGAGAAAAAGGACCATAGGCGCGCCGACGATATGCACATTTCACTTTATCAAAAATGGGTCGAATTTCAGGATGTCACAAACCTTATGGGTAAGAATAGGGGGTATCCCCCCGGGATGGAGAGTCGAACCTATATACCATGATCTGGGCAGAAAGATAGGCCAGGTTCAGGAAATTCAGCTGGAATCTATGGGAAATGTTCAAAAAAAAGAAGCAAGAGTCAGAGTGGAAATTGATTTATCTAATCCTTTAAAATCAGGGGCTATTCTGGATATTAGTACTAAATGGTTGTGGGTTGAATTTAAATATGAGAGATTACCTCATTACTGCTATTCATGTGGCAAAATTGGTCACTATGCATTAGATTGTCCCAAAATCCCTTATGCAGAATCACCATGTGTAGCAAACAAAATCAGGCCCTACGGACCCTGGTTGAAAACAAAAGCAAGTGAACACAGCCCTTATTGGGAAGCTTTTTATGGAAACATTGACGAAGAACTCATAGTTGAAGAAACCATACCCGTGGAACCTTCTACAGCTAATGAGGCAATCCCAACAGCAAGAGAGAAGGATCAAGACATGCAAATAATAGCCTGTAGTAAAAAGAGAGCAGAAGTTTCAATGAAACCTGTGACCATGGATGCAATTATAACTACTCAGAAGGCCTCCAAGGAGTCTAGAAAGCATATTATTGGCACAGAAGATTCTTTGAAGATAGGCAAAAGCAGCAAGAAAAGTATGAAGGTACAGAAAGCAAAAAAACAAAAGTGTATACCTGACCCAACTCCTCTCCTCATAGATGACTTGGATCTGATGGACACTCCAGTAAAGTTGCTCCAAGATGGTGTAGAATGGGCTCTGGTGGCTAGCCCTAATAAGCCACCCAAGACGAAATGAAGTTAATAAGCTGGAATTGTTAGGGGTTGGACAACCCCCTGACAATTCAGGAACTTAGAGCTCTAAATGCTCTTGAACAGCCTGGTTTAATTTTACTTATGGAGACAAAAAATAAAGCAACAATGGTGGAAGGTATATGCAGAAGATTACAATTCCAGTATTTATTTCTAGAAAATCCAACAGGCATAGCAGGGGGATTGGCTTTGATGTGGAATGACTCCGTAACATTGCAGGTGAAAGATAGTTCTAAACAATATATAAATGTGGAATGTACTGAAGTAAGGAGAAATATGATGATGCAGATTACCTTTGTTCATGCTTCCACAAATTTTGGAGAAAGGCAACAACTATGGCAACTCTTAAAGGCACTTAAAACCCAGAATTCAACTCCATGGATATGCATAGGGGACTTCAATGAGATCTTATATGTATGGGAAAAGGTGGGGAAGAGAGAAGCAGATAATACTAGAATTGCAGTTTTTCGACACATTTTGAATGAGACATCCTTGATAGATATGGATAGCCATGGCTGCGCATTCACTTGGGCAAATAAAAGAGAAGGGGAAAAGTTAGTAAAAAAAAGGCTTGACATGATGCTTTGTACATTGGAATGACACATAACTTTTCCTGAAGCAGAAATTCATGTGTTACCAGCAATAGGATCAGATCACAGTCCTCTTGTCCTTCGATTATATTAGGAACCTAGAAAAAGAAAGAGGGATTTTAAGATAGAGGCTTACTAGATTGAAAATGAGGAATATCATGACCTTATTATTCAAATATGGAATCAGCCCTCTATTACTACACTTACCTTTTCGAAGAAACCCAGGGAGACTGCTGTAGAATTAATCAAGTGGAGTAAAGAGAAATATGCCCATGCACCTAGAAGGCTAAAAGAACTAAATCAGACTCTTACTGAGATTACAAATCAACCAGATCAGCATAGTACTCAGAAGCAAGTTCAAAGCATAATACACCAAATTGATACACTGAGGAAGCAAGAAGAACAATACTAGGGATTGAGATCTCGAGTGAAATGGCTACAATGGGGAGATAAAAACACTTGCTTCTTTCATGAGACTACAGTCCAGAGGAGACGCAGAAATAATATAACAATGCTTTAATTGGAAGACAACAGATGGTGCTGTGATCCAGAAGTACTCAAAACTCACATTCAAGCTTTCTACAGCAATATATACAAAACAAAAGGGCACAAACATTACCAACCAGTCCTGAACCAATGTCATTCTCCTATTAATGAAAGAATTAATGTAGAGCTAGAGGCAAACCCCATGATGGAGGAGGTGCAAGCAGTAGTGTTTCAGCTGGGTGCTTTGAAAGCCCCAGGCCCAGACGGGTTCAATGGCCTGTTTTGCTAGAATTCATGGGAAGCATTAAAATTAGACCTATTCTAGCTAGTGCAGAATTTCTTCAGCACAAGTATTATGGACCCGCTGCTTAATTGAACTCATATATCATTAATCCCTAAAGTGAAAAATCTAGAATCCATCAGTCAATTCAAACCAATCAGTTTATGTAACTTCAGCTATAAAATTATTTACAAAATACTAGCAAACAAATTGAAGAAGTGGCTACCAGAGATAATAGAACCAAAGCAAAGTGCATTTGTACAGGATAGACAAATCCAAGATAATATCCTAATCGTGCAAGAAGTTTTACATCAGATGCGCATCACCAAGCGAAGGAGAAAACATCAAGTAGTTTTAAAGCTAGATATGCAGAAGGCATACGACAGGGTAGAATGGGATTTTGTTAGAGATTGTATGCTAAAAATGGGTTTTTCAAGGAAATGGGTTGCTCTTATAATGCAATCCATAACAACAGTGACATTTAATGTGAAGTTTAATGGTGCACCTACCCCTTTTTTCACCCCTTCCAGAGGACTGAGATAAGGTGATCCTTTGTCACCCTATCTCTTCATACTAATTTCAAATGTGTTATCATGGATGATGCAAAAAGTAGTAGCATATGGCAACCTTCAAGGAATATAGCTGACTAGAACATGTCCTAGACTATCTTACCTGTTATTCGCAGATGATGCTATCTTCTTCCTAGAAGGTACTCTAATGGAGTGTCAGAACCTAACACTTACACTGAATCAATATTGTCATGCAACAGGGCAAGCTATAAACTTAAATAAGTCAGGGGTGTCTTTCAGCAAGCATTATCCTGTAACCTTATGGAGGAACTTGGCTCAAGAACTGCGAGTACCTGTTATCGAAAAGACAGGTAAATATTTAGGGATTCCTACAGAATGGGGGCAATCGAAAAAGGATATATTTGCATGGATATTAACTCGAGTAAATTCAAAATTGGAAGGATGGAAGGAAAAACTACTTACTAAAGCAGGAAAGGAAGTGTTGATCAAGAGTGTAGTCCAGGCCACCCCATCCTCTGCAATGGTGATTTTTAAACTGCCAGTGTCCATCTGCAGAGCAATTAAAAGGAGAATAGCGTCATTCTGGTGGCAGAAAGGAGATAGTAAATGAGGGGTGCACTGGAAAAATTGGGATGCTCTAAAAAGAAGGAAGGATGAAGGAGGTTTGGGTTTTAAAGACCTGATTACTTACAATGATGTGATGCTTGGTAAACAGGCATGGCACTTACACCACTCCCCAAACGCTTTGTGGGCCAAAGTCTTCAAGGGCATCTATTTCCCATATGGCAATGTCTGGACTGCTCAGAATGGCCAGAGAGTGTCATGTGGCTAGTGGAGCCTCCTGAAGGATCGAGAGACAATCGAAGACAATATAAGATAGGCAGTTGGGGATGGGAAATCCATTAAAATCAAACAGGATAAATGGTTACAGGGGATTATTGAGGGCCAACCAGAACAACACAAAACCTACCATGGTAGCTGATTTGATCAATGATACTACATGAGAATGGAATCAGCCTTTGATAAAACAGTTGTTTGAGGAAAATATAGCCAACGGAATTTTAGCCATCCCCCTAAGCACGAACCCTAAACCTGATCACATACTGTGGACAGGAAACAGAGCAAGATCATTCTCTGTAAAAAGCGGATATAATAGGGCGTATTTATCAGCTACAAGGAAAAATCAATACCATGCCTCTTGTTCATACTTGCCTCCATGCAACCTATGGACGCAGATCTGGAGTCTCACAGTACTGCCGAAGATCAGAACCTTCCTCTGGAGTATCTGTCAAAACGCGATTCCAACAAGGGAGAATCTATACAAAAGAAAAGTCATCCCAGATCCTTTATGTCAGATTTGTCACACACAAGTCGAAACCACATAACATATTTTCTTATTCTGTCGATGGACAAAATAGATCTGGGAGGATCAGAGGTTGCATGGCATAAATCTCCAAAGAAACATAAAGCGAATAGATCAATGGCTGGTGGAGGTTTTTCAAGAAAAAAGGGAGGTACTTGTACGGGTGTTCATCGGGCTGGTTCTTTGGTAGATCTGGAAGGCTAGGAACTCATGGATCTTTAGGGGAAAACACCCACAGCCTCCAGAAATCATCGAGCTCGCACAGAACTAGAGTATTACTATGACGCGGGGGATGAAAAACTAGAAGAACAAAAGTCAAGATTAGATCTTACCAGTGCGTTGGAACCCCCTGAAAAATCGAGAGGTGAAAATGAATGTAGATGCGTTATGGATGCTAGGAGAGTTCCTTGGATCTGTAGCAGGAATCGCACGGGATGAATCTGGATTTGTAGTCGAAGGGTTCACGGCCGAAGTTAGGGTTTCCTCGGCGTCTCAAGCGGAAGCCGAAGCACTTCTCCACGGGATACGTTATCTGAAGGAGATAAGTTCGAAGCGTGTGGGGGAGGAGAAAAGTCAGATAGTTTGGTGGACATGTGAGAGCGACAGCTCATCGGTAGTAGACTTTGTGCTGGGCTGGGCCGAGACTCCTTGAAACCTGCATGAAGTAATCAAATGCTGCCAACAAGAATTATCCCAGTGTAATTATATCATCGTCGGATCCTGCCCTCGAGACGCAAACCGCACAGCCGACTGGCTAGCACGTCAACATCGAGAAAGGAAATTGCCCGCAAATTGGAGGTACTCTCTCCCTCTATCTCTTGTGGATATTTTATGTTTGGACTGTAAGCTATCGTTGCATTCTAAGACTAAGTAATATAATGCATATATATGCTTTTCGACAAAAAAAAAAAAAAAAAAAAAAAAAAAACTTTATGAATGCGATCTAGAGATCTTTTATTGACTTAATCCAATGATTATCATGAAAGGCAATAGGTCAAAACCATAGATTCTTTGAATCGAGCCTAAAGGGCTAAAATGATCAAATTTGTAATTTAATAGATAAAATTGTAAATTGATTGAAATTGAGTTAAACTAATATCACAATTGTCTTATCTAATTAATCACCCATGTGTAAGATCACCTAATATGTTCAAATTAACCTCGAATTGGAGTGCTCAAGTTGACGTAAAAAATGAAGTTAGGCTAATATCAAAATTAGACCTAGATTTATGAAATTAAATCATAACCTTCAATGGATCAATTCGAATTTTGCCAATTAAAGCCTAATTGCTTGAATTTTTTATACTTGAAAGAGTAAAATTCTTCAAATCGAGAAATTCTGATGTAAATCTCCCCAAATCGATTTCAAATTTGGACTTATCTTAAGAAAATGAGTGAAGAACAACCGTCCGTTCGCAATTCATAAAGAATGGATTTTGGCCCCCTAATTAAGGCTCAAAACAGCAATTTGTACTTTGATTGAGCAATTCGCGAAACAGAATGCATGAGTGGATTTAAACTAGTCCTTAAACCAAATGTTGAAGAATGAACTATACCTAATTATAATTATAAAAGTAATTTGATTTTTGGCTAATTTAGAACCTAAAACCGAAAAATTCAGAAAACAAGGTTTCTTAATCGGTTTTTGTAAAATTTTCTACATCAAAGTCAAATTGGTATTAAAATATATATATATATGAGAATTTTTTATTTTTCCAATTTTTTTGGTCAAAGGTTTGACTAAAAATCAACATTTTAGTTAACTTTTAATTTCACTTTTATCACAGAGAAGTTGGAGTCATTTAATTTATATGTCATTTGTTCAGTTTAGTGATCAACTTGCTGATGTGTTTACTAAATGATCAAAGGTTAAATCATTTCATATTATTTTAGTCAAGTTGGGCGTGAGTGATATATGCTCCAATTTGAGGGAAAGTGTTGAGAGTATTTAGCCAATTGAATATATTTGTCTATTTCCTTTATTATTTTATGT
This sequence comes from Eucalyptus polyanthemos subsp. polyanthemos, assembly GCA_017140185.1. NCBI lineage: Eukaryota > Viridiplantae > Streptophyta > Magnoliopsida > Myrtales > Myrtaceae > Eucalyptus > Eucalyptus polyanthemos. Next base: position 54,356,083 of record CM029461.1, on the reverse strand, counting down.
ATGATGGTAATAAGAGAGAGATTGTAATTTTGGGCTCTTAGCTTTATTATGAATAGATTGCTTGGTTTACGTCACGTCGACCCAACCAAGCATTTCCCACGATTTTTTTAGGTCTCCTAACATATTAGAATTCTAAAGATGTCATGAAACAAAGGAATAAGACTTAGAATAAGACTCAAGAAAATGGGGATGACCGCCCATCATACGTCCAAATGAGCTTGCAAATTTGTTATCAAGAACTCATTGCATATTCTCAAACTTCATTCCTTGTTCAAATCCTTTTGATCTAGCGGCATGAAGGGGCGAGAGAAGGGCAGAAAAAATGATAGACTTAGGTATGACCAGAAGCTTTCCTCCTGCATATATTCTAGTGCATCAGCGACACTGCAACCTGTTTGGATTAGCGTCAGATATAGCGCGAACAATCCTGCCACAGTCGAAACTCCGACTGTCCAGTTGCTGAAGTAGTAATGAACGAGGCGCCCTCCGAGCTTCGCGCGAGCGCTCATGAAGTAGACGTCAATGTCTTCGCACACCACTTTGTGCAGATACGACTCTTCTCCATCCCAGTCCACTTCTCTGCACAGCTTGTTCACCAGATTCGCCGCCTCTTCGTTGCTTCCGAGGGAGTGGTGGACTATGCCTTTGTAATGGAGGATTTCCACATCGTCCGCCGAGTTCACAAGCCCGTCAAAGAAGAACAGATATGCCGTCACGTCGGGTTTGCATTTCTTGTGGCATTGCTCGAAGGCCACCATGTTGCGGAACAAGGTGCCTCTGCGATCGTCGATGTGGAGTGGCGGAATCTTCAGGAACCTTCCCTCGGATTGGACGTCAAATGCCCTGTCATTGGGTGATTTCTCAAGGACTACTCCTGCTTCCTTTAACGCAGTTACAGATCGGATCATGTGCGCTTGCCTTTTCCGGTCCTGACCCTGTATCTCCGGGAGAATACTGGATCGGAAAAGATCAAGAAAGTGACAGGCCCCATTCATTGTGGTGGCACCGGCAGCATTTGTATGAGAGTCCCTCTGCAGTGACGGATTGAAGAACTTCAAAGCGAGGCCCTGTAGGGAAAGAATCGGGTATTCACATTGAGAATTGGCATTGACCAATTTGAGTAATTTTTGTAGAACTATCATTGGGAGCCGGTTTTCAAGCTTGATTAAATCGCGGCGCAGCGTTGGCAACATCCACCTTTGAAGAAGGGATGAAGAAGAACAGCTGCCGACCTCCCTCAGGAGCTGCAGGATAAAGCAGCCATCGATGGTCATCATCTCAATGAACTCGTCTCTGCTCAGTTTAACATCGTCTGCGTAACAACTCCAAGCCTTCGGTTCTAGTTTCTCCATTGCCGAAATCACTCTGTCTAGTTCGTCTCCACCTTCTTGTCTTGACTTGAAAACTCTATGGAAAATTTTTAGCTTTACCTCCTCCATTTCTTTCAAGTCTTGATCTCCACGATGATAAGGGCCGATCGATACAATGCTTGGATCATATGCCTTTGCCTCTACTTGACGCAGTTTCGCGCGGACTCGGTAGATGCAGACATTGCCTCTCTCTTCAGGAATCTTGGCATTCAATTTCTTCAGCAGGGAGGATTTGCAATGCTCATGCACCTGTGATGAGGTTGAGGCACATCTTCTGAAGATAGCTTCAAAGTTCTGCTTCAACCCCCAAATGTTCCTCCCTGCCATCTGCAAAATTGAGTTCTTGGGTTTGGAGGGAGGGGAAAAGAGACCTTTAAGCAGTACGAAGTCAACAGGTTAATTTATTTTTCTCCTTTTCTTTCTGGGTAATCGAGAGAAATGCAGGAGATCAATTGTTTTTTTGCTTCCTGCAGTAGACTTTCTCGAGTCAACGAGAGCGCGACTTTGAACAAGAATATTAAAATTTAGGTCTAGGATTCGGAAATTACTAAATTAACCCATACCTAACTCATTTTTGGCTTGTACCGTGAAGTTTCTTCATCATATGTTTTGCTCTCTTTTCTTACAAAGTTCTTGCTTTGGTTCCATTTTAAATCAATTAGTCTGACCCTTGAATTTAATTCACTCAAGGTATTATTTGCTTTGGTGCCGTCTCATGCTAAGATTTACAATTTATCTTTTGGCCTGCAAACTTTTATAAAAGGTCATCAATGCTATTATGTCAAAAGATGTTTCTAATGAATTAAATTTCTGTTCAACATACACAATTTAGAAACTCTCTCCCTTTATTCGGTGTGTAATTTTATTCATTCTTGCCCCCTTTGCCAATATTGAAATTTGCCGGGAGCCTCTTTTTGTCCGGGCCTTCTCACCTGAGTGGCCAATCCTGCCTTTTGTCCTTTGGCATACATGTATGCATTTTTCCAAGAGGTCACCTACCTGAGCACTCTAAACATTGTAGTTCCTCTAGAAACTTGCCTCTCGAGTTGCTTTTCATCCGGACTTTCTTTCCTCATAATCACTTCCCCTCTCATTGGACTTAGTCGTTACAATTAATAAGATACCTGAACTTCACTGGATGCTTCCAGTATAGGCTAAAACCCTTTGCTAGAACCCTTCGGGAGTGTCATGTTAAGGTTGATCAACAAAAGGTAACAAAACTGAAATTATTGCAAGGATTTTTGTTTTTTTTTTTTTTTTTTTTTTAGGTCGATGATTTTCAGTACTTCAAAATGGTGCTCTTTAGTCGGTAAAAGGGCTGAGAAACCAACATTGACAAGCCTTTACAAGTTCTCGGATTCTCAAGAGTTAAATTTGTAAAATATGGGTTTGAAAATTTGAAAAGAGGGAAAAGGAAAAAAAAAAAGAGAAAAGAAAAGAAAAGTTGACAAGTCAACAAAAGAAGAAAAAAAGGGACGCTTGGCTCTTCTAAAGGAGAGAGAGCTCTCGCGAAAGAAAAAGAAGAAAGGTAGCAAAGCGGGGACAAAAAAGGAAAGAAAGAGGGAAGAGAGAGTGCGCTTTCGCACCTCAACTATGTATCCCAAAATGAGAGTTTGACAGTTCAAGTAATCTTTACTATTTGATTGTAGGTGTTCTGAGATGAGTGATGCTATCTTTTGTTCCAAACTACAACTTCATGTTCGAAAGTGATTTATTATGAGTCATGAAATATTTTTATTGCATAAAAATCTGAATTGGGCATTTACTGCTTTTCAATTGTTTGAGAATGGCTTGAGAAGCGTAATATGAAAGATGTGATAGTTTGTATTAATTACGAATGATTTATGGAATGAGTTCTAAAATAATTTGGAAAACGTTTAATAAAAGAAGTTTTGAAATGTTATTGGTTTATATAAAATGAATTCCGAAATGATGTGAGAAATGTCTTGTGAAATATATATATTCCGTCTAATGAACATAGTTGGGAAATATGGTTTATTTTGGGTTTACGAAAATTTTTAGTATAAGATTTCGTTGACTTTGATAATGGTTTATGAAGGTGATTTGATTATGTATGTGAAACCGATTTATGATATAACTTGGAATTGGTTTTGTGGAGAGAATTGGTTTGTGAAAGGCTATGTTTTGATTTGTAAAACCAGTTGTGATATGAACTAGTAAAGGACTTAGTATTGTAACTTCGTGGGAACTTCCTCTAGGTCTTGTAGTCAAGGGCTAAGTGTTATATGGTGACTCGAGTCATGTGAGAGCCACTTTTAGGGCTTTATCGATAGACGTTGGTCAAGAACTAAGTGTTACATGATAACATAATTTCGTGAGAGCTATCTTTAGGGCATTGTACCAATGATATGTGTTGGTCAATAGCTAAGTGCTACATAGTAATGCAAATCTTATGGGAACTACCTTTAGGGTCTTGTTCTATTTAAGGTCTAAGTGCTACATGATGATGCTAGTCTCGTGGGAGCCATCTATGGCCTTTAGTTTGGACAATGAAATGGACCATTAATACAGTTTTTAAAAGAGATTAACCATTGATATTTGTATTGTGACGGTGGATTTAAATAAGTATTTTTTATTTATATAAAGCTTGTTGAAAAGAAAGAACTCATATTTAATTTAATATGTACATTGAAGAGTTTGGTTAAGAGTTTATGGTATTGCTTTACACACATGTATATGTGTTGGATTTTTTATGTATCAGTACTGCTGTTTTTAGACTAAAGTTTCTCTATTCTGTTTTTTTTATACTGTTCTAGTTTATTTTCTCACTTAGTCAATTATGTTATGCAGTTGTTGTTGTGTTATTTAGGAAGTTAAGTACTTGTTCAAGTGCAGTTACAAGCTGAATGTATGTGTGTGTGTGTGTGTGTGCAGTTATTTTTTTTTTGGTTTAAGTCGTGTTCTGTACTTGACTTTTTCATTAGAACCTAAGACAGTTTCCATGCTCGTTCTCTCTGTTTCCTCTATTTTTTCATCTTTCTTCCTCGATATCTATAGTTCTGGTTTTTCTGCTTCTTTGCTGCTTTAATCGAATCAACAAGTGGTATCGAGCATCGAATGATCTTGAGGGACCGTGAAGTGAAGCAAGTATTGTAGTGCAAAGAGGTTAGAGGGTGATGGAGACAGTTCAAGTGGTTTTTCTACGATGGCTTCTCCAGTATTTATTGGAGAGAATTATCAAGTATGGGCTGTTAAAATGAAAGCATTTCGGAGGGTCATGATCGTGGGAAGTGTGGAGGATGATTATGAAGTTGCTCCACTTCCAAATAATCCGACCATGAATCAAATCAAGCTTCATAAAGAGAGAACCACAAGGAAAGCCAAGGCAAAATCTTGTATGTATGCTGCTGTCTCGCCTACCATCTTCACCGAGAATTATGAAGTGTGACTCGAAGGTCATATGGGATTTCTTGAAGGAATAATATGAAGGAGATGAGAAGATAAGAGGTATGAAGGTGCTGAATCTCTTGAGAGAATTTGAGAGACGGCAGATGAAGGAATCTAAGTCAGTGAAGGAATACTCAGATAGGCTAGTGGGAATAGCTGATAAAATCAAAGTTTTGGGAACTGATTTGAGGGATGATAGGCTTGTTCGGAAGATCCTAGTGTCTCTTCCAAAAAATTTGAAGCTACTATAGCTTCTCCGGAAAACACAAGGGATTTGGCCGATATAAAACTTGCGAGTTGCTGAATGCTTTGCGAGCACGGGAGCATAGAAGACTAATGAGGAGAGAAGATCATGTTGAGGGGGCATTGCAAGCCAAAGTAAAGCAAAATGATGGAGGCAAAGGGAAGAAATGGATTCAGTTTAAGGGAAATATTGCTGATTCGAAATTTTTACCAAAAGAAGGAAATGCTTTGGTGGATCTAGCAAATGGAAAAATAATAAAAGGCCATGTCGATCTTTGTGGTGGAACCAACCATTAGTCCTTTAGATGCTAGAAAAGGCCGATACGAGGTGCGAAGATGCCACAAGTTGGGTCATATGGAAGCTATTTGCAAAGGGAAAGCCTATCAAAACGGGAGAAGCACAAGTGGCGGTGAGTGAAGTTGATGAAGAGCACTTATTTGTTGCTTCAGCTGGTGAATATTCAGTCGAAAATAGTACATGGCTGATAGATAGTGGTTGTACTAATCACATGACCGGCAACTTAGAGCTATTCAAGAGCATAAACAAAACAAGTAAAGTCCAAAGTCGAATTGGCAATGGATAGCATATTGAAGTTCGGGGTAAAGGTGTAGTTGTTGTTAAAGGAAACCGGGGTGAAGTTAATCGGGATGTCCTCTTTGTGCCAAATATTGACCAGAAACTGTTAAGTGTTGGTCTCGTTAGTGGAGAAGGGCTATATTGTGAAGTTCGAAGGAAGGGAATGTCTCATTAAAGATACTCGACAAAGCAATGAAGTCTTGAGAGCTCAAATGAGGGATAAAATTTTTGTGTTCAAGCCAAATGAGATGCAGCAGATGGCTTTGAAGTGTACAGAAGAGAATATAGAGCTATGGCACAAAAGATTGGGGCATGTTCATAGGAGGAGTATGCTGATTATGCAGAAAAATGGCCTGGTAGATGATTTACCAAGCTTGAAGGAAGAGCTTCCACAATGCGAACCCGCCTTCTTGGCAAACAAGCCGATTTCCCTTCAAAGGAGGAGTCTCGAAGACATATCAAAAGCTGGAATTAGTTCACACCGATGTGTGTGAACCTATGTCTGAACCTTCTTTAAATGGAAGCAGGTATTTTATTACTTTTACCGATGATCGACTAGAATGAGCTGGATCTATTTTCTGCAAGCTAAGACTGAAGTAGCTGATGTATTTATGAAGTTTAAAGCATTAGTTGAAAATCAAAGTGGGAAGAGAATCAAAGCTCTCAAGTCAGACAATGGATCTGAGTATACAGCTAACAAATTCAAACTAATTTATGAGCAAGCTGGAATTGTATAGCAATTTACAGCTCCTTACTCACCTCAACAGAATGGGGTTAGTGAGAGAAAAAATAGAAACATTATGGAGATGGCCAGATGTTTGATGCAGGAAAAGAATTTGCCTAAAAGTTTTTGGGTTGAGGCAGCCAACACTGCTGTATTTCTTTTAAATAGATTACCTACAAAAGCTTTAAAGAAACTAACACCTCTCGAGGGTGGCAAGACACTAAACCTTCGTGAAAAATTTGAAGGTTTTTGGAAGTTTGTGTTATACTCATATTCCGATGTCAAAAGGGATAAGCTTGATAAAAAGGCTGAGATTGGAATTTTTGTTGGATATAGCTCTCAATCAAAAGCTTACAGAATTTTCTATCCAAAGACAAGGAAGATTACCGTGAGCGAGATGTTATGTTCTTAGAGGAAGATGAATGGAATTGGTTAAATGGAAGGAACACGAATTGAAGCACTTTGAAAGACAACCTGAAACCGATGTGGAGACTAATGAAATTACGGGGAAATGGAAGAAAGTATAGATGATGAACCTGTAAGAGGCACAAGGACACTTGCTGAGATCTATGAAAGGAGTAATGTGGCTGTGCTCGAACCATCAAATTTTGCTGAAGCCAAGGAAGATCAGAAGTGGTTTGCAGCAATGCAGGAGGAGATGAAAATGATTCAAAAAAATCAGACTTGGGAATTTGTAGACAGGCCATTAAATAAGAATGTAATTGGAGTTAAGTGGGTCTTTAGGACAAAACTCAATCCCGATGGCTCGTTAACAAGTATAAAGCAAGGCTGGTTGTGATAGGCTATGCTCGGGTATGGGGAGTAGACTATTCTGAAACTTTTGCTCAGTTGCAAGGCTGGACACAAAGAAGACTCTTGTTAGCCGTTGTGGTCGAGAAGGGTTGGACTATTTTTCAGCTTGATGTCAAGTCTGCATTCTTAAATGGTGAGCTTGAAGAGGAAATTTTTGTTGAACAACCTGAAGGGTTCGTGTTAAAGGGCAAGAAGAGAGTGTATACAAATTGCATAAAGCTTTATATGGTGAAGCAAGCTCCAAGAGCCTGGTATGGAAAAATTGATCGATATCTACTGGATTTAGGTTTTAAAAGGAGCTTGAGTGAGTTCACTCTTTATATTAAGAAAGTGAATCATAGTGTGGTAGTTCTGTCTCTATATGTGGATGATCTTTTGGTAACAGGAAATGATGTTCAGCTGATAGAAAATGTTAAGCAAGGCTTATTTGCTGGTTTTGAGATGACAGACTTAGGAAAAATGGCTTACTTCTTAGGTCTGGAAATCAAGCAAAGTCCTTATGAAATCTTCATTTGTCGAGGAAGTACTTAAAGGAAATTTTGAAGAAGTTTCAAATTGAAGAATGTAGAAGTGTCAAGACACCTATGGCAAAGAAAAGAGAAGTTGCGGAAGAGTGATGGAACTGAAACGTGGATGTCTCGATGTACGTAAGTCTAATAGGTTGTCTCATGTACCTCACAAGCAACCAGACCGGACATTCTATTTACCGTAAGTGTTCTGTCAGATTTATGAGTGATCCAAGTCAGCTTCATTTGATTGCAGCTAAAAGGATTTTAAGGTATTTGAAAGAAACCATGTTTTTTGGAGTGAAGTTTCAAAGGAGTCAAGAATTCAATCTACAAGGTTATTCTCGATAGTGATTGGGCTGGCTCGATGGATGATATGAAGAGTACATCCGGGTACCGTTTCGAGTTTAGGATCGCCCTTGTTTCACTTGGTGTTCTAAAAAGCAAGAAATTGTAGCTCAATCTATGCGAAGCGAGTTTATAGCTGCTCGCAGCTGTAAATCAAGCCTTATGGCTGAAGAAGATAATGAAAGATCTTTGGCTGAACTCCAATGAATGTATCGAGATCAATGTGGATAACCAAGCTGCAATTGCAATATCTCGTAACCCAGTTTTTCATGGCAAAACTAAGCATTTCAAGGTCAAGTTCTTCTTTCTACGTGAGGTGCAACAAAATGGTGAGGTCATGCTGATTTATTGCAAATCGAAGATCAACTTGCTGATATGTTCACTAAGCCACTTCAAGCTGGAAGATTTGAGGCATTGAGAAAGAAAATTGGAGTATGCAACACTCTTTTCGATCAAGGAGGAGTTTGTTGGATTTTTGATGTATCGATCGCTGTTTTTAGACTAAAGTTTCTCGTTCTGTTTTTTTATACTGTTCTAGTTTATTTTCTCACTTAGTCAATTATGTTATGCAGTTGTTGTTGTGTTATTTAGGAAGTTAAGTACTTGTTTAGGTGCGTTACAAGCTGAACGTGTGTGTGTGTGTGTGTGCGTTATTTTTTTTTTTTGGTTTAAGTCGTGTTCTCGTACTTGACTTTTTCATTAGAACCTGCAGAAGACAGTTTCCATGCTCTGTTCTCTCTGTTTCCTCTGTTTTTTCATCTTTCTTCCTCGATATCTATAGTTCTGGTTTTTCTGCTTCTTTGCTGCTTTAATCAGAATCAACAATATGCATAGTGGTTACTTGATTTGCTTAGAAGATATGTAGAACTCATTGACTTATTTGCTCACCTCTCTCTATTCCAATTTTTTTGTGTTCAGATACTCTCGACCCGCATCTGCGTTGACCAGGGCAAGTTGCTCAAGGAAGAGGCCATGGCCGAGGCCGAGCAGTCCAGCAGGCTCGCTCGGGTCAAGTGAGTGCTTTTGTTTGTGCCTGTGTTTTTGGGTACTCGTTCCAGTGTGTGTGCAAGGGTGCGATCGTCTATCTTTTCGCTTAATTTTGACTTGGTTGCCTGTTCCCGGCAGCGGATAGGTGTACTAATTGATTGGTCGAGCAAAGTTGTTGACTTTCCTTGCTTATTGGATTTGTTGCATCGAATATATGGTGAATTTATAAGGAACTTGTCTCTTTGTTTTCTGTTTCTTGGTTTATATTATGTACATTGTGAGGAATATGTTTGTTTTGCTGAATTTTTCTGAAAAGTTCGTTATTTGTAATTGGATCGTACACCTTGTTGGACTGGCCTTGTAAAATATAATGTGGTGAATGGCAGCTGGCCTTTAGAAAGCAGGCTTCTGCTGCTCTCTATCTCTATTATTCTTTCCATTCTCTTTGTTAATCGGTTGATGGTTTTGATAAATCTTGCTTGGAGTGATTAAGGGGGGCTCATATTTGATGAGGCTAAGAATTCTCTACATTCAGTGTATCAATTACATCTCCCTTTCTCTTTTACCGATGGCAGCGAGCTTCGTATTCTTGTTATAGGTGAAGGAATTCGAAATGCCTTGGCTTTTCTAGAACAGGTCTGAGTCAAATAGCAATGCAATTTGTGGTCTTAGGATGAGTGTATCTGAGTTCAAGAGATGCCTTCCTTGGTTAATACTGCTCAGTCTGAAGCTTTTGGCGTTTTTGTGGCGCAGAAGTTTTGAAGTAGCTTTGATGTATCGGAAGATGCTTTCTCCTCATTCCAAGCTCACTTTAACTCTTAGGGGCCACCACCAAATCAATCCTTCATCAGGTATTTCGCATGCATACTCAGTTTAGTTTTCACCCCTTTTTAGCAACTTTGCGTATAGTCATGGGACCAGTCAACATTCTTAGTGTGGTGTATGTTACTTAACTCATGAGGCAGTACATCTTGATACTTAAAGAGGCATTCGGCTCCGAGCAGGGGACTTTATTATTATTCAAAAGGTGACTGCATGTCTTGATAAAGTGACTTGTTTATAGTTATGCCATAAAATTTCTATGCTTGGCCAGAAGCACTGATGAGCCTAGCAATCTGGATATACATACCTACAGATGTTCATTTACATGGACATGCTTATCTGCTCTTGTAGTACACTTTCCTGTATTATTTTTTGATGATATTGGCCAGCGTATTTGTTGTTTTCAGAGACAGTAGTCTTTCTGGCTACTGGGCGTGTATGTGCATATCCACTCATATAATTAAATGTGTATCTCCTTCTAAACACGGAGCAGCTGCCACTGCACTGGCTAAGAGACATGCAGATGGGTAATCTTCACTGGAAGACTTCAACATAGAACTTGAAGATCAGAGTGGAAAGAAAGTAAATATGGGATCTGAAACTGATCAGAGGTTTGGCAGTAGACTAATTTGTTTTCAAAATATCCTTTCTCAAGCAGTCTTTTCTCACAATCTGCTGTTTAGCTGCTATTGTTTTGAATTGGCATTTAAAAAACTTTTTGGATTTTCTCCAGTGCTGTGATGATGGGCTTGATGCTTCACTCAAATGCAAATCAATTTATAAGGAGGCAAAACTATGAAGATGCATTGGAAGTTCTTACTATGGGTGAGGTCCGTTACTGGTGCTCTGTGGTTACTTATGATAATCTAAGCATTTTTGGCCTTATCCAGTACCAAGCTTCAATGCTTCTTAATCTGTAACATGCATAATGTGGGAATTGAGGTGTATTGTGAGGGATGTCATTTTGTAGAAGAGTTTATCAACTGTACAGATTAATAGTTGGTTGCATATACTTAAAAAAAAGTGGTGCCACCTAGTCCTTTCCCATTAGAATGCCATAACTTGCTACTGAATTGATGTGATGCCCTGTTGCAATTGAGTTTAAAAATCAGAATATATTACACGATGCTAACCAAGGTTTCAGAAACAAGAATAACTTTTAAACAAGAAAGTCAATCATAACTCAAATTGTTCCTTGTCTAAAATCTAATATTGTGAAAGTAGGCTTGTTTGATTATTGTTGGAATATTACCCACTATTAGTTATATGTGCACCAGATGGTCTATTATGCCAGATATATAGGTGAAGGACCAATTCTTACTTGGTATGTACTTTGGGACGAGGTCATACTATACATGATATACTTTCCACAAGAAAATCTGATGAATAGCTCCACACCAAAATATTTTGAACCTTAATTTACTATTTCGAGTGGTAAATTTGCCATAAGAAGGATATGTGATTCAAATTGTGGATCGGAATGATCAGTGTACTCTGCGAGTGATATTACTAAATAATATAGTAACCACGCAACGTATTTCTGAGTTAGCCGGTGCATTAGTCTGACTGTAAAAGATTTTTTCTTAGATTCATGACACATTATACTATCACAAAAGTATAGAATGTATCCATTGTAATAGATGACCCAAATCCGGGCCCAAAAGCATACACCAATATGATTTAGCACAAGATTAAGCCCACAAAGGTAGCGCCATTATTATTTTTCAATACATATTAATTATCTATCAGAATGACTAAGCATGCCTACCATGTGCTGCATGCTAGATCAACTGGGAATAATTGCCTGGACATTCTCCTTTGCATGTCTTGCCCACATTTGGATCTCAACCATCACTTTTTATTAATATATATTGTCATGACCAATGTTCTTATAACAGAATGAATGTCCCCTCAAAACTGCTTGTCAAAGCTGCATTTTTTGTATGTTCGTAGAAACCACCATAAAGCGTTGAAGTAATTTCTTACTACGAAAAAGGAGGCCGGCTTCTTTTTTCTCTTGATTGTTGTTTCTATTACTTTGATTGACATACCGCCTGTTACGTTTTTCTACCAATTTGTAAAAATGGCAGCAGTGCTGACCTTCTCGTATGAATGGAATGTTTACAATAGAATTCATACATTTGCGCCAATCTGGGCCTCGATCCGGGTTGGTTCTTGCTCGCATTTTGGCCTAGACATCAAGACAACAAATTTGTTCTCTTTCATACTGAACAGGGCATGCCTCAATGCAGTACTTCTTTTTCTAAGCCAGAGCTAAGCTCCTAGCAAAATGTTAGAACCATTCCACAAAGACAGGAACGACGAAAGTAGTCATAAAATTGCAAGTTTGACCGTGAATTTAACCATCTCAGGAGACACTCAAGAACAACTAAACCTTCATAAAAGTCAGATGGAAATCAATGTCCTAACCAAATTGCAGATTGGCCATGAGCCTAAGACTTTGAAGAAGATTCAGTTGTTTGTGTTATATTGTCAAGCAAGAGGAGTTTTACGTCTCGGACGGTTTGCGAATGGACCAAGTGATATATTGAGACGAAAATTTTTATTTGGAAAGGAAAGCAAACTTGTTATGTAGAAACCAAAAAAGTGAGAAGAGACAGATGTGTTTTTCTAGTGTTGTTTGTCATCGCTAGTAGTATGATCACCTAACCAATTAGAGATGAGCAAGGAATTATGTAAAAACACCTTTTCGAAAGAGGGAAGGATCACGCCATGTATTGTCTTCAAGGAAAGTAGAACAAGGCCTTATTTAGTTGTGAAGGTAAGAACCTACACTGGCTTGATAGATCCCACATTGAGGCCAATGTTGATCAACGACAATAACAAATAACAGGAAAAAACCCAATCCTACCATTACTTGGAAATGCAAAGCAAGAGAACCTAAAATGTTTGGCCTCTAGACAATTTTCGAAAACCATCCTGCACAAAATAATAGCATGTGATGAACAAGCTCTGACATGTGGTGATAATCAATTCCACATAGTGAAACCATCCATGCCGCCATTGGGGGTTGATGAATAGAACAACCGGAATTACCAGTCCAATCGTCATGTATGACACTCCAAAGCTGATATAGAATGTCTCTTTGTCTATGAAACCATCTTCTTTAGTTGTCGTGCATGATTTTGTTGCTGAGCAATTAACATTAATGGTTGTCAAGCACTTCTTACTCAATGGTAGTCCACACAGAAGATGGTTTCCATAGTAACTGCTTTCATCTAATGCCCCAAATTGATTTTTGTTTGGTATGGCTCCTGACAAGTTGTTGTAAGACACATTGAAGACTTCTAAGGAATTTAAATGAGTAAGCTCTTCGGGGATAGAACCAATCAAGTTGTTGTAGGAAAGGTCAATGCTCTCTATCTTCGTGAGGCTCGACAATGACATTGGTATACGTCCGGTAAGCTTGTTATGTGACAGGTTCAGCACAAGCATTTCTTGTAAGATTGCTATCTCCGATGGGATCTCGCCACTGAATTGGTTGCAAGAAAGAAGTAGTCCCACCATTTTAAGAAGTGTGTAGCCTTTATAAGAATCAAACCTTCTTTTTGTTGTGAACCCAACAGTATGTGGAGCTTCAAATTCTTCTCTCATTTCTTTATAGAAAGTCTCAGTATGGCTTTTAAATGTCCTCACATAAGACCAAGGTGACCATCCTGTAAGTGGATATGTCATGGATGTTGAAGTTACCTTATCGGTGTAATCTTCTGATAAATTCATGGGTCCCAAGCAATTAGGTAATGGACCAAACAGATTGTTTTCAGAAAGATCGATCATGCTTAAGCTTTTCAATCTGCACAATTGCTTGGGAAATGTTCCATAGAAGCTATTACCTTTCAGTGAAAGAATGCTCAATTGAGAGAGGTTACCTAGCCAATTGGGTATGCTTCCGGAGAACTCATTTTCACTCAAATCCAAGGTCACCAAACGGGAGCTATTAGAGAGCACATGCATGAGTGTACCATTCAATTTGTTCCCATTCAGATGGATGTGACGCACGATCTGTGAGATAAAAAATGATGGTAATGGGCCAAAGAAATTGTTGTCAGACAAATCCAAATACTCAAGGTAACTAACATTGCAGAGTTCTTGAGGGATGAGGCCATCCAAAAGATTTTTGGACAAGTCAAGGGCTGCAAGCGATGACATGTTTGCAATCAATCTAGGAAGCTTGCCTATGAAAATGTTGTTGCTAACGTCCAATTCCAACAAATCTACGAGTGATGAAAGAAAAGAGAGACTTCCAGTGAACAAGTTGTGGTCTAATCACAAATATGACAACCTTGGGTTCATGGTGTGATTGAAAAGTCCAATTTCTCCTTGCAATTTGTTATATGCTATGTTGAGGTAAAACAATGTACTATCTAGTAACTGGATAGGTAGTCCCCCTGAGAAATTGTTGCTAGACAGGTCTAAGCTATATAGGGATTTTATACTACCTAGTTCAGACGGAATATTCCCTTCCAATCTGTTGGTTGATAGATTAAGGTGGAACAAATTTGGGACATTTGTGCAAAATTCGGTAGTGAGCTCTCCTCTCATGTTGTTGTTGGATATGTCCATGCTCGAAAGATTAAAAAGGGTCATTGATGGAACCTTAAATGTCGTAAATAAGTTATTTGCCATAAAAAGCATTTCCAACTTGGTGTTGTTTTCCAACAACCAAGCTGGAAAGGGACCCGGAATGTCATTCGAGGAGAGATCGAAAATTCTCAAGTCATATTGATGCTTGAGAAAGCCCAAAGAAGTCAATTCGAATCCTCTTGATGGACTACTTGACATACTTAAAACCTTCAACTGGAACCTCGGGATCAAAGATGCAACTTTGGTATCAATTGTTAGTTTGGCGTCATCAACAATTAGCACCTTAAGTCTTGAATGGTTTGCAAGTGGACCGAGTGATGAGGAGATATCAAAATGGTTACCCGAAATGGAAAGAAATTCGAGAGACGTAAGACTAGTGAGGGGAGATGACCCGACACTATCTGTAACTTCATTGTCTTCAAGATGCATAATCCGAATAGAGGACATGTTTCGCCAACATGTAGGAAGCCCACCAGTAATTCCGTTAAAGCTAAGATCCAACTCTTCTAGTTTTACCAGGTTACACAAGCCTGTTATTGATATCACAAGTCAATTAAACTATACTAAGATATATCAGTGCATGCAAATAGGACATTCAAGTACATCAAGGATCCATTTCATGTCCAACTTTTACACTGAGAGATCAGAACTTACCATGATCTGATAGGTTGCCACTTAGATCGGTGTTGGATGAGGACAACAATCTAAGAGATGTCAACGAACCAAGGTCGGAAAGGATTCCTATGCTTGTGTTCAACGAAGAACCATCCAAGATGAGTTGTTCCAACTTACTGAAGTTATGGAAATCTTCCCACAAATCAAAAAATTACTAAACATCAAATTTCCTTACGCAAGCATAATCAAGAAATGGTACAAAGATATCATGAGTGAATGGAACTTCTTTAATTAAAAAAAAAAAAAAGTAGGCTCCATTCTTTTCGCAGAAAATATGACTTTTCTAGAAAATGTTATTCGAGAAGTCATGTCTAGGAAAATGATAATATTTTCTAGTGCTCAGCTGAAACCTGAAAATGAACTAGAAAATATATTCCACCGTTTAGTATGAAAAAACTAATTTGATTTTCATTTGTGCACTCCTTTCAATAATATTTTATTTTTATTTTTAAAAAATAGATTTTTTAATGATTTTTCTTTTTCTTTTTTTCCCCTTCTTGTTCGTCCAATCACCGGTCACAGGTGAGGTCAAGATTGCTTGAGGCCGATGAGCTTGAACCTCGTCAAATCGGTGAGCCCTCGGCCTTCAGCAAGCTTGTTCCTCGCCAGTGGTTGGTTGCGGGCCATTGTCGTAGTAAACAATCAATTGAGGAAGAAGGAAAAAAGAAAGATAGAAAGAAAGAAATTGAAAATTAGAAATTCGATTTAAAAAAAAATAGAAAAACAATAATATAACTAAAAAGAGTGCATAGAGGAAAACAGGTCTAGATGAAAGAAAGAAAATGGAAAATGATTTCCTCATTATCCCAACTTTTGAAAATGCTTTTTCCATTAAGGGAAAATATTTTCCTTTACTTATATATTTTCCATGACTCCAACGTTGGAAAATCTGAAAAACATTTTATTGAAAGTTGTTTTCTGTGAAACGAATGGAGCGTTAATGTGAATATACACTCACTCACGAGTCTGACTAACCTTGAGTTGTAATTATTCCTTCTATTGTGTTATATTGAAGAGAAAGGATCCTCAAAAATGATAGTGCCCCTAATGCTCGCATGACGGTCCCCACATGCTTCAAGTGGACATGATCTAGGTGGAGGTTCTCTAAGTGGCTCAAGTTTTTGATGCCTAGCAATAAAATTCCAAGTAATTAACTTGCTTGGCAGTTAAGTGGGGAAAGCACCCACACTGATGCCTCGGGTTAGATATCTTTTCAATCAGCAGAAACATTTGTATACAAAAAGAGAAGAGGATTGTAATATATGACTTGTATATTCTTAATATGAAGCACATCTAAAGATATGAAAGAGCATGCATGAATCGCAATCTAGTCAATTTAATTCATGAATAAAAGCAAGGATTCTGCATGAAAACTGAAACAATACCTTCAACAATAGCCACTGCATCGACTGCATTATAACTTATGTTGAGCTCCTTTAAATTATTGAGATCACCTAATTTGTCCACAAATATTGCTAACTCAAGTCAAGGACGGCGATTTTGTACAGAATTATGAATAGAGAATAAGCTGGAGAAACTATCATTCACATGTAAAGTCCCATTAAAATGTTGTTTGGAGGATAGACACCTGAGAGTCGAAATTGTACCACAAACGGGTAAAATAGAATTATCCAAAGTAAATAATGAAAGCACCCACGCGGATGCCTCGGGATAGGAATCTTTTGAATCAACAAAGAGAAGGGGGTTGCAATATATGACTTCCATATTCATTATGTGAAGCCCATGTAAAGGTATTAAAGAGTCTGCATGACTTGTAGGCTGGTTAGTTTAATATATGAATAAAAATGAGGCTCCTTCCTGCAAATTGAAATGGTACCTTCAATAGTTGCCACTGCATTGATAGCATTATCACTTATGTCCAGCTCCATCAAATCACTACAACCACCTAATTTGTCCACAAATAGTGTTAACTTAAGTCAAGGATGGCGATTTTGTATTGAATTATGAGCAGAGAACAAGCCAAAGAAATTTACCATTCACGTGTAAAGTCCCACTCAAATTGCTGCCACTGAGGAACAGACGCCGGAGAGATGGAATTGTACCGAGAATGGATAGAATAGAATTATCCAATGAGTTACCACTCAAATCAAGCACCTCTAGTTTGCTTAGCCTTGAAAATAGCAGGTTTGGTTCTGCAAACAAACAACGAAAAGCATAAAAATCTGCAGAAATCTATTCAAGTACACGCGTAAATGGGTATTGCCATTTCAAGGGGAAATATGTGGTAGGGTGGCGATTTTGTATTGAATTATGAGCAGAGAATAAGCCAGAGAAATTTACCATTCACATGTAAAGTCCCACTCAAATTGTTGCCACTGAGGAATAGACGCCAGAGAGATGGAATTGTACCAAGAATGGATAGAATAGAATTATCTAGAGAGTTACCACTCAAGTCAAGCACCTCTAGTTTTCTTAGCCTTGAAGATAGCAGATTTGGTTATGCAAACAAACAATGAAAAGCAGTAAAATTCGCGGAAATCTATTTGAGTACACGCTTAAACCGGTATTGCCATTTCAGGGGGAAATATGTCGTAGACTTGTGGATTAATGATGACATGGACATAATCATCTATAATGCAAGAAGTGAGTAAGGACCCAAGCATGGTTAAGTTTTGAGTTCATTAGAAAGTATCTCTTCTTTTATAGGAAATGAATGAGTGGCACATTTATACCTTCTGGTGCAATCCACCCTCCTAAATAGTTGTCGGACAAGTCGAGGCTCTTGAGTTCTTCAAAGGGAAGAAGTAGAGAAGCGTTTAGGTACCAACTTTTGACACCGAAACGGTAATATCTCGTATTGGAGAGCATTAGATGAGTGACTCGCCCTGTGGTGGGATTGCACTCAACACCTTCCCAGCAGCAACAGTTGAAATATGATTCCCCGGCGTCCACCCAATATATCAAGTCCAAGGTGGCATTGAGCGCTAAGAGTGCAACCCTTTCTTGCACCCGACACCCACAAGAGCCACATAAACATGCGATACCCCAAATCACCACAAGCGCCCACAATGCTTTCTTTTTCATGACTACAGATTTGAGTGACCAAACTTTATATGTATCACACTCTTGAGTTAACTTCTTTTTTACAAGTTAGAGCAACTTTATAGGAGTTCAGCGATGCCTATGCTTGAGTGTAGAAGTTGTGGCCATGGCCAAAGTCTTGGTCATCTTTAGTGATGAATGTAGGTCAGCTCTTTTTGGTGACAAGGTTAATTAGCGTATGGGGCGGGGAATGTAACTTACGCAATGACCAAATTTCATTGGTGGGGAATTTTCTGAATGTCTCTATTGGCATAACTTTTTCCACATGTTAAGTTTAGTCTAGCCTAGTCGCTATTGTCATTTATATGACTACTTCAATCTTTATCCAATGAAAAGCATAGGCCTTGTGAATTACTTGGCTCCTGGCTGGAACGCAATATCATGTTGAATAGTTAGAATGCAATTAAATGATGGTAACATGAAAATTAGTAAATGTTAAAGGATTTCTCACAATGAACTGGTTTCTTGCTTGGGAAACTAACATAGGATGTAAATATGGTAATTGAAGTGCTCTCTTCTTATTGTTCAGCACGACTAACTTAGAATGCTTATATTTTCAAGATATTGAAAATTACTACTTTGTAGCTTTTACACATTTCACACTAGAGAACAATCATAATAGATTGCCTTTCGGATTCACAAAAAGTAGCTAGTTTAACTTAATGAGTGCCCATTTAACATTATTTAAATTGCTTCCTTTGTAAGGTTGACGGTGGATTGTCCCAATGAGTCCGTAGGTACAAGCGAAAAACTGCACTAGAAAACGTTTGGAAATTGGATGGTTCTAAACATGGAAGATCTGTTAATCTATTTCGCATTGGAGCTTTTAGGAGAAAGTGATCTTGACTAGAGGCATTTCAAAAGTAGACATGTTGCAAAATTAACGCGAAAATTAAGAAGATCTTGCTATTAGATCAACGCACGAACATTGAAGAAATAAACGGGAAATGTCAAAGATACCAAATATTTACGAAATTTGATCCGAGTGTCGATATTTATCCGGCAAAAGAACGTTTCAAGTGCCATAACTTTACTCAAAGGGACACTTAAGTGCATAACTTACAAAATGTACACTTAAGTGCCACATTTGAAGAAAAACGGATCACTTGAGTACCACTCTGGCCAAACACTGACGTGGCATTTTTCTGACGAAGCGTGCCCAAAACGACACCGTTTTGCACGTTGACATGGCCAAATAATGCAAAAACGGCATCATTTTGAGCTGACGTGGTAAAAAAATAAAATAAAAATTAATTACATTAAATTTAAAATTAAATTTAGTTAAAATATTTAAAAATAATAATTTTAAATTTTAAAAAAAAATTTTAAAAAAAAAAAAAAAAAGAAAGGGGGAGCTGCTGAGGGATCAGCCCTCAACCGACGTCGCCGCCTCCGGGATGGGCTAGCGACGGCAGGGGGAGGGTCAACCGAGGTCGCTGGGCCAGGGGTCAATGACCTCGGCCGACCGGTGGCGAGGGCTCGAGAGCCCTTGCCCCGATCTAGGGCGAGGGTCGTAGCCCTTGCCCAAATCCGGCGAGGGTCAGCGGCCCTCGCCCGGCCGAGCTAAAGGCCGCCGCCCTCCGAGGGTTGCCCCAGTGGGCGGTGGCCCTTGGCCTGGCCGAGCGAGGGCCGCGACCCTCCCCAGATCTGTGGCCAGTGGCGAGGGCTCGCGGCCCTCGCCCAGATCCCCACCTTTACTTTTTTTTTAATTTGTTTTAAAATTTTAAATTATTATTATTTAAATATTTTAACTAAATTTAATTTTAAATTATTATTTGTTAATATTTTAACTAAATTTAAATTTAAATTAATTGTTTTTTAATTATTTTTTATCACGTCAGCCCAAAACGACGCCGTTTTTGTATTATTTGGCCACGTCAGCGTGCAAAACAACATCATTTTGGGCTTGGTTTGTCGGAAAAATGCCACGTCGGCATTTTGGCCAGATTGACACTCAAGTGATCAATTTTACTCCAATTTTGGCACTTAAGTGTACCTTTCATAAGTTATGGTACTTAAGTGTCCCTTTGGACAAAGTTATGGCACTTGAGGGGTCCACACGTCATATTTATCCCCATAAAGAGCCAGCAACAAATAATTCACTATAATTTGAGAATTAAAACTACAATCACTTACACTCGAGTATCTTGCACAGCTAAATTAAGACCAAATCCAAATATGTTTATAAATAAATAACTTAATTGCATGTAAAGCTCATAGGGCAAATCACCGAGTGTTTAAGCCCATAGCAAAACCCTTGGCACAACTAATTTGAGAACGTTCGTATGTTCTTTCTTTTACTCTTTGTGCGGTGGCCCAATTTCTAGTGGAATTCCACTATTAGGCTTCTCGAGGAAAGGAAACCCAAAAAAGCAAAACCTTGCTTTTAATTTATTTCCTTTTCTCTAACTGCTTCCTAGCCCCACGAGCTCCCTTTTGTATGACCAAGAAGAAAATTCCAAGTAAGCAACTAAAGTCCACAAGAAATTAAACTGCGAAAGTTCATTGTATTAACTAGTGGGCCCTTGGCGGTTGTCCACAGAAAAATTTCTCCATCAATGTTTAATGCGCCGGAGTCTACACGTTTAAACTTATATCTTGTTCATACCCAATCGTCCAAGCAATATCCTCTCAAATCTTTTACATTGCGAAGTCCGCATGTAATCGTGGATATGTCCAATCAAATAAAAGAAACTCTGCAATATATACGCCATCCAAAGAAAGATTTTTTGGATTTCTTTCTTGCCCAATCAGGTTAGATTGCATAACGGATCAAAATCGAGACATATTTTAATAATTCTCTGCCTTGCCTTGACTTTTATAACTAAGTGATAATGTTCATCATCCATGTCAGTTCTCCCAACGCCTCGATGGACGTTCACTCTCTATAAATAACAACTGTACTCAATTAAAGCTTAAGTTTCGTCAAAGGAACATATTTGGTCATCATGTTTGACGAGAGGCATTTCAAAAGTAGACATGTTGCAAAATTAACGCAAAAATTGAGAAGATCTTCCCATTAAATCAATACAAGAACATTGAAGAAATAAACAGGGAATGACAAAGATACCAAATATTTACAAGATTTGATCCGAGTGTCGGCATTTATCCCCAGAGAGAGCGAGCAACCAATAATTCACTATAATTTGAGAATTAGAACTACAATCGTTAACACACTCGAGTGTTTCCCATATTTAAATTAAGACCAAATCCAAATAACTTTATGAATAAAAAACTTAATTGCATGCAAAGCTCATAGAAGCCCATAGCAAAACCCTTCACACAGCTAATTCAAAAACGTTCGTATGTTCTTTCTTTTACTTTTCGTGCGGTGGCCCAATTTCTAATGGAATTCCACTATAAGGCTTCTCGAGGAAAGGAAACCCAAAAAAGCAAAACCTTGCTTTTAATTTATTTTCTTTTCTTTGACCACTTCCTTACCCCACGTGCTCTCTTTTGTATGACCAAAAAGAAAATTCCAAGAAGGCACTTAAAGCCCACAGGAAATTTGACCGTGAGAGTTCATTGTATTCACTATTGGGGCCCTTGGCGGCTGTCCATAGAAAAATTTCTCCGTCAATGTTTAATGCGTCGGAGTCTACATGTCCAACCCTCCCAAATTGAACTTATATCTTTTCCTTACCCAAGTGTCCAAGCAATATCCTCTAAAATCTTTTACATTGCAAAGTCTGGATGTAATCTTGAATACGTCCAACCAAATAAAAGGAACTCTCTAATATATACACCATTCAAAGAAAGATTTTTTGGATTTCTTTCTTACCCAATCAAGTTAGATTGCGTAATGGCTCAAAATCGAGACATATTTTTTACAATTCTCTACCTTGCCTTGACGTTTATAACTAAGTCATAATGTTCATCATCCATGTGAATTCTCCCAATGCCTTGATGGACGTTCACTCTCTACATATGACAATTGCGCTCAAGTAAAGCTTAAGTTTCGTCAAAGGAACATGTTTAGTTATCATGTCTGGCGAGTTCTCTACATTGGCTTGACATTTGTAATGTATTTATATGTAAAAGGGATTAATTGAGTCGATTTAACCTCTGAAGTTGTTGGGACCCCAATCTTTCTTTGACTAAGATTGGGACACTCGACATTAATTAAATAAGTGAGATAAGAGAATGACCATTGAGTTAGGAAGTCAGATTGCACACAAATTTACTTTCCTAGATGCTCATTCCTTCTTGGTGGAGATCCCATACCAATATAATTGGAGAACTTTACTAGTAGCTTTGTGCTCGAGTTTGTCGTGTATGGGAGCCTGAAGAGGTCCTTGCGACGATCCTCGCTCTACGTTTGAAGATAGCACATCAGGATGCGAAATCATAAGAACTATTGAGTTCGCATGACAGCATATTACACTTCAATTTGTTTTGCTCTCCAGGTCTCATTAGGCTCACATAACCCAAACATGCAGTGGAAGATTCGGTGTGGAAGAGAGAGCTTTGTGTGGAGAAGCTGAATGTGGGATTGTAGTATTCTAATTGGAAGTTTGTTATCGTGGTTGTAGTAACCATCCTCACTTTAGCAAATTCCATTTCAAGTTGCATTTGACCTTAGTTATGATGTTAATTATAATTACAGATCTGTCATTTTTTTCCCCAACTTTGCCCCTCCCGACTCACCATTCAAAACCTACCACAAAACCCACCTTTTCAAGATACTTACTCAAACCCAAGGGTACGACTTGAAACTCCCGGCACCATCTATACTTGTTGCGTCATCAAGCCACCACCTTGCCGCCTCAACTATCTCCCTCTCTCCTGTTTCGAGCTCATGTCCGTCGCTACCCAAATTATGTTGTTGAACTTGACGCCAAATCTAGTGTGCGACTTTCGAGCTCTAGTGGCCATGGAGAGAGAAGCCGACACTGGTGTGGCGGAAGGTAGAGAGACGGAGATAAAAAAAAAAAAAAAATGGGGTGGAGGGGTAGTTTATAATGCAAATTGTGTATTTCCAAAAGTGGGGATGGTTTTTCAAAAGTTCTCTATTTTCTTTTTTTGAAAAAAAATCACAAAAAAGTTTAAGCGATGTCCACTTTGATACAATTTATTCCATTTTTTTTTGTGACACAAAAAACCCCAAACTTATATTTATGTGATATGCTTATCTCAGATTTTTCTGACACAAAAAGCCCAAATTCATTATCGTGCAACACATTTACCACAAACAATTTTGAGATGTTTTGCATCATAATAAAAAAGTTTTGGGTAAATATATCACAGTGGACATAAATTAGAGTTTTTTTGTGGCTTTTTCCCCCCTTTTCCCCCTCTTATGAGAAAAAAAAAGGCATGATACCTTACTTGTATGCTATTTGATATAATAATTCTCTTTTGCATGTTAAATTTGCTTCTTCATATTTGATATGATCAATAAGGTTGACGTTATATGATCCGTAGCTTTCTCACAATTCCTCCTCGAGAGAGCGAGAATCTGTAAAGAGAATTCTCAAAAGAAGAAAAAAATCTAAGTACTCTTGCAAAGTAAAGAAAATTCATGTAAGACATCAAAAGACTCTAAAAATAATTAAAATTCGATATGGGAGGTTATTCCCTTCGACCCAGGCGCTCGGTCACATGGCCTGGCCAGGCTTGGTCGGGAGCCCTATTAATAACAAGTAGCCATTTTCATACATTTGCACCAATTCGGGCCTCAATCCGGGTTGGTTCTTGCTTGAATTAGGCCAAGACATCAAAACAACAAATTACTAGAAGAAAAAAGATACCATCGACTTCTCAGATTAAGAAAAACCTATTACTATAATCCAATGGATAACGAGTCGCCCGAGCCAACTCCGACGGAGCATGCACCATTCCCGCCGTGTAAAGGCGACCCAAGGGCATCAAAACAGGCCCGATCACGAACGTGACCGGTCTGACGAGCAATGGAGCCAGAGAGATCCCCACGAAGAGCAACGCGAGAGCAGCGGGAGGGACTTGCGCCGTTGACGCGATGGCAAGACGCGGCCGCCTCAAAGTGGAGGTGACGATCAGGAGCGCAGACAGGGGAGGAGGGGAACTTCATGATGTGGACCGTCCGGCCGATTACGATCACCGGTTGTTCCGCCTCATCTCTCGCCACCCTCAGACGCAGAAGATGAAGAGTGGCGATCGGCGGGTCCATTCTGCGTTCGAAGTCCGCATCGCCGAAGCTTAATTTTTCCAGATCTGATACACTTTCTCTAAAGTTAATTTACCGGAGCTCGATACTACATTGATCGCTTTATTAAGCATAAGGGAGCATGGTGAGCTGTAGTTGTGAAATGATTAGAATTTATTTATGGGGTTTAGTTAAAGTGAGACATTGGTCGAGCTGAATGCTTCGTTAATCGCGTGATTAATCGCAGTAAAAGCATGGTGACTTCGAGCACTAAAATGATTAAGCTTATTGGTGCTGTTGATTTTGTAAAATCACTGGAAAGTTGGTTAGATCATCCCAAGTGATGTTTTTGAGTCAAGCGTGACTAGTTTAGATGACTTGGGCGGTTTTGGTAGGTAAGGGTGACGGTGAACATGTCTCAAAGCATGATCCGCAAATTGCTGGGGGCCGTCAAGGACCACACAAGCATCGGCCTCGCGAAGGTCGCGGGCAACATGGCGCAAGAGGCCAAAGTAAATATCGTGAAAGCCACGAGCGACGATGATGATCCTGTGGATGAGAATTAGATTCATCGAATCTTGAATTTGACTTCATACTCCAGCGGATACGTTCATGCATGTGTTTCTGCGCTTTCGAAGTGATTGAGCTAGACCCACGACTACGTTGTGGCTCTCAAATCCCTAGTGGTCATCCATCGTTTGTTGAATGATGGAGACCCAATTTTTCGCGAGGAGATAACGTATGTGACCGGGCATGGTGCTAGGTTGTTGAATTTGTCTGATTTTAGAGATGAGGCTCACTCGAGTTCATGGGACCACTTGGCTTTTGCGCGGACTTATGCTATGTATTTGGGTCAGCAACTCGAGTTGATTCTGTTTGATAGAAAGAGCGGCAGCGGCGGTCCTAGTGGAAGTGCCAATGGTGGTGGTAGTGTTCACAATGAGGATAGGTATGGGAATCGAGATGATTTTCGGTCCCCACCACGCGAATGATTATGATTATGGTGATTATTGAGGAGAATATGGTAATTTTGGGGGGATGAGAAGGTCAAGGTCATTTGGGGATATGAGCCATGGTGTGGCTTTGAAAGAAGGGAAAGAAGGTAGAAGGGTAGTGACTCCACCGAGGGAAATGAAGCAAGAAAGGATTTGGCAAAATGGGCCACTTGCAAAGCCTATTGGACCGGTTCTTTGTGTGTAGGCCCTCTGGCAAAGAATAGCAGCTTGATTTTAGTTGCATTGTACACTATTGTGAATGAGAGTTTTCATGTATATGTTGATATCTGTGAGGTTTTGGCTGTTTTGCTTGATAAGTTTTTCAATATGGAGTACTAGGTTGCATCAAGGCTTTCGATGTTTATGCTAGTGCCGCTAAGCAAATTGATGAGTTGATTGCATTCTACAATTGGTGTAAGCATACAGGGGGTGGCAAGATCGTCCGAATATCCTGAAGTGCAAAGGATTACCAATAAGTTGTTGGAGACATTGGAGGAGTTTGTGAGGGATTTTCATTGCTATTGTAAATTGACCAAGTAAATTTTTGGATGCACACTACACCTTAACATCCATTGCTATGAACTCAATGGGGGAGAAATCTTCACAAACACTTTTTAAAAAAGAGTATCAATTTCCAGTTTTTTCATTAGGTTATGATATTGCATCATTGCACACCAAATGCAAAATTACATCCTAATATTATCCAGTGATAACCTGAACATAAAACTCATTCAAGATAGAGACGCTCATAGCAAATAAGGATGATCTAAAAAGATGACAATTTAGGTGTAGCCAATATTTTCTCCCAAGTGCATGGTCACTTGAGCCGTATGATGTTCTTGGACAAGTTCTTTTTTCTTTTGCAGGATTGATGCAATAATCGTTTCAAATTTCAGTAATTAATTTGTGATATGGTGCTTGTATAAGAGACAGCACACTTAACCATTCAAGGTCACAAAGAGCGCAGATTATACCACTCCTATAAAATCTTCCATCAACCAATACTTTCTTTTTTCCTATTTTTAAGTGGATCAAGAACATCAAATGACTATGGATTTGATGCTAACATCCATGCTACTGAGATACTTGCTGGAAACTTTTACCACATAGCATAGCCATAAATGTTACCACAGAACACAAATAATAAATCCTCAAATCAAGTCACTGATTCCAACAGCACTGGGTCCAGAAAAAAGTTCATCTCTCACAAATGGTATTGTTTTCCTCATAGTTAAGTTCAATGGAGTGGGCCCTTTTCCGGCAAGTAATAGCAAACACTTAAACATTCTGGCCTCTGCAATAATTATTTGGTCCAACTAATGCGTATAGACCTGCGTTATCCTTAGAATGTACAGTGAAAACTCATATCTTAACTTTGACAGCTTCACGCTTTTCCATGCATGTGGCGGCATGGTAAGAGCCTGCTAATTTAGCAGAGTGTTAGCCAATTGCTACTGAAGCTATTAAGGTCGTCAATAGAATCCACAATTATCTTACTTGGAGCATATTGTAAAGTGACATGCAGACTCTAGAATCCCAAAATTTTTTTAAAGACAAAGATCTTCCAGTAAAAGAATTCCATCTCCCAAATTATCCCCCGTTCTGATGAAGATTTAGTACCACAATCAAAATCAGCTTATTGAAAATTTACGAAGAGGTGCGCAGCGAGACACCCAACTTCTGCGAAAATCAAGCATATAATTCATCAACATTACACTCCCTGAGGAAAACTTTGATGCTTCTAGGCGATCCACAACTGCCTACAGCAATCATTGCTCTGTTGTAGGCAGCCATGTGAGCGATGATCTTGTAGATCATTTAAATATGCATCCACAATGCCATAGAAAAGGATTAGCTAGATTCAAAAGTTGTGGATTGCTAAATTGTGCCTAGGGATTGGGCAGATTACCTCTTCAAGAACATGGAATGTTCAGCTACTTCTTCAAGAGTCAGAGGCTCGACAAGCTCCTTGTAGGTGAAAAATGCAACACCAAGGCAAAATTAACAAAGCTATCTGAATTTCAAGAAAATAAACCAAAAACCCATTTCTCAAGAGCTTATAGTTTCCATCTTAGTAGAGCTTGTTCTAGTAAGATATCCGGCCTCGTTAAGTACAGCCAACACCCATTTCTGAAGAGCTAATACTTTTGTTGCTGCCTTTTTCCCAGCTTCGACACCTAAGAATTTCAATCGCACATGGGGGTCAAGAAAAAAGACAGCCAGTTGGATGATTGATTGGGTTTCTTGACTCAAAGAGAGGCCAGACATTCTCAATAGCAATAAGCACAAAACATGTAGCAACAATCTAATTTAAATAAGAATTATAAGGTAAACTATTTATCAGGTTGATGATAGGCATTAATATTAACTAGTGAGGTGTGATATTGCTAGTATGAGTACCTAGAGGGGGGTGAATAGGTATACAAAGATTTTTCTCGATAATTTATGTATACTTGCGCAATACTTAGACAATTGAAAGATTTGCGTTAAGTAATGATCAACATAAGACTGAGTAAGGAAAGAGAGAATTAAACACGCGGTTTATAGTGGTTCGGCTTGATCCAAGCCTACGTCCACTCTTCTGCACTGACAGCCAATTTGGCTGGATTTCACTATGAACAAAGAGATGTTACAGTGTTGATCTTCCTTGACTTCTCGGTGTAGATGATCTACCACAACCGCTCAAGGTATCACCAAGTATAGACACTCTCTATGTATACAATTTTGCTCAGACTGTATCGACTAATAATCAAGGTTCTTCAGACTCTGGAATTTTTCTATCAATCACACACTTAAAACAACTAGAACGTCTTCCTTTTATACTCATTTATGCCATCATAACCGTTGGCACTTACCAAAGGGATTCCTCCAATCTACCCGTTGGACGGAATCAATCAAGAAGATCATCCGAGCTATTTAAGGAATCTGATGATAGCCCATCAATCCTGTTCGCCCATACAATCAGGATCTTGGTTTCCAAGAATAGAACATTCCAAGATTATTTCATCGACCATCGGATCTTCAATCGATCTTAGATAAGAATTAAAGAGTCCGAAATACTTATCCAACCAAAGAATCTTTTCCAGAGGATAGGATCGAATCCTCAACCATTTACCTTGGCTTTGGATTTCCTTTGTCATTGGATTAGAAAGACTGTCAGTGAGAATAGACTTAAGTTTTTGAGTCTTGAGTCTTGAGTCTTGAGTCTCGAGTCTTGAGTCTCGAGAATACAAAGTCTTCAGACTTTAAACTGTCGGTCTCCGAACATCCAGACTTAGACTGAAAGAAACGTTTTGTCAGCTTCAAAATATTCTGGAAAGATTTCTCCAACAATCTCCCCCTTTTTGATGGTGACAAAACTTTCTTGTAGATTTGAACAACTTTGACCTGCAAAAACATTTCTCAAGCAATATGGCTAACTCATAAAGATTAATAAAACAACCAGACTCTGCATCCACAGAAAATTGGTTAGTCTTTCATGAGTGATACCAAATAACAACTCTTGATGTAAATGCAACCAGTCAAGCATCACAATCCACAGCTAATTCAGTCAAATACACACTCAAGTTCAAGTTCTCAAGTCATACTCAAAAACATAACTACTTAAACAGTTTTAAAAGATATTGAAAAAGTTGTTGGTTCAAATTGGTTCTCCCCCTTTTTGTCAGCATTAAAAAGGGTGAGAAAGGAGTCATGTCTGCTTGGGAATGCGCACGATCTGGAAATCCCCAATGGACTGGACTACTCCTTCGAGCTTCTTCAGGTCTTCCCTCAGTTGAGCTACCTCTTCTCCCTTAGCATTGGCTTGAAGTTGCATAGCGAGGTCTTTGAATTTATCCTCCAGAGAGACTGAAGATGCTTGTCCAGCATTCTTCAAGGCTTGGATTTCACGATCCGAGCATATATCGGCCACGCATTTCCGAAGAATATCCATGATACGACGAAAATCTGCAGAATCTTCCATCTGTGTACTAGCATTGGCTTTCTTAGAAGGTGTGTATGCGAGACGATGGCGCTTCGTTAAGTCTTGCAGATTTGGTTCGATGTATCGTGACCTTCTTCGAGTAATTGAGAGACCGAACTTCTTCCGGGTCTTCGGAGATTGTCTTAGATCTTCACGCGACAGCGGCATGAGGTGTAGACCTCTCTTGCTCGCCAACTCCCCCTGTCTCTAGGACATCGAAAGAGGAAGAGTGATGATCATGCTCTTGATTTCCCTTCTCTCCAGATTCATCCGCAGACTTTTCTTTTTCTCCTTCTCCTTCTTCTTCAACTTCTTTCTCCTTCTCTCTCTGTTCTTCTTCTTCTCTGTTCTGCTGAAGTTCTGTCGGTTGAGACACAGAACGTCTTTTTCTTGTCAGTGGATGGATAGAGGGATCTTCATCATTTTCAACTTCATCTTCATCCTCCAGGATGAGAGTTCTTTTCTTCTTTTTCGATGGAGCACCAATGGCCTCCTTTCCTTTTCTCTTTGAGGCAGACTGAACTGGAGATTTCACTTTGAATTTCTCCATTGCCTTGGAGAGTTCTTGCAGACGCATCTTCATTAACATTTTCAACCCTACCACCATCTTATCACACGGTCGAACACAAAATGAATGTGGCGGTTCAATGTTCATATGTCTGAAGATCTTGGTCACCAGACCAGGATAAGGCAATTGTCCTTTGTCTTTTGATATTGCTCTGTACATATGGAAGAGAATAGTGTGCGGGAGAGAAAACTTCCGTCCTGAGTTGATCGCGTACATCAACTTTGCTTCGAAAGAGACACGAAGTCTTTGACGTAGACTCCGAGACGGTTGATCACAATCTTATGAAGCACGATGTTGATGGCCTTCATCCTCGAGTAGGTAATTTTCTTCTCTGCGTCCATATCTTTGACAAGATCCGAGTAGTACGAGCAGTGAGACTTTGATTGGGAGATAACGTCCCGTTCAACTCCAACTATGTCCGCCAACATATTCACATCTACCACGTAGACTTTGTCTCGAACACTGAATGAAATTCTATTCGCATCCAAAAAGCTAAGGTTTGAATAGAAATAAGCGGTCAGTTGAGCATACCCGTCCGTAGAGTCAGAGCAAAAAGTCTCAAGTTGAAGCAAATTCAACACTTCTAGGGTTTATCACCCCTCTTTTCAACAGCCTGAAATACACTTTTTCTTGATCCTTGGATTTAAACAAATCCATCCGATTTCCTTTCACCTTTGCTGCCACACCCATTCTAGGTTTAAAATCAAGGAACATTTTGTCATCATCGTTCCCTTCAATCAGATTTTGTCCTGGCAAACGAGGGTCACTGGGAATGTTCGCAAGAGCCTCCTCTGCCCTTCCTTTAGGAGCAACTCCCAATTCCTCCATTTTCCGCAGAAAAAGATACTCATTCCCATAATTTTTGTCCTTAAGGAAGTCATCTATATATTTTAATGAAGAACCGGAGCTTTTCAACGCACGATAAAGCTTATAGATAAAGGAGGGTCTTTGGACTCTTACTGGGTCGGCTTCCTCGATTATCTCTTCTTCCAGATGTTGACTTGCATCTTGTGGGGCAGGAGGTGTTGAATGACGTGGAGGAGAGCGAATCGGACTTTGTCGCTGACTTGATAAGTCTTCTTCCTCAGTAAGATCGAAGTGAATCGGTCCCTTCTCCATTCTTTGTGGTCCCCTGCTTGCGATTCTTGATGATTTCCTCGAAGACGACATCTTTCTTTGTCTATTTGAAGATTCATTCACTTGCGTTTCCCAAGAAAAATGACTACTTTCTCGACGACGAACAAGAAGTAGAAAAACAGTATCGGGAGGAGAGTGCCTTTTAGGGTTTTGAAAATTGGGCGAAGAAAGACTGTATGTATATATACCTCGGATTTGAAAAGAGAAGTTTAATCGGTACAAGGAAAGTGTACGAACACTTCTTTTTCAAAATCAATAACTGCCAAAATTAATTCTTTTTAAAAAGACAAGTTTTCGAATTTTCACACAGATTATTACCAAACAAAAGATCGTACCTTTTCAATTTTAGATAAAATAACTAAATGAGAATTCGTACCTTTTTCGAATAGCAACTTACAGTCTTTAGCCATGAATGTTTGAGTCTCATGATTTAAGGTCTAAGAGATCAGAGTCTCATGAGTTGGTGAGTCTCTAGACTTTAACTTCTTCAAGCTTCAAAATGTTGAGTCTTGAACGGATAAAGTCGAATTGATTTTTCTCCAAAGGCTTTGTGAATATATCCGCTAGTTGACTCTTTGAATCAACAAATTGAATTGAGATTTCTCCATTTAGAATATGATCTCTAATGAAGTGATGTCGAATCTCAATATGCTTTGCTCTTGAATGAAGGATTGGATTTTTGGTGAGATTGATTGCGCTGGTATTGTCACATCGGATTTCTGTGCATGAGTCTTCAATGCCAAAGTCTTGTAGCTGTTGTTTTATCCATAGAATTTGCGAACAGCAGCTTCCAAGAGCTACATACTCCGCTTCTGTCGTTGAGAGAGCTACAGTGCTTTGCTTCCTTGAAAACCAAGACACCATCTGTTTCCAAGCGAGTTGACAAGTTCCGAAGTGCTCTTTCTATCAACTCGCAACCGCCAGATCTCGCATCTCGAGTATCCTAGAAGATTAAAGTCTCCCCTCTTTGGATACCAAAGACCGATGCTTGAAGATGAAGCAACATATTTGATAATACGTTTCACGGCAATGAGATGTGATTCTCTAGGATCTGATTGAAACCTAGCATAGATGCAAACACTCAACAAAATATCAGGTCTAGAAGCAGTAAGATAAAGAAGTGAACCGATCATGCTTCTATACAGCTTTTGATCAACTTTCTTCCCTTCTTCATCTTTGTCTATCTTCAAGGAACTTGACATTGGTATGTCAGTTTTCTTGCAATTTTCCAATCCAAATCTTTTGACAAGATCATTAGCATATTTTTCTTGGAAGATAAAAGTTCCTTCCTTCAATTGCTTTATTTGAAGGCCAAGAAAGAATGTTAATTCTCCCATCATACTCATTTCAAACTCATCCTGCATAGACTTAGAAAATTTCTTGCAAAGACTTTCATTAGAGCATCCAAAAATAGTGTCATCAACATATATTTGAACGAGTAAAAAGCTTTTGTTTTCCTTTTTGATGAATAGAGTAGTGTCTACTTTACCTTTAACAAAGCCGTTCGTAATAAGAACTTGCTTAGTACGTCGTACCAAGCTCGAGGTGCTTGCTTTAGACCATACAGAGCCTTTTTCGGTCCCCGAAGACCGAGTCGGCTTCTTTGGGTCTTCAAATCCAGGCGGTTGTTCCACATAAACTTCCTCTTGGATAAACCCATTTAGGAAAGCATTTTTGACGTCTATTTGGAATAACCTAAAATTTTTGTAACAAGCAAACGCAAGTAATAGACGAATAGCTTCTAACCTTGCTACAGGAGCGTAAGTCTCATCATAGTCTATTCCTTCTTCTTGTGTGTATCCCTTGGCCACGAGTCTTGCTTTATTTCGTACGACTTTTCCCTTTTCATTCATCTTGTTTCTGAACACCCATTTGGCTCCAATAACAGTTTTACCTTTTGGTTTAACCGTCAAATCCCAGACATCGTTAATGTTGAACTGTCTGAGCTCTTCTTGCATAGCTTCGATCCAGCTTTCATCAGATAAAGCTTCTTCTATGCTTTTGGGTTCAATTTCAGAGATGAGAGCAACAGCACTAGACTCTTCACGTCTTTTGGATCTAGTGCGAATTCCTTCATTAATTTCGCCGATAATGAGATCTTTAGGATGACTGGACTTGTGTTTCCAGTTGCTGGTTGATTTTTCTGGTTGATGATCTCTTTCTTTATTTGAATCTTCATGAACATCTTGACGCTGGTCTTCCAGAGTCTGAGATACTTTTTGAGTTGTAAGCTTTGGGAGGTCTGGAGCAGATTCAAACTCTTCATTTTGAGTCTGGCTGGATTCATCTTGCGTTGAGTCTTGGAATTTGACATTCATTGACTCCTCCACAGACTGGCTCTTCTTATTGAAGACTCTGTAGGCTTTGCTTGATGTAGAATATCCAAGGAAGATACCTTCATCTAATCTTTCTTCAAACTTACCAACTCGATCTTTTGCATTTTTCAATATAAAGCATTTGCAACCAAACACATGAAAAAATGAAACAATAGGCTTCTTACCTTTGAATAATTCATAAGGGGTTTTCTCAAGAATAGGTCTTAGGAAGACTCTATTGATGATATAGCATGCTGTTGAAACAGCTTCAGCCCAAAATCGTGAAGAAACTTTGCTTTCAATTAAAAGGGTTCTAGCCATTTCTTGAAGAGATCTATTATTTCTTTCCACAACTCCATTTTGCTGAGGAGTGTATGGAGAAGAGAATACATGATTAAAACCAGATTCATCACACAATTTTGTGAAATCTTGATTTTCAAATTCACCTCCATGATCTGTTCTTATACTTGAGATAACACATCCTTTTTCGTTTTGAATCTTTTTAGCAAATTTTTCAAAATACGAAAAGGTTTCTGACTTACTTGCAAGGAAATATACCCAAGTAAAGCGAGAGAAATCATCCACAATAACTAAGCAATATTTCTTACCTCCAATACTCTGAGTTCTGGTTGGTCCGAAGAGATCCATATGCAGTAACTGTAGTACATGATTAGTAGAGACATGATTTATTGGCTTAAAGGAATTTCTTACCTGTTTTCCCAAAATACAGGGTGTGCATGGATCAGTCTTTTGATATGGTAATTTGGGTAGACCTCGAACAAGCTGTTTTGATGAGATTTTGGCTAATTGCTTCATATTGACATGGCCAAGCTTTCGTGCCATAAGCTTGCTTCATCTTGGATTGAAATTAGACATTGTGATTCATTCAACTTCATGTCTAAGAGATAGATGTTTCCATGTCTTCGACCCATGAAAGACTCGGTAAAGTCTTTACTAATTCCATAGCAAATTCCTTCTTGAAAGGAGATCTTGAAACCAAGTATCACACGGTTGGCTAATGCTGAGAAGGTTATAGTTGAGTCCTTCTACTAGAGAAACATTGCTTATTGTGAGATTTCCAATTTTCACAGTTCCAAATCCCACTATGCTTCCTTTGTCGTTTCCTCCAAATGAAACATTTCCGCCGTTTACTTGAACAAGCTTTACGAAGCACTTTGAGTCTCCTGTCATGTGTCTTGAACATCCGCTGTCAAGATACCATTTTATCTTTCTCTTGACGGAGACCGGCATTTAAAAGAGAATCTCAAGTTTTCTTTGGTACCCAAATTTTCTTGGGTCCTTTGGTGTTAGTAGGATAAGCATTATTAGGCCATACTTTCTTAACAGGTTTCCAAACCATAGGACATTCTTTTTCAAAGTGATCCTTCTTGTTACACTTTGAACACCTTAGAGCATTTCGACCAACAGATTTTACAATAACTTTCTTGAAATGATTTTTGTAAGCCTCTCTCGACGGTCTTTTCTTAATTCTTTCTTTAACTTTAGGAAAATCAATCAAGGGAATTGTTTCCGCTGTCATGCCTAAACCAGACTTATTGAAGTAAGGTCTTTGAATTGAAAGAACTTTTTCAAGCTTTTCGGATCCTATCGAAAACTTCTTTGAAATATTTGATAAGTCCGTTTTTAAGAAAACATTTTCTTTCAAAAGATCATCTTCTTTTTCTTTAAGAGCAGAAAAATTTAGGTCTAGACTTTTAACTCTTTCTTCTAAAATAACTTCCTTTTGTTTTAGAGCTGAGTTTTCCTTTTTAAGTTCGGAAATCCTTTTGAGAGAAGTCTTAAGGCGAGACACAGTTCATCAATATATTTAGAGACTTTGACAGGAATTTTAAGATCACTTACCTCAAAATCACTGTCTGAGTCTGATCCAGAATCTGAGTCTAAGTCTGAATGTGCCATCAAACATATGTTGGCATATTCATTATCACTCTCTTCACATTCTGTGTCACTCTAGGTTTCGGCTTTGAGAGCCTTACGAAACTTCTCAGCTTTTCCTCTTTTCTTTTTCTGAAGAGGACAGTTGGGTCTGATGTGTCCCTTCTTCTTACATTCGAAGCAAACTACATCTTTGTTTGGTTCTTCATCATCAACAGACTTGGTCTGCTGTCTCTGAAAACTTTGTTTCTTTGGGTTGAACCTTCTGCCTTTTCTATTCAGTTTTCTGAATCTTCTTATCATGAGGGCAAGCTCCTCATCATCCATATCATCTTCAGAATCTGCATCATCAGAATCATCATTTGATTTTAGTGCAATAGATTTCTTACCTCTTGGATCTTCGTCTTCATTAATTCGTTCCACTTTGTAAGATTGAAGAGTTCCAATCAGCTCGTCTATAGATAATGGCATGATTCTTTGCATCTCTCTTATTGAAGTCTTTATATGATTCCAATCCTTGGAGAGTCCACGCAGAAGCTTGTTCACCTTCATGGGATCAGAAATTTTTTGTCCTTGGTTCTCAAGACCATTGACAATATCGTAAAACGACTAAACATGTCGTTATAGATTCTCCTGGTTTCATTTTGAAGGCTTCATATTGACCGAGGAGTATGTTGATTCTAGTCTCCTTCACTCGATCTGTTCCTTCATAGGTGATATGTAATCTATCCCATACTTCTTTTGCTGTAACACAAGAAGATATTCTGTTATATTCAGTTGGAGACAAGGCACAATATAAAGAGTAAATTGCTTTTGCATCGAGTGCTTGTCTCTTGTTTATTTCTTCCGGAGGCATTCCGCTGGCTTCAACAGTTTCTTTCCCTCTTTCAGAGACTGATGCAGCAACAGGAGTGATTCCTCTTTCCACAACATCTCATTCCAGAGGATCCTTGGATCGTAGGAAAGCTTTCATCTTGTTCTTCCAGATGTTGTAATCCTTTCCGTCAAAGTAGGGTGGTCTGGTATTGCTTTGCCCTTCCATCAGCCCTGGTGCTAGCATACTAGCCATGGATCTTTTACTCTGAAGTAAAACACTTCAAACAAAGTAAGAACACAGGCTCTGATACCAATTGAAATTGCTAGTATGAGTACCTAGAGGGGGGTGAATAGGTATACAAAGATTTTTCTCGATAATTTCTGTATACTTGCGCAATACTTAGACAATTGAAAGATTTGCGTTAAGTAATGATCAACGTAAGACTGAGTAAGGAAAGAGAGAATTAAACACGTGGTTTATAGTGGTTCGGCTTGATCCAAGCCTACGTCCACTCTTCTGCACTGACAGCCAATTTGGCTGGATTTCACTATGAACAAAGAGATGTTACAGTGTTGATCTTCCTTGACTTCTCGGTGTAGATGATCTACCACAACCGCTCAAGGTATCACCAAGTATAGACACTCTCTGTGTATACAATTTTGCTCAGACTGTATCGACTAATAATCAAGGTTCTTCAGACTCTGAAATTTTTCTATCAATCACACACTTAAAACAACTAGAACGTCTTCCTTTTATACTCCTTTATGCCATCATAACCGTTGGCACTTACCAAAGGGATTCCTCCAATCTACCCGTTGGACGGAATCAATCAAGAAGATCATCCGAGCTATTTAAGGAATCTGATGATAGCCCATCAATCCTGTTCGCCCATACAATCAGGATCTTGGTTTCCAAGAATAGAACATTCCAAGATTATTTCGTCGACCATCGGATCTTCAATCGATTTTAGATAAGAATTAAAGAATCCGAAATACTTATCCAACCAAAGAATCTTTTCCAAAGGATAGGATCGAATCCTCAACCATTTACCTTGGCTTTGGATTTCCTTCGTCATTGGATTAGAAAGACTGTCAGTGAGAATAGACTTAAGTTTTTGAGTCTTGAGTCTTGAGTCTTGAGTCTTGAGTCTTGAGTCTTGAGTCTCGAGTCTTGAGTCTTGAGAATACAAAATCTTCAGACTTTAAACTGTCGGTCTCCGAACATCCAGACTTAGACTGAAAGAAACGTTTTGTCAGCTTCAAAATATTCTGGAAAGATTTCTCCAACAAGGTGTATATCCCAACTACTCGCTCATGCAATGTTATAAGAGCCCCCATTGATTTAGGGGTCACTTCTTTGACAGTGACTGTTATAAACTCACGATCATTGGCATACAGAGCAAACCCTATCCCCTATAGAAGTTCACCATATCTAAAAGAGATCAATTGTAGAAAACAACCGAGTGACTATAAGTAAATCAAACTCTGAACTCATGTCTCCTTTCCAAGAGAAGTGTGAGATCTTAAACTTCAGAAACAATAAACATAGGAACTTCAGCTATTGCTAGAATCTTCTTAAAGGTAAATTTTAGTAGCACTTGTTGCAAACTAACCTGAAGCATTCCAAACAGATAGTCACTACAGGTAAAACCTGGTTCAAGCTCCTAATCATGACCAGGTGGTCTATCACAAAGCACTTCAATGAATGTTCCGAAGAAGTTGTGCACACCCTCTCTCAGAAGTTGTATGTAGCTATATGAAAATTAGACAATAATGTGCATCAGGAATAATCACGTCAATGGCATGTAAAAGTGGTAGTGCCATTACTTTATCAAAAAATAACTTACGTATGCTGATATGTGCTTCCTTTATTTCCATAAACAGTATGCCCTTGATTGACACGTGAAATGAACAATTTGAGATTTAACATTTTGGAAACTAGAGATGGAGACGAAACTCCCTATTTTCACCCAAAAAGTGAACACATACTCGATTGCCATCCGGGTCAAATTGCTGTAGATACTGACTGAATAACAGAAGGCTGTCTTTGTAAGGAAGCAATTTAAAAAGTACCAACGGCAATAAATTTTGGCATGGTGTTCATAAAGTAAATGACAATTTTAAAAGTCAAGAAGACATCAACACAAGATTTAGTCTCTAATAGACTCAAACGGGCATGATAAAGCGCATACATGATGAGGTTCATCTTAACCTTAATGCTACAAAACAAGCATGATTTCAGTCACCTATGAACATGCAAAAATCCAACGAAAAATCTCACATATAGAACTTGCAATGATGAATTTTTTTTGTTTAGAGTTTGAAACTCAATTAAGAACACGCGAGTTGTGACAAAAATAGTAAAACAAACACGAAACATACAAGGTTTATTTTTCTGCAACACCCATTTACCTTAATGCATGCAATCGATGCATTAAACGATATCAAAACTTTGCAAATCATGCATCAATTGAACACATATAATATGCATTTCATCTTTCATGAAAGACTTGATGTTGAACAAGGTCAATTACATGTCCAATTCTTCTTAAATCCATTTCAGATCAAGATAGGGCAGATTGACCCTATCTCAAATCTGAGGGGTTTTGACCTAGCTAACATGTCCAAAAATTCCAATAACATTACAGGACATACTCAAGACAATAACAAACAACTTTCATGAAGACAAGTTTTTCCAGAAGTCAACACAGAAAGCAGCGCAAAAATAGCAAAAGTTGAAGTCAGAACTAAAACAGAACCAAAAACTGACCTAAACTACTGCAGAATCATACATTTTCAGAGGTATTTTTCAAGGGCCAAACGTCGCTCAATTGGGGCCTGCAACCTATCAATTCGAAGCTAGTGATGTGCATTTTAAAAGTGTAAGAGAACTCGAACTAAGATCAGGTCGTTTCAAACTTCATTTTGGCCAAAACATCCGATCAGTCCAGTAGATACGAAAATGTAGATTCAAGCCTAAACAAGTTTAATCATCCAAGTTCATCAAGAACAATCAAGTTTGAGCAACTCATCAATGAGCATATGAACATAGCATATATCCCTAAGATTGAACCTTAGCCACAACCGATTAATCTAGCCTCGCTTCACGTGGTTCGAGATAAAGTATATTACATTTTACGCGTTTTCATTGATTATCAAGCTCTTCGGAATGCACACAGATCTCTGGAATCACGATCAGATAGTCACAAACCACCAAGGGAACCGAATCGAGGTCGGTTAAACCGCTGGTTCGAAGCAAACGCCAGAATTGGTCCAAAGTTGGATCGGTCTTGATTCACTGGTAGAGATTGGCTGTCGGAGGAGATCCAGCAGCCAATCCGCCTATCCCTAACTACGTCGAGGTCAGGGACTTCTGAAGCTACTGATCGCCAGTGGTTGGAGGCTCCTGAGAGCACTGGCGGCCTTCGGTTTAGGCTGGAACAGAATCGGTCCTACTTGGACTAGTTTTGGACTCTCCGAAGAGATCGGGCCACCGAAGGTATTCCAGTGGCTGATCTATTAGTTCCCAACCACAGCAAGGTTGGGAACAAACTCAGGGATAGATCGGCGAGGTCTGCTTCGCCAATCTCAGTTGTCGAATCGGCAGTTGAGCTGGTAAACTTGAAAACCAACTTGATCGTCGATTCTTTGAACTGACCAGAACAAATCGGTTTAAGCCCATCAATCAGCCGCCGGAGATGGCGATTTTCACCAAGGGACGAAGGAGGAGAATGAGAGGGACCACCAGGGGCTAGGCGGCGTCCGGTGGGCCGCCGGCGTGAGGCCAACGAGCTAGAACCGACGTGCGATCAGTTTGGTTGGCCAGAAAAGGGAGGAAGGAGGAAATGGTGGGAAACAACAAAGAGATGAGAGAGAAACTTGAAGAGAGAGAAGAAATTTCATGCAAATCGGGGCCCATTAAAATGGAGGGAAAATGGGTAGATATATAACCTCTCCAAATCAAGCAATTTCAAATGTCGATTCAATCCAACAATTGAAATCGTAATCCAATAGTCAAAATTCAATTTTGAGGTGTTGGGTAATCGATCTAGTGAGTTTGATTTGCAAAAATCCGAGTTAAAATTGAGAATTGCATCAAAATGTCCACTTGGGGGTCAAATCATAATTTTATGAGATTTGATGACTAATTTGCAAAATTTCAAGAAATTAAAGGTGCATAAGTGATATTGACACAATGAGGATCCTAGAATCAATCACTTTGCTGGAAGTCTAGAATCCGCTGCCAATCGATCAGATTAGTTAGACGGTTCACTCCTATTTGACAGTTCTTGACCTATTTGGTTTGATTTTGGCCATATTGCTTGCTTGGGACCCTCGTGGGTTCAAATTTATGCAATTTGGCCTTGAAAGAATAAGTACCTTATTTGAGAGGAAACTGCCCCATTGTGATTCAATTAGGCCAATCAAACTTTATGAATGCGATCTAGAGGTCTTTTATTGACTTAATCGAATGATTATCATCAAGGGCAATAGGTCAAAACCATAGATTCTTTGAATCAAGCCTAAAGGGCTAAAATGATCAAATTTGTAATTCAATTGATAAAATTGTAAATTGATTGAAATTGAGTTAAATTAATATCACAATTGTCTTATCTAATTAATCACCCATGTGTAAGATCAACTAATATGTTCAAATTAACCTTCAATTGGAGTGCTCGAGCTTATGTAAAAAATGAATTTAGGTCTAATATCAAAATTGGACCTAGATTATGAAATGAAATCAGAACCTTCAATGGATCAATCCGAATTTTGCCAATTAAAGCCTAATCGCTTGACTTTCTTATACTTGAAAGAGTAAAATTCTTCAAATCAAGAAATTCTGATGTAAATCTCCTCAAAATCGATTTTGGATTTGGAATTATCTTAAGAAAATGAGTGAAGAACAACCGAAATAATCGATTTTGGCCCCCTAATTAGGGCTCAAAATAGCAATTTGTATATTGACTGAGCAATTCGTGAAACAAAATGCATGAGCAGATTTAAAATAGTCCTTAAACCAAATATTAAATAATGAACTATACCTAATTATGATTATAATAAAAGTAATTTGATTTTTGGCTAATTTAGAACTTAAAACTGAAAATTTTGGAATACAAGATTCTTAATCGATTTTTGCAAAATTTTCTACATCAAAGTCAAATTGGTATCAAAAACATGTATTTGAGAATTTTATTTTTTCAATTTTTTGGTCAAAGATTTGACTAAAAGTCAACATTTTAGTTAACTTTTAATTTCAGTTTTATCATGGAGAAGTTGGAGTCATTTAATTTATATGCCATTTGTTCAGTCTAGTGATCAACTTGCAGATGTGTTTACTAAATGATCAAAGGTTAAATCATTTCATATTATATTAGTCAAGTTGGGCATGTGTGATATCTACACTCCATCTTGAGGGGAAGTATTTGGCCAATGGAATATATTTGTCTATTTCCTTCATTATTTTATGTATGATGGTAATAAGAGAGATATTGTAATTTTGGGCTCTTAGCTTTATTATGAATAGATAGCTTGGTTGGGGTCACATCGACCCAACCAAGCATTTCCCACAATTTTTGTAGGTCTCCTAACATATTAGAATTCTAAAGATAGATCTTTCGTAAGACATCATGAAACAAAGGAATAAGACTTAGAATAAGACTCAAGAAAATGGGGATGACCGCCCATCATACATCCAAAAGAGCCTGCAAATTTGTTATCAAGAACTAATTGCATATCCTCAAACTTCATTCCTTGTTCAAATTCTTTTGATCTAGCGGCATGAAGGGGCGAGAGAAGGGCAGAAAAAATGATAGACTTAGGTATGACCAGAAGCTTTCCTCCTGCATATATTCTAGTGCATCAGCGACACTGCAACCTGTTTGGATTAGCGTCAGATATAGCGCGAACAATCCTGCCACAGTCGAAATTCCGACTGTCCAGTTGCTGAAGTAGTAATGAACGAGGCGCCCTCTGAGCTT
Organism: Eucalyptus polyanthemos subsp. polyanthemos; assembly: GCA_017140185.1. Classification (NCBI taxonomy): domain Eukaryota; kingdom Viridiplantae; phylum Streptophyta; class Magnoliopsida; order Myrtales; family Myrtaceae; genus Eucalyptus; species Eucalyptus polyanthemos. The sequence continues at coordinate 54,314,149 of CM029461.1, read as the reverse complement.
CGCGTGAGCGCTCATGAAGTAGACGCCAATGTCTTCGCACACCACTTTGTGCAGATACGACTCTTCTCCATCCCAGTCCACTTCTCTGCACAGCTTGTTAACCAGATTCGCCGCCTCTTCGTTACTTCCGAGGGAGTGGTGGACTATGCCTTTGTAATGGAGGATTTCCACATCGTCCGCCGAGTTCACGAGCCCGTCAAAGAAGAACAGGTACGCTGTGGCGTCGGGTTTGCATTTCTTGTGGCATTGCTCGAAGGCCACCATGTTGCGGAACAAGGTGCCTCTGTGATCGTCGATGTGGAGCGGCGGAATCTTCAGGAACCTTCCCTCGGATTGGACGTCAAATGCCCTGTCATTGGGTGATTTCTCAAGGACTACTCCTGCTTCCTTTAACACAGTTACAGATTGGATCATGTGCGGTTGCCTTTTCCGGTCCTGATCCTGTATCTCCGGGAGAATGCTGGATCGGAAAAGATCAAGAAAGTGACAGGCCCCATTCATCGCGGTGGCACCGGCAGCATTCGTATGGGAGTCCCTCTGCAGTAACGGATTGAAGAACTTCAAAGCGAGGTCCTGTAGGGAAAGAATCGAGTATTCACATTGAGAATTGGCATAGACCAATTTGAGTAATTTGTGTAGAACTATCATTGGGAGCTGGTTCTCAAGCTTGATTAAATCGCGGCGCAGCGTTGGCAACATCCATCTTTGAAGAAGGGATGAAGAAGAGCAGCCACCGACCTCCCTCAGGAGCTGCAGGATGAAGCAGCCATCGATGGTCATCATCTCAGTGAACTCATCTCTGCTCAGCTTAACATCGTCTGCGTAACAACTCCTAGCCCTCGGCTCTAGTTTCTCCATTGCCGAAATCACTCTGTCTAGTTCGTCTTCACCTTCTTGTCTTGACTTGAAAACCCTGTGGAAAAATTTTAGCTTTACCTCCTCCATTTCTTTCAAGTGTTGATATCCACGATGATAAGGGCCAATCGATACAATTCTTGGATCATATGCCTTTGCCTCTACTTGACGCAGTTTTGTGGGGACCCGGTAGATGCAGACATTGTCGCTCTCTTCAGGAATCTTGGCGTTCAATTTCTTCAGCAGTGAGGCTTTGCAATTCTCATGCACTTGTGACGAGGTTGAGGCACATCTCCTGAAAAAAGCTTCAAAGTTTCTTCTCTTGCACGACATCTGCAGATACAGCTGCTTCAACCCCCAAAGGTTTCTACCTGCCATCTGCAAAATTGAGTTCTTGGGTTTGGAGGGAGGTGGGAAGGACTCTTTAAGCAGGAGGAAGTCAACAGGTCAATTCATTTCGATTTTTCTTTCTGGGCGACAGAGGGAAATGCAGAGATGAATTGGTCGTTACTTCCAGCATTAGACTTCTCAAAGCCAATGAAAGCATGATCTTTTAAATAAGAAGACCAAACCCAAGATCTGGGATTCACAAATTACTAAATTGATCCCATACCTAACTCATTTTTGGCTTGTAGCATGAAGTTTTTTCATCATCTGTTTGCTCTCTTTTCTTTTAAAGTTCTTGCTTTGGTCCCATTTTAATTCAATTAATGTAGCACCCTTGGATTTAACTCACTTGAGTTAGTGTTCTTTGACTCATTCCATACCAAGATTTACAATACAAATAGTCACTTTTCAGAAAGTCACTCATGTTGTCACGTCAAAAAATGTCTTTTGAAAATTAAGTTCCTTCTCTGCGCATAAAATCCAGGAATGATCTTCCCTTGTTGGATGGGCATACCTCCTTTGTCATTCTAAAAATTTACCGGGAGTCTCTCTTTGTTTTGGCGCGCTTGCCCTGGCGACTGATCCTGCTGCATCTTTTGGTGTGCAGGTATACACTTTTCCTAAGAGGAGCATGCTTAATATTGTGGTTCCCAACATTTAAAAAAAAAAATGATCCTGTGAATTAATTCTAGTTTTATATATTATCTATGAATGCTCTTATTTTATTCGGTGTGCAATTTAGTTCATTCTTACCCCTTCACCATTGTAGAAGCCTTCATTGAGTTGCTTTTTTTGCATAACCTTTCACCTAGTGATCACTTCCCACTCTTGTTGGAGTTTTTGGTTACAATTAAGAAGAGGTTAATACCAAGAGAAAAATTTGTGCAATCATGATAAAACTCTAAACTGATATATTTATTATAAATTCATCTCAAATTAATTTTTTAACTTTCAAAAACCCAAACTGATGTATTTGTGACAAATTTACCCTTCGTTAATTTTCATTAATCTACAAAAATCTAAAACCGATACACTTATGACAAATGGGGAGTAAAATTTCAAATTGGTAAACCCATCAATTGTTACATATTATCAAACTTAGTATTTTGACGGTACAATTTAATGAAATCGAACAAAAAGTAAATTTATCATAAGTGTATCAATTTAAAATTTGTTTATAATTAAAAAAATTAATTTATAATAAATTTATTATAAATATATAAATTTGAGATTTTCGTGATATTTTCATGTTTTGAAAATAAGCTAAATCCCATTGCTAGAATCATATGGGAGTGTCACGTCAAGGTTGACCGACAAAATGTAACAAAAATGAACTGATCGCAAGGATTTTCAGTACCTTCTTTTTTTATGGTCGGGAGGTTTTCAGTCCTTCGAAAGGTACTCTTTTGTTGGCAAAAGGGCTGAGAAACTAACATTGACGAGGCCTGTACCAGTTCTCGGAAATCCCAAGAGTAGAATTTGTTGCATGCCAATCATTAAAAAAAAAAAATCATTTTCTAGAAAAGGAAGAACTATAGTTGGTAATTTGCATGTGAAATTTTTCCTAATTTTTGCCCAGTTGCATGGAGCTTCTTGAACTCTTGATGTTGAAACCTAGCCACTATCCATAAGTACAGCATAAAAAAATTGAAATGTACCTGATCAGGAGATGAGATATCACAGCATACAATAGTGTATAAAGAGCTCCGTGATGATTTTGGAATAGAATTGAAACCCGAGCTAAATTCGATGTTTTTAAAGGAATTCAGCAGATCATAAAAAGAAGAGTCACATTCACCTAAACAATTTTTTGGCAAATTCGCCAAAGTGGGGCTTAGAACTTTATACAATTATTGCCACACCACAGCATACAGTAATGTGAACGTCAGAACTATATACAATATTTGGCCTTATCTTTTTTCTCGAGTGGGCCAGTTTTAACCGCGCTTTCAGAAGCTTCCTAGTAGCATGGCCAATTGCCACTATCCCATTGACCTTTTTTTCAGTAACCAAAGAAGTCTTCTTGTGTCCATCTCGTTGGTACTCTTCTCTTGTCTTACTCTGCCAAAAGCAATGCAACTTTTCAATCTTCATCTTTTTTTGTCGTTGAAGATATCAGATAGCAGGAAAAAGAAGAAGAGACGATAATTTGCAACTTCACTGAGCAATGGATCAGCAAAACAAGATGATGCAGAGAGCTCCTTCAATTTCATCTTGCTTCCCAGAGAGATTTTCCGGTGTTTCACCAGGATATGAGCATGAGCACGAGCACAAGAATGAGAGAAATGCAGAGATGAATTGGTCGTTACTTCTGGCAGTAGACTTCTCAAAGTCAATGAGAGCTTGATCTTTTAAACGAGAAGTCCAGAGCCTAGATCTGGGATTCACAAATTACTAAATTGATTCCATAACTAACTCATTTTTGGCTTGTAGCATGAAGTTTCTTCATCATTTGTTTGCTCTCTTTTCTTTATAGTTCTTGCTTTAATCCCATTGTCATTCAATTAATGTGGCAACCCTGAATTTAACTCCCCTGAGTTAGTGTTCTTTGACTCTTCTCATACTAAGATTTACGATACATATAGTCAATTTCCCAAAAGGTCACCCATGTCACGTCGAAAAACGTCTCTTGTGAATTTAGCTCTTGTTCCATGTATATAATTCAAGAATGCTCTCCCCTTGTTCAATGTGATACATATAGTCAATTTCCCAAAAGTTTTTGCCTCTATCGACATTCTAAAAATTTATTAGGAGTCACTCCTTGTTGAGCCTTCTCACCCTTGAGCTCTTTGTCCTAGTGTACAAGTACACACTTTTCCTAGAAGGTCACCTACCCGAGCATGCTTAATATTGTAGTTCCCTTATGTTATAAAGTGACTCTCGTGAATTAATTTTAGTTTCATATATATAATTCATGAACACCCTCCTTTCATTCAGTGTACAATTTGGTTCATTCCTACCCACTTCACCATTTTAGAAGCCTTCCTTGAGTCATTTTTTATCTGGATTCTCTCACGTGGCAATCACTTTCCATCCTCATTGGACTTGGTGGTTACAATTGATAAGATACCGAAACTTCACATGTGCTTTGGATATTATTGAGAAAACCTCGTAATAGATTTTGATGTTGACAAAACCTTTCTTGGTTTATCTTGAATCTGATAAGTGTACAGAAACATCTTCTTCAGAAACAATTCATGAAGAGAAGTTTATTCAGAGTCAATCCATTGATGTTTGAATATCATGACCATGAAAAGAAGTCTATATCTTGAAGTCATTCAGAATCTTAACTAATGTCATTCAAATATCGTAGCTGAAAAATAATCACGTCTAAGGTAGCATCTCAATAACAACATGGATATCAATAAGATAACTATCGGCAAAGATTGTATGTGGAGATCATCAAAACTGTGAAATATTTTCAAAGTCTACTAGAGCTAGACAACGTCAGAACTTGAAGTTCTATGTGGACACAGATATTTAGACGCAAACTCTATTGCTCTAAACAACACAACCAGTGATCTGGCTTGGATTTCCAATATTAAAAATATTGATTGATCTTTAATCTTAAAGATTGTCTTACAACGAAATCCTTACGCAAGACATCTTTGATTGATTGACAATCATTTTCAAAGACAAGCTACTTTCCTCAAAATTGAAGAACTTTACTTATGGAAACTGGAGATGTGCTTTTATGGGCGGCCAAATTAACGGGGATTTAGATCTTTATCTCTTAATGGCTACTTAATCTCCTTTACACATTTCGTCTAACAGGCTGATTGAAGAATGACCATCTAAAGAATATCCAACAGGTAGATTCAAAGTGGATAAGTTTTAAAGGAGACCAAATTACCAAAGAGTAAAGATAGATCCAAAATAAAAAAAATTTAAAGTTCAAGAGAGCTTCAAACTTTCTAATTTTCCTTGAGCTACAAACTATAAACTTCAATAGGCATTGAAAAAGTGATCGTGTAATATTGTGAGACCAATCACTCACTTATGTAACATCTTACTGATTAACTAGTGAATCTAGCCGATAAGCTATCAATGTGAGAGAGTGAACGTAAGTTTACTCTTAGCCGAATCATTATAAATTTCATGTGCAATTTTCTCGGTCTCTAATCTGTTATTCACTATTTTTTATAGACTTTTGCACACTAATGAATATCATTATATTACTATTAATATTAAGACTCTAACTCTTGTGCACCAGTGAAAATCTATATCCAAACTCAAATTTCACTTGAATCTAATAATTTTCAACTTAGACTGTTTTTATGTCCATATTAAATTGTCAAATATTTTCAAAATCACGTATTCATCCTCCTCTAAATAAACAATGCTAGCTCCAACAAAATATAAGCTAAATCCTATTGCTAGAACCATACAGGAGGGTCACGTCAAGGTTGACCAACAGAAAGTAACAAAAATGAACTGATTGCAAGGATTTTCGGTACTACCTTCTTCTTTTTGGGGTGGTCGGGTGGGTCTTCAGTATTTCAAAAGGTGTTCTTTTGTTGGTAAAAGGGCCTAAAAAATAGTTCTCGGATTTCAAAGAGTTGAACTTCTTGTTTGACAATCACAAGAGATTTTTATTTTCTAGAAAAGGAAAAATTATAGTCGGTAAATTACGTGTGAATTTCCCCCAGTTTTTGCCGGCTACAGGGAGCTTCTTGAACTCTTGTCGTTGAAAACAAGCCAATGTCCATAAGTTCGTCATGACAAAATCGAAATTTGTCAATGAGAAATCACATCATACAAAAGTGCGAAAAAAGCTTTATGTTAATTTAAGAACAGAATTGGGATCAAAGCTAAATGCATTGCTTTTTAAGAGTTTTCAATGGATTAGAAAAAGAAAAGTCACATTTACCTAAATAATTTTTGGCAGATTTGCCAAAGTGGGGCTAAGAACTTCATACAATTATTGCCACACGACAGCATACAGTAGTGTGAACCTCAGAACTATATACAATATTCGGCCTTATCTTTTTTCCTGGGTGGGCCAGTTTTGACCGCGCTTTCAGAAGCTTCCTAGCAGCATGGCGAATTGCCACTATCCCATTAACCTTCGTTTCAGCAACCAAAGAAGTCTTCTTGGGTCCAGTTCATTTGTACTCTTGTCTCTTGTCTCTCTCTCTGCCGAAAGCAAATTATATACGCAACTTTACAATTTTCGTCTTCCTTCTTGTTGAAGACATCAGACAGCAGGAAGAAGAGGAAGAGACGATAATTTGTGACTTCACCAAGCAATGGATCAGCAAAACAAGGTGATGCAGAGAGCTCCTTCCATTTCGTCTTGCTTCCCGGAGAGATTCTCCGGTGTTTCACCAAGATATGAACACGAGCACAAGCACGAGCATGAGAATGAGCATGAGAAGCAACAACGCCTTCAGCAGCGGCCCATGAAAGGCACTGTTAATCCTCTTTATCCCCTTCCTCAACCCCCGCCACCATTCAAAGCTCCAGTTGATAAGCATCTCATCGTGGAAGAGACAATTCAACCCCACCATGCACCACCATCATCGTCTTCTGCTTCTCCTCCTCATCACCATGTGCCGCCAGCTGGCAGCAGGCCAAATGGAGCAGCTGCGCCTGAAAAGCCTGTTGATCAACCTGTTTCGATTCCTCTTCCGCCAATTCCTTTGTTTCCCCGCTTCGGTGACTATGGTTAGTAATAATTTCTTTGATACTCCTCTTGTTTGAACTGATGGAAGTGGAGGGAGAAGACAGGATCTAAGATTTGAAAAAACCTCTCTTATTTAGACCATAGCTAACAAATCCGAGTAGAAGTCTAAGTTATTAGAGGCGGGAAATTGTTCAATATTTCTGGACTTTGGGCTATTTAGGAAGTGCACTAACTTTGTTAACATGATGTCTAAAATGTTAAAGTCTATCAATTTTTCATTCTAGCACTAGATTAATGTTGCAATTGAAGCAGAGGGTTCAAACATTTTTTAGTCTTGTCCATCCTGGCCTTACTCTGCTCTTAGTCCTACCTGAGTTAGCTTTCTTGACACTTTTTAAGAGGTCTAGTTGTCTTGTAGAGCTATGCCGCTGATTAGTCAATGTTGTCATGCCTTCTATTATTAATTGGAAGACTGATGTGAGATTAGTGTGAATGGTATCTCGAAGCGTGGAATAGTTCAGGAATCAGAGATGCCCACTCAAACCTTGTTTGGATTGATAATTTGGCACATTCTTTTTCAGCCTTTTCTCTGGGCTCGGGGAAAATTCGGTCTTTTGCTCTTTAGAACTCTCAGAAATTGTCTCTTAACATCTGAAGTGCTTAATGGCAGGGAAAAATACCGCAACGAGCACGAGATTATACACGCCTTTGTATAATGCTGCAATGAAAGGCGATTGGGAAAGTGCAGAGAAGTTCTTAAGATCACATCCAGGCGCTATAAATGTCAGGATCACAAAGAAAATGGACACGGTTCTCCACATTGCTGCCGGGGCCAAACACACCAAGTTCGTAGAGGAAGTGGTCAAGATGATGAGTCCTGCAGATTTAGCATTACGGAACAAGAGCAATCATACGGCTCTTTGTTTTGCTGCCGCATCTGGTGTTGCCAAAATCGCAGAGACAATGGTGAACAAGAATAGGGACCTACCAGGAATGAGGGGCAATAAGGGAGTGACACATCTTTATATTGCTGCATTGTTTGGTCACAGGGACATGGTTTCCTATCTGTTGAGAGTGACAGATCCTGAGCATCTAACTGAAGACGACTACGTCACACTACTCATTGCCACAATCAATACGGATATGTTCGGTCAGAAACAATTAATCGATTTATGCTTGAGAATTGCCTGGATTTCACTTTTTTGAATAACATCTGTCCTATTAATACTCACAGACGTAGCTCTTACCATTCTCTGGACAAAACCAGAGTTAGCTACTCTTCGGGATCATGATGGAATGACCGCACTGCATATTTTAGCTCAGAAGCCTTCAGCATTTGCCAGCACAAGTTCATTAGAATCCTGGCAGAGGATACTTTACGCATGTAGGCATATCTCATTAGTTAAAATATTCATATATAATATTCTCCTTCAATATATACAAATTTTATGTGTGTATGTCCGATGTTTGCATTTTTTTATTAGGAGAATTTTGATTTTTTCACCTCCCTCAAATGATCTTGCTCGAATATCCTTTCAGTGATTTGCGTGAAAGAAAAGTATGAGGTGGGATTCCCTTCAGGACTCGTCATGAGTGACATTAGCCAAACAAAAAGAGGTCTTTTCTCCACCTTCTCTTTTAGACATGCTAATTTGCATGTGAAACTTATGATACCTAGCCAAATATCTAATGAGAGGCAGTAGGTTCAGCCAACGTCATGACTGAGTCCATTTCTTTGTGGAACTTGTGCAGTGTCGCTCTACTTGCTGGAGAAGCTTTGGAGTGCGGCAAAGTTAATAGGTAGGTGGCACAAAAAAACGTTTGCTGATTTTCCTGGAAAACCGCAACTTTTTTTTATTGAATTCAATCTATAGTGCCAGGAATCAGGGCAGTTCATGAGAAAAAGACAATGCACTTGCAAGTGCTACAGTTGGTGAAATTGTTATGCGAGCAGATTTCATCACTGGAGGACTCCAAAATTGCAGATCTTTTAACGCATCCCTCGCAGCCATTGCTCACTGCAGCAGGGTTCGGCATAATTGAGCTTGTGACTGAGCTTGTTCGCTCTAATCCTGATTTGATATGGACAGTTGATGAGCAAAGCCATAACATTTTTCATGTGGCAGTTATGTACCGCCGAGAAAAGATATTTGACCTCATTCATGATCTCGGGGCGCATAAAGATATGATTACTACTTACAAAGACCCCGACAACAATCATAACTTGTTGCATTTGGCGGGAAAGCTGGCACCTCTGGACCAACTTAACAGCGTGTCTGGGGCAGCTCTTCAGATGCAGCGGGAACTCCTATGGTTCAAGGTATCTTCACACTCTCTATCTCAGTTCTTGGCTATTTTCTTGAGAGAATGTCATTTCTAGGATTCGGATTGTCTCATGTGGTCTTGTTGCAGCCATGCTGTCCTATTCTGAACACGTCTAGTATTTGTTTCAATTAGATCGTTGTCGTGATTGCTCCGACATTTCCTTTTAGATTAGTTTCGGTTGGTTCTCATATTAATAATATTGAAAAAGGAGCCATCCAATCTAATATACAAACAGGAATATAACATTGGAGCAGTTCCTAAGTGGGTATGTGATGGTCTTTTCTTTTGTGCCTCCATTGTAGGAAGTGGAAAAAACCGTACACACTTTATCAAAGCAGATGAGGGACAAAAGTGGCCGAACACCGAGGATGTTATTCACAGAAGAGCACAGGGCTCTGGTCAAGGAAGGAGAGGACTGGATGAAAAGCACCGCTTCATCCTGCATGCTCGTTGCTACACTAATCACCACTGTGATGTTCGCAGCGATCTTCACTGTTCCAGGAGGAACAAACAATAATAGTGGTGTTCCTATTTTATTGGAATTAAATGCCTTCATAACCTTCGCCGTAGCGGATGCATTTGCACTGTTCTCTTCAGTCACATCCATACTAATGTTCTTGTCCATCCTCACCTCACGCTATGCTGAGGAAGATTTTCTCGAATCCTTACCAAAAAGACTAATCATCGGTCTTACAACACTGTTTCTTTCTATAGCCTCCATGCTTATTGCATTTAGTGCCACCATTTTCATAGTATTTGGATCCCATTTGGCATGGATTCTTGTACCGGTTGCCTTAGCTTCGTGCATACCAATTACCTTATTTGCCTTTCTTCATTTTCCCCTTCTGAACGATATGCTAAGTTCGTCTTATGGAACTGGCATTTTCACAAGAGAAGCCACAATGACCCTTTGTTCATAAAGCTTGCATTGAGAACTGCAAATTACTATATCAAATTGAAGCATGAATGATCCATCTAGAGATCAAGTCAATTCGAGCCTTTATTGTTGAAAGGCCAGCCACAGGAATTGTCCAGAACATCTGTAGCATAATGTTTGGCTATCCCCATCTCTCTGAACTCTCCACCTTCAACTTCAACCACCACATGGCCAAGAAAAAACTTCAACCTCCCTACTGCCACCTCTAATCACTGTGACAACCACCGGCCCCAGCTCCACCTCTCTCATCAGGGCCCAGCACATTTAGTCACCCACCCAACCAAGGTGAGATCCAGCCTCGCTGAGTGGGGAGTGGGGAATCTATGGTCAATGGTGCCATATACTGGCAGTTCCTTCAGTGGAATGCATCGTTACGATTGTAAAATAACTTGCTGAACGCACTCTTTTACCAGTTATCAAGTTCATTACATTTGTGTTGACGAGTAAACCAATGCCATTTTCCTGTTGAATCTGTCAGAAAGTGATAGCAGCAGGAGTATAATGAATTTGTGGAATGGATAGAATGCTGCTTCTAGTTTTTTGGTCGAATGCTGTTGAGCATCAAGATTGTAATGTAAAGATGCTAGCTGATTGTATTGCTTCTTCATTCCTGTGGCCATTGTCTGAACTTGTTAAATCCAGGCCGGCTATCCACATTATCTTACGTGGGGTGTTCTATAAATTGCTTGAATCATCTTTGGTCGGGTAGAATTCTTAGTCCAGGATCCTTGCCACTGCTCGGATGCAACCTTCCAGTGCAAGTGCTCTAGACAGGTACCCTGAAAAGGTACATTGCCTTGGTTGGACTACATATCTTATGTTGGGTAGCTATTACTGGTGTCGTGTAGAAAGATGCGGGCTGAAGGCTCGGCCAGAGGACTGCCTGATGGATCAGCCTGGAAAAGGCTGATCAGATCTACTGGGCTAATGGATTGGTCAAACGACCATTTACCCCTCCTATGATACTAGCCACACCGGCTGTCTTTTCCTCTGCTACTTCAGTTTTGATGTTCCTTTCCATTTTTGACATCACATTATGCAGAGGAACATTTTCTGCATCCATTGCCAAACAGGCTGGTGTTAGGACTTGGAAACCTGTTTTGTCTCCACAGCTACCACGATGGCCACCCTTGTCATCCTCCTTGGTCACAACTATGCTCGAATCACTATTCCAATTGCTGCTTTTGCTTCTGGGACAGTGACCTTGTTTGCTTTGCTACAATTTCCCCTTCTGTCTGATTTGATCAGACACATAAATAGCCACAGCTTACTCTCTCATCCAGAAGACCGCCTGTTGTTCTGATCATTAATGACCAGTCCACGAGTCATAAATCAATGTGATTGATTGTCATCAGTCAGATATGCATGATGGGGAGTGTCCTGTCGTATCTTGAATGATATCAAGATTTGCTGGTAGTTTAAATTGCACCTGTATAAACCATTCCACAAGTGGGAACGGATGATTGAGATGAATTATTGTTTGCATTATGCATTGAAATTAATGGAGCAAGCTTACTTTATATTACCTTAAACTCTACATGCTACTGATATTCCATCGGAGGGGTTTCATAGTGAAAATGCCAATTCCCCTGAATCAACAGTTCGGAAAGAGAGTTGTTATGCTGAAGAAATGCCGGTGTTAGAGCAGTTCTCATTGATTAGTGTAGCAAGGATTGGGACGCAAGAGAAACAATCCACTTTTTGCACGTGTTGAATATCATGGCTGTGTAAAACAAAGAATTGACAACATTTTACTACCGTAAACAATCATCAGACACCAAGGTGAACAAAACTGGAGTTATAACATCGTAGCACTTTCTTGCCCTCAGCTCATACAGCTTAAGACAATATTACTAGTACCCTAGAGTGGAGGCCGTACACTCATATACTCAATTAAAAAGAGGATGGTACATGAACTTACCAACTGCCATTTAGCTGAGTGCACGAGTTGAACTAATCTGGGTAATTCCTGTACGGCATAGCCCACCTAAAAATCTACACCATAACAACTACACCAATTGGAGCATCAGTTTACAGTTCTGCTTGCTTGGGCAAGACTAGGACATCATTGGAGGTAGTGACACTGCACCTCGGACTAATCATGGCAAGTTCAAGAACTGGTGAGTTAAAGCCGAAAAAGCTATGAACACTGGTGGTGACAATTAAGGATGAGCTATGGCATCAGATAGAAGATGCAAAACACAGAAGGAAGCATGGGTTGCACTCGCACTCCTCTATGCAAACATGGCGTGAAGCTCCAAAGATTGACGAATCACATTATATCTATCTTTCAGCAGATGTGATGGCAAGTATGTATTTTGCAATGGTTAAACATCTTTGCAGAAAAATTACAAACCTAAATCCTTTCAAAATCCTCTGGTTCTGCCACAATTTCAGTGGGGTGATTTCCTCGGGGAGCAGACATTTTCGATAGTAAAATGAACACCTCACAGTGCAGAAATACAAGCATTTGAGAGCAAATCAAGGAAGTCCAGGAGCTTCAGAAAATAGCAAGTTTTTCCCTTTTTCCATGGTCCGTTCTCCTATCACGGTAAGAAGACCATTATACTATTGTCATGGGCCATGAACAACAATCCTCTCGACTTGTGTTTTTATAGGATCTCAAGGATCTAGCTTGTAACTTCATAGCACGGATTTTTCTTTTCACGCTTTGCAACACACCACTCCCGGTCATGTTCCACTGAGGGATGGACAAAAGCTCAATGTCTAACCTCTGGAACTTCGCACCATTTCCGTACCTCTGTGTCTTGATGCAATGCAGTAATTAATGGTCAAATATTTTCAGCTTTAACTATCCACTTCCCAACCTCGTCATCATCGACTTGAGGTGTAGTGTTACTAGCGCCAACGATGTCCTGCAGATCTTGCCCCCAAGTAAGCTTAACCGCAAACACACGCTTCCGTTGTAGTTGTGGTCGAGTGTTTCAATATCGCTACTTCTGATAGTAATGTCCGCCACAGTGACTTGGCCACACATTGTCCTCTTTGAACCAGTTTGGTCCCTGGCCAACCACCTTCACATTCCTAGACCGTGTATTAATGGATTCTCCTCAATTCCCAAATTTTGATGCCTACCGTTCCATAGATTGTTCAAATTCCATAGTATCGACACCCGAATTTTTCAACGGTCTAAATTAAAAAATTTGAGGTTCGAGATCCTTGATCAAACTTGATCAAAGTGAGTCTCGTTTCTTGACAAAAAAAAAAATCCGCTAAGTGTCCTAAGTGTCTCAATTGCATATAGATATTAGGAGCATTGCATTTGATTAGTAATTAGTTATCACTTTTTCAATAAACTAAACATTAATTTTGAGTAAAATCAACTCTAAGTAATAAATTACAGAAGATGTAAAAAAAAAAAAGATGACATATAGGTGTTAATTTAGCATAATCATGTAGAATAGGTCTTTAGGTTTCAAATTTTCATTAAAAAAAAAAACAAAAACAAAAACAAAACAACACGGCGCAGGTTGAATTTTCGGTCAAATCGAAGAGCTTGACCTTTGACGAACAAATTAGAATTTCATTAGTTTCTATCTTTTTTGCTATATAGATATCTGATTCAGGGAAAGTGAAATTTAGAGGTCCAATTTAAAAGATTTTTCTAACTATTCATAGCGCACCGTAAAATTAGAATTACTTGGACTCACGTAAACAAAGCCTTCCCGGTCAGCAAGATCCCAGGAGCCTCCCCGTCGCCGGAACCCTCGGTCGCCGGAAATGCCGATGCGTGTCCGTCCCCAGACATGATCAGATGACGGTTCCGCACCCACGACGGCCGCTGCCGGAGCTCGCGTTCGTGATTCCGTCCGCCGCCGTAACAGTACGGTTCTGTTAGAGGCTCGGCTTCTTGGTCCGAGGAGTCTCGGTCGCTCGGACCCGTTCGAAACTTCCTTTACCGTTGTCGGCCGACGGTAACGACGTTTCCGAGGTTTTGGGTTCTCGCGCTCGACGGCCGATCCTGACCACGGTCTCCCTTCTGTCAAGGGACGCTCGAACGAGAATCAAACGATGACCCAGGACCTGTTAACAGAGGATATGTACACCTGGATGTTAATGCGAGTATATGGGATGAAGAAATCGATGCTTCGCTGAAGCTTCTGCGCCATGTGTTTGAATTTGGCCACCAGGTGTTTGTAAATCTGTCTGAATGCAAAACTGCACTCACGTTTGAAAGATGTCTTCCCTGAGTCAAAACGCTCTGATTTTTATCGCACTTTCGAATCGTAATGTACACCCTCGATTTCATCTGTTTCGCCTCTATTTTTCGTCGATTCTGACATTGGTTTGCTTCTGTCTATTTTAATTACTGGTGCGCTGTGAATGTTTGAAATGTTGGTTGTAACCGGCAATTCGAGGTGGTGGCCGATGGCAGTGTAGTCCGGTGACTGGAGGCAAACGGCGGTGGTGATTATAGTGATGAATATGTGTGGATTAATAGAGTATATATGTTCATACTTTGATGGTTGTATTAGAAAATGGTTTAGAGTGGTTTAAGTATATTGGGCTTCAATTCGATTGGGCTTTTTTTTTAGGCTTGGTGAACTTTAGTCTTGAATAAGTTTTGTGAGTTTGGGTTTTATTTGGTCCGATAAGGCTGGCTTGCTTTGGCTCTAGAGGACTCTGACTCGCTTGGTCTAGGTTAGTTTGGGCCAGATTTGTTTTCGATATTGGGCTTAATTCGATTTCGTTAGATTGGGCTTCATTTAGTTTTATTTTTAATAGGCCTATGATAAGAGCCCAATCTGGAACCCTATCTTCTCTGATCCATTCAACACGTGCAATTTCCTTTTCGTCATGTCGGCGTGCATTTAAATCCCTTTTTGTATCTATATGTTCCATTAATTCAGAGCCATTTTTCCATTGCTTTTCAAAATGAGACTATTCTTGATTTGTCCGGCTATAGATGCTGCAAGAAAATCAAGGTGTCCATCAGTGTTTGTGATTCTTATAATAGCAATATGGAGCTTTTGATTCACACAACAAGTTCTTCTTGTATATTCGTATGTAATTCCTCGATACTTTGCATCCTGCCTTGTATTAATAATTTTGGGAATCCCATTTAGATTATTACTTGGATCAAGTCAATTCTTTTTCAAAATACTACGGGTGCAAGTCCCTCCAAACCAGAGGGTATTGTGATATTTGTTTGTGCATAACTCTTGACACGGTATTTCAATTGTATCCTAGACTAGGTGTATGAGGAAAGAAACAAAGCTTGTATGGTTTTTCTGATTTTATCGTGTGGACAAAACAAAGCATATTTCATGTTGCAGTTGCACATCGTCACGAGAAGATCTTTAGACTAATATATGATATTGGTGCTCATAAAGATATGATTGCAGCTTACAAAGATGAAAATGACAATAACATATTGCATTTGGCTGGAATGGGTCCTCCAAGTCGGCTCAAATTCAACTACAGGCCAGCTCAACAAATGCAGATAGAGCTGTTGATTTTCAAAGTTAGTTTACATCTTAAATCTTTGCATGCTACACAATTTGGATTCTACAGTTTAAAGTTGGCTAGCAGCATTCCTGGGCCATTGCACAACTTTTATCTACTTGCTTAATATCCAAATGTTTTGCAGATTGGGGTCTTGCTTGTTTTACTATCACGACTTATTGGCATGTCTAGCTCATCCGAGTTGAAGCTTCTTTTTATCTTTCATGTTTTTCATGCGAAAAGTTGTAGTAAATATTATAAGGACTAAAAAGAAAGAAACAAGAATAATCAGGAATGAACCATGCATGTTGGATCCTGGTCTGTCCAAGAAAGGAGATGAAGAAATTCGATCCTAATCATAACCTGAGTCAATAACTGGCGCTGGTAAAACTTAAATGAGTCAATTTAATGTTCCGTTTTCAGAATGATAATATCTGTTTACTGGTATAGGAGGTAGAAAAGGTTGTGAAGCCTTCTTATTGAGAAATGAAAAATTCCGAGGGAAAAACACTTTATGTTCTTTTCACCGAGGAGCACAAAGAACTCAGACAAGAAGCAGAAAAATGGATGAAGGACACTGCGTCTACTTGCATGGTTGTTGCGACACTCATGGCCACCTTGATGTTTGTTGCCGCCTTTACTGGTCCTGGTGGCAATGATAATGACATGGGGAAACCTATTTTCCTCCATCACAAGTCTGTTTATGATTTTCACCTTATCGACTGGGTTGGGTATCATTTCCTCTGCAACTTCAATCTTGATGTTCCTTTCCATTTTGACATCACGCTATGTGGAGGAAGATTTTCTGCGTTCCTTACCAGACAGGCTGGTGTTAGGACTTGGAAGCCTCTTTTTCTCACTAGCCACCATGATGGTGGCCTTTGAGACCACCCTTGTCATCCGCCTTGGTGATGATGATGCTCAGATCACTATTCCAATGGCTGCTTTTGCTTCTGTGACGGTTACCTTGTTTGCTCTGCTCCAATTTAAGGACATAGACAGCCACAACTTGCTCTCTGATCGAGAAGACCGCCCATTGTTCTGATCATTGACGACCAATATATGTGATATGCTGGAAGTTTGCCTTGCATCCACATAAACCATTCTGCAAGCTGGGAACGGATGATTAAGCTGAATTTTTCTTTGCATTGTGCATTGAATCTAATGGAGCCAGTTTATTATATTGTACCTTAGTTCAAATGCTACTGAAGTTCAAATTTTTGTCTAGTCAAGCAAATAGCTCAAGTTACGACTTGGTGACCTTTCCAAGTTCACACTCCAAGTGGAGGTCTCATAGTGAAATGCTGATTCCCCTGAATCTACATTTTGGAAAGAGAGTGTTATGCTGAAGAAATGCTTGTGTTCGCGCAATTCTCATCGACTAGTGTTTTAAGGATCGTTGCAAAAAAGTCCAGAGTCTGTTTCTACTACCACATGTATTGAATAATATTGCCGTGAAACACAAAGCATTGACAGCATTTACTACCATAAAACAAACATCAGCCAAGGTGAGCAAAGGTAAGGGTTATAACACTAGTACTATCTTTATGCAGAAAAATTACAAACCTAAATCCTCAAAATCCTTGAAATATTCCACAATTTTTAGTGAGTTAATTTGCCCGTGGAGCAGACAGTTTGGTAGTAAGATGAACATCTCACGGGATAGAAGTACAGGCACTAGAGAACAATTCAAGGGAAGTCTAGGAGCTTCAGAAAATTGCGAGTTTTTCCTTTTTCACTGGCCCATCCTCCTATCACAGTGATAAGACCATTACATTCTAGTCCTAGGCCATGAACAATGATCCTCTCAACTTGTGCCTTTACAGGATTTGGAGGATCTAGTTTTGTAATTTCATAGTCAGGCTTTTTTTTTTAGGCTTTGCTAAGACTCGCCACCATATCCAGCTGAGGGATGGATAAGAGCTCATCTTCTAACCTCTCAAACTTTGCATCATTCATGTGTGCAATGAGTTAATGAGGTCTGTGAGGGTGTTCCATGCATCGTTCTGTACTTATGCAGTCTTGGTGCGATGCAGGAACCCATTCTCAAGATCTGTCAGCTTCAACTTTCCACTTCTCAAACGTGTTGTCATGAGCTTGAGGTGAAGTGGCACCACCACCAATGATGTCCTACAGAGTAAGCATGATTGCATGCACGCTTCCATCATTATAGTTGCTGCGGTCGAGCTTTTCAACATCTTTACTTAAAGTAGTAATATCTGCCATGGTGACTCGGTGACGCATGTCCTCTTTCAACCAAGTTTGGTCCTTAGACCATGTATTAATGGCTTCTCCTCAATTTGTCCATTCAGACTCAATACCTCTTGCAGAGTACTTTGCAGTTTCTGACAGTAATATATGAGAAGGGCAAACAAAGCAGATATCAAGAAGCTACAAGAGAGTGAGGGAAAGTGTAGCTTCAGAAAGAGGTGATGTGTGGCCAATCCTAACAGAATTCAGAAAGAAATATTAGAGGAAGGATTCAAAATGGAGCAGAGGCACAACAGTGGAAGAATTGAGGAGAAGAATTGGTAGAGGTGGGCTCTTATACAGGAACCCACATCGAAATCTCAAGTGAATTCAAGCAAATTTCCATCTTGCATTTGATCTAGCTGTCGCAACAGTATTCCTAACTACCAGTAGACAACCAACAACCTGACAGATTTTCCCTTCTGGAGCTCTTTTTCAGTTCATCACTCTGTGATGATGGAATTGTTTGGTCTTTTGAGGCTCTGAAATCAATCTGGATACCGACAGCAAATGGTTCAATGCGAGCACAGAGAGAGGGAGAGAGGGAGAGATGGAGACAGCAAGTGCTCAGCGTTTCTTGAGCTGGCTTCATGTCTGTTGGATTGGAATGTCTCAATGTTGCTGCTGTTTTCTTCTCTGTTTTTTCCTCTGTTTTTACTCTGTTTTACTCTGTTTTTTTTATTAAAAAACAGCCAAGTTCAATTTAGTTATTTGTTTAGTGTTTTTGTTATTTTCTAGGAAGTTAATAGCACGTTTGTGTGCAGTTATGTGTTGCACGTACGTGAGCAGTTTTTGCTTTGTATTTAGTGGTTGTACTTGACAGTTTCTTTAGAAAACTGACGTACGCAAGTTTGTGCTCTGTTTTCTCAGTGCTTCTCTTTCTCATCTGAAAAATATAGATTCTGGTTTTTTGTTTCTGGTTTACTGTTTTTTAATCAAGTAACAACGGTGGTATCGAGCATGTATGATCTTGAGGGACGTGAAGTGAAGCAAGTATCGAAGTGTAAAGAAGTTAAAGGGTGATGGAGACGGGGTCGAGTGGTTTCTCTGCGATGGCTTCTCCAGTATTTCGGGGAAAATTATCAGGCTTGGGCTGTCAAGATGACGGCATTCTTGGAGGGTCATGATTTATGGGAGGCTGTGGAGGATGATTATGAGGTTGCTCCACTTCCAGACAATCCAACCTTGAATCGATAAAGTACCATAAAGAGAGAATCACAAGGAAGGCCAAGGCAAAGTCATGCACGTGTGTTCTTCTGTTTCACCCACTATCTTCACAAGGATCATGAGATGTGATTCTCGCAAAGGCAATATGAGACTTCTTGAAGGATGAATACGAGGGAGATGAGAAGATAAGAGGCATGAAGGTGCTGAATCTCTTGAGGGAGTTTGAGAGACAACGAGATGAAGGATTCGAGTCGGTGAAGGAGTACTCGATAGGTTGGTTGGGATAGCTGAAAAAATCAGAGTTTTAGGACGACTTGAAGGATGAAAGGCTTGTTCGAAGATTCCGGTGTCTCTTCCAGAGAAGTTCAAAGCCACCATAGCGTCTCCGGGAAAATACAAGAAACTTACCGATATAAAGCTTGCAGAATTGTTGAATGCTTTGCGAGCACGGGAGCATAGAAGCGATGAGAAAAGAAGAGTTTGTAGAGGGTGCGCTGCAAGCTAGAGTGAAATCAAATGATGGAGGCAAAGGGAAGAAATGGATTTAGTCCAGAGAAAATGCCGGTGACTCCAAGTTTGTAGCAAAAGAAGGAAATTCTAGTGGGTCTAGCAAATGGAAGATGAACAAAAAGCCTTGTCAATACTGTGGTGGAACTAATCATCAATTTTTTAGATGTTGAAGAAAGCCTAATGCTAGATGCAGAAGATGTCACAAGTTGGGTCACATGGAAGCCATCTGCAAAGAAAAAAATTACCAGCAAGCAGGAAAAGCCCAGGTAGCGGTGAATGGCGAGGAAGAGCACTTGTTTGTAGCTTCCTTTTCTAAATCTTTTGTTGGGAATGATGCATGGCTGGTGGATAGTGTCATTTGTACCAATTATATGGTGGCAATTCGAAGGTTGTTTAGGATTCTAGACAAGTCGATCGAGTCAGTCGAATTGGCAATGGACGGTATATCGAAGTGCAAGGGAAGGGTACAGTGGCTATTGAAGGAAATCGGGAGGTGAAGGCGATCAATGATGTTCTCTTTGTGCCAAATATTGACCATAACCTGTTGAGTGTTGGTCAATTAGTTGAGAAGGGATATAAAGTGAAGTTCGAAGGGAAGGAATGTCTTATTAATAATGCAGATAGCAAAGAAGTGCTAAGAATTCCTATGGAGGACAAGAGTTTCATGTTCAAGCCACAAGAGATGCAACAAATGACTTTAAAGTGCAAAGAAGAAAATGCAGAGATATGGCATAAAAGACTTGGGCATGTTCACAGGAAGAGCATGTCGTTTATGCAGAGAAATAGCTTGCGATGACTTGCCAAGTTTGGAGGAGGAATTTCCACAAGGCAAAACTTGTCTTCTTGGCAAGCAAGCCAGATTTCCTTTCAAAGGAGGAGGCCGGAGAGCATGTGAGAGGCTGCAATTAGTCCACACAGATTTATGTGGACCGATGTCGAGTCTTCTCTCAATGGTAGCGGGTATTTCATTACCTTCAGCGATGATATGACTAGGATGAGTTGGATTTATTTTCTCGAGCCAAGTCTGAAGTTGCTGATGTGTTTGTGAAGTTTAAAGCCTTAGTTGAGAATCGAGTGGGAAGAAAATTAAAATGCTCGGTCGATAATGGTTCGAGTATACGCTCACAAGTTTAAGTTGAATTGTGAGCAAGCAGAATTGTGCAGAAGTTCTTTGCTCCCTATTCACCTCAACGGGAATGGGGTCGGTGAGAGGAAAAACGAAGTATTATGGAGATGGCCGATGTATGATGCATGAGAAGATGTTGCCTAAGAAGTTCTGGCCGAGGCAGCTAATCTTGCAGTGTTCCTGTTGAACAGATTGCCCACAAAGGCCTTAGAGAGGTCAACACCTTTTGAAGTCTAGTATGGTGTTAAACCTTCTGTGAAAAATTTGAAGGTTTTTGGGTGTTTGTGTTACACTCATGTTCCTAAGGTCAAGAGGGACAAGCTGGATAAGAAAGCAGAGCTTGGAATCTTCATCAGGTACAGTCTCCAATCAAAGGCTTACAGAATTTTTCACCCTATGACAGGGAAGGTGACTATAAGCGAGATGTTGTTATTCTAGAGGAAGATGAGTGGAATTTGATGGAAGGAAAGAGTGCGGAAAAGCAACAGTTTGAAAAACAACCCGCAAGATGTAGAGGTTGATGAAGTTATAGATGGATTGGAAGACGGTGTGGATGATTTACCGGTGAGAGGCACACGGTCACTTGCTGAAATCTATGAAAGAAGCAATGTGGCAATGCTCGAACCATCTAACTTTGTGGAAGCTAAGGAGGATCGAGAGGTGGATTGCGGCAATGCGGAGGAGATTGCAATGATCCGGAAAAACCACACATGGGAGCTTGTTGACGAGACCATCGATAAGAATGTAATTGGGGTTAAGTGGGTGTTTAGAACAAAACTTAATCCCGATGGTTTGTTAATAAACACAAAGCTAGACGATGGTGAAAGGCTATGCACAAATATGGGGAGTAGACTATTCTGAAACATTTGCTCCGTTGCACGACTTGATACAATAAGGCTACCGTTAGCTATTGCAGCGAGAGAAGGGGTGGCCTATATTTCAGTTAGATGTCAAGTCTGCATTTCGAATGGAGACCTTGAGGAGGAGATTTTTGTTGAACAACCTGAAGGTTTTAGTATTAAAGGGCAAGAAGAGAGTGTATACGGAGTTGAAGAAAGCTCTATATGGGTGAAGCAGGCTCCAAGAGCTTGGTATGGGAAGATAGATCGATATTTGCAGGATTTTGGCTTTGTAAAAAGCTTAAGTGAGTTCACTCTTTATGTTAAGAAGGTGAATCACAGTGTTGTAATTCTGTCACTTTATGTAGATGATCTATTAGTGACGGGGAATGATATGGAATTGATAGAGAAGGTGAAGCAAGATCTATTTGCAGTTTTTGAGATGTCAGACTTGGGAAAGATGGCTTATTTTTTGGGTTTGGAAGTCAAACAGGCTTCATATGAGATCTTCATCTGTCAAAAAAAATACATGAAGGAAATTCTAAAGAAGTTTCAGATGGAAGATTGTCGAAGTGTAAGCACTCCTATGGCTGCTAAAGAAAAGCTGTAGAAGAATGATGGAACAGATGCGAGTAGATGCTTCTATGTATAGAAGTCTCGATTGGGTGTCTCATGTATCTTACGGCAACCGAGACCAGATATTTTATTTCTTTGTGAGTATTTTATCTAGGTTTATGAGTAGTCCTAGTCGGTTACATTTGATTGCAGCAAAAAGGGTATTGAGATATCTCAAAGGAACATTGTTCTTTGGTGTGAAGTTTAAGAAAGGTCAGAAATTTAATTTGCAAGGATTTTCGATAGTGGTAAAATTTGGTTCAGTGGATGACATGAAAAGTACGTCGGGTATTGTTTCAGTTTTGGTTACGCTTGTTTCTCCTGGTGTTCTAAAAAGCAAGAGATTGTAGCTCGGTCTGCAGAGGCTGAGTTTATAGCAGCTCTGCAGTTGCAAATCAAGCTTTGTGGCTGAAAAAGATAATGAAAGATCCGTGGTTGAATTCTAGTGATTGCATTGAAGTTAACGTGGATAATCGAGGCGGCGTTAGCAATATCTCATAATCCAATTTTCCATGGCAAAACCAAGCATTTCAAAGTCAAATTTTTCTTTTTGCGTGAGGTGCAACAAAGTGCTGAAGTTAAGTTGGTTTATTGCGGATCTGAAGATCATCTTGCAGACATGTTCACAAAGCCACTTCAAGCTAGAAGATTTGAAGTATTAAGAAATAAAATTGGAGTATGCAGCAGCAACTGATCCAAGGAGGAGTTTGTTGGATTGGAATGTCTCAATGTTGCTGCTTCTCTGTTTTTTCCTCTGTTTTTTCCTCTGTTTTTACTCTGTTTTACTCTGTTTTTTTATTAAAAAACAGCCAAGTTCAATTTAGTTATTTGTTTAGTGTTTTTGGTATTTTCTAGGAAATTAATAGCACGTTTGTGTGCAGTTATGTGTTGCACGTACGTGAGCAGTTTTTACTTTGTATTTAGTGGTTGTACTTGACAGTTTCTTTAGAAAACGACGTACGCAAGTTTGTGCTCTGTTTTCTCTGTGCTTCTCTTTCTCATCTGAAAAATATAGATTATGGTTTTTTGTTTCTGGTTTACTGTTTTTTAATCAGTAACAACAATGTCCTTTCTTGAGAGATGGCTCCTTGAAAAGAACACGATCTATGATGTTTTCTTGGCAACGGTTTTGTAAATCTCTTTTGGCTGACCATCGATTCGTTTGTTTTTTTTCAGCTTTGGCCATAAGGATCAAAATGGAGAAAAGGAGACAATAAATGAGGCAAGATGAGAGAATGGCATCGAGTACATTTGCCACTGAACTTTCACAATCATCAACCTCTCTGTTTTACTTTGCCATGGTCAAGTCCCTGTGATTTTGCACTCGATTAAGGTTTTTCCAAGCAATCAGTAAGTTTCCTCGATTAGTTAGTTACCCAAAGTGGTTTATAACTTCTCTACCTGGTAAGTAACTTTTCACATATAATGTAAGTTAATCAAGCACGAAAGCAAGTAATAATACAAAGTTAATTTCATCACTAAAGTTAGGAACTTTTTATACTTACAACAAATTCATCTATTTTAATCGGTCTCGATTTCTTAATTTCAAGCAAGTAGTAATATTGATATATAAATATTGAGTTAATAGGTCGTTGGATGAATTTTCTAATCACACAATTTAAGTTCAGCTTATTTCATTGACAATGTCAGCATCGTCCGGCTGATTGATTCCCATAAACGAACTCCATGCCAAAACACACATTCATAAAAAAGATCAAAATGCCATATATTTACCTGCGCAAATAAAAGAGAAAAAAAGGCCCAGCCTACTTTCCCAAAAAATTCCCAACGTATATAATGACACTCCATCCTCTTCTTCTTCTTCCTCGTATGGTGTCTTGTCTGTCCGTCCGACCGCCTCTGCAACCCCGCCATGCGCTCCAGCTGCTGAGCCGATGAGCGAGCGATCCGCGAAATCAAGAAAGCCCAAACCCACTTGCCCTCCCTCCAATGCAATCCCGATCTCCTCGTCCTCACCGAACCCCGCTCCGCAGCCATCCCTCCCGATCCTCATGGCCCGCAAATCCTCCCTCCTCAAGCAAGCCCTGATCTTGGTCCTCCTCCTCCTCCTCGCCCTCTACGCCTTCTTCACTTCCTTCCTCAACCCAGATCCCAAAATCGATCCTTCCTTCCGAATTCAGCGCCGTTCCGGCGAAGACCATGGCGAATTTCCCGGAAAGGCGCCGTCTTTGCCCGCCAAGGTGTTCTTGTACGAGCTCCCTTAGAGGTCCGCCTACGGCGTCATCCGGGAGCACTCGGCCTCGCGCGGCGGGGCCCCCGTTGCTGACGTGTCCGCCCTCAAGTATCGTATTAAGAATGCGATTCTGTGAGTATGGGATTCGGGCGGTTGAAGCCGGACCAGGCCTCGCAGGTGAAGGATGTGATCTTGCCGTATTCGCATCATATCAACACTTAAAATGGTGATATCGGGATCGAGAAACGCAAGACTTTGTTGTTCTTTAGGGGAAACCGTTTCCGGAAAGAGGTAAATTTGAAGTTTTGTCGGATCAGTTTCGCAATTGAATGTGTTGTTTAGTCATTTTTCGTGAAGATTAGGCTGTCCATTCAAGAATTGGAATTCTGCACACGCTACAGTCACATTGCCTTGTGACACTAGTTAACAAAAATTTATAACATAACTAAGACCGATTCGATCTTCGCTTCGCTCTCCGCCC
Source organism: Eucalyptus polyanthemos subsp. polyanthemos (assembly GCA_017140185.1). Taxonomy (NCBI): domain Eukaryota; kingdom Viridiplantae; phylum Streptophyta; class Magnoliopsida; order Myrtales; family Myrtaceae; genus Eucalyptus; species Eucalyptus polyanthemos. The sequence goes on along the minus strand of CM029461.1, from coordinate 54,289,371 downwards.
TTTCCACACTCCATCCATTCCGTTTCAGGCATGGATTCCTGCTTACGGCATATAGTATTCGATATGGATCGTGAGATAGTGTAATTGAATCCGATCTTTTCATATATCAACGATGCAATTAATTTTACGGTCCAAAGACTTCAAGTTATATTAACTTGATAATCATGGCCGCATCCATTATTTGGAGTAATTTGAATGAAACATAAACAAATACTGCATCTAAAATTTTAATGCATTACAATATAAGTGCCAATGTTCTTAAGTTAAGATTGATGCATATATAATTGCTCTAAACATCACTCGTAGACTTCACTAGCACCAAAAGAAGATTGCTTTTTAGTTCATTCTTTGTATATTTTAAATTCCTGGATTGGACCTCACGCACCATCTAGTCCGTGCTAATTTACTGAGATATATATATAATTTAATTCGAAATTAGGTGCATCCAAATTTCAAGTCCCAGTGCTGAACCGGGTCAATCCTATTCCGGGACTAGGATAGGAGTTTGGACCTCGGACGATGATAAGGGGCACGGCCATCCAAACGCACGGTTATTTGGTATGTGCTATTTTCTTTAATATATTTTCAAAAAAATGACACGCCAACCAAACAATATGTCAAGACCAGAAGCCTATGCCCCCATTTGACATCTTTACCAGAAGGCAGTGCCAAGACCAAAAGCCAATGCCAGGACCAGCCAATGCCAAGACCAAAAGCCAATGCCAGGACCAGCCAATGCCAAGACCAAAAGCCAATGCCAAGACCTAAAGCCAATGCCAAGACCAAAAGCCAATGCCAAGACCTAAAGCCAATGCCAGGACCAGCCAATGCCAAGACCAAAAGCCAACGCCAAGACCTAAAGCCAATGCCATTTCACATACTTACCAGATGACCATTCATAGCCAGCATATGTTCCGAGACGGAAAGCCTCCTAAATGGCACACGCTTTCATGGCCACCTTTTCTTGCATCTCTCCTTTTTCCTTTCCACTGCCGCCATATTGCAAAAGCTTGGTGTGGAGAGAAGATTGTGAGGGAGAGACAGCAGTGAGCTCTTTTGGAACAAGGAAGGACGGTGTTGCGACACATTGAGCCTAAGCATAAGCAGCGCAACTGAAGCAAGTAAGCAAAACTGCATGCGTGATAAGTTTGCTCACGATGATGAATGGTTTTGTCCCCAGGATTAGTGTTCATATCAATTCATGCACGTCCCCTCGTTTGCATCTGGAGAGAAAATTGTACGGACCCGGATCCTCTATCTCCGTCGATGTTCTCTCGCGTGTCTCGACATAACCCAATCGTTTCGATGCTTACCTTGTTTTCATATGCATCGGCAGTTGAGAACTGGTCGAGACACCAATCGAAACACCATGCGGGGCAGAGGATCCTCACGAAGCACGTACGTTCATGTGTGTTGTGTCTGATTACGTAGCCTTTTTCTTTTATATGTATGTGTGTGTGGTTTACCTGTCGAAGCCCCGACGTTGCAGGTCTAAGTCCCTTTTGGGTTATCTGTCACAATAGATATAGTGTAAAGAGTAAAAATTAGGAAAGTACCCTTATTCCCCTAATTCCCAAATTTTGATGCCTATTATTCCATAGACCGTTGGAACTCTATAGGAACAATATTCAATTTAAGCTTGAATGATTTGAAGAGGGATCCTACCTTCTTTGATTCATTCGCCATGTGCAATTTCTTTTTTGTTGATGCGACCTGCAATGTGCATTTAAATCCATTTTGTATAAACATATTCCATTAATTCAATACCTTGTCCATCACTTTTCAAAATGAGAATTTGTAATTTAATTGTCCATCTACAGCTGTTACAAGAATATCGAGGTTTTCTTGTAATAGCTATATAAAGTTTTTGATTCACACAAATAAGTTATCTTTGGACAATTCAAGTGTAATTCCTCGATCCTTCGTGTCCCGCCTTCTATTAATAACTTTGGAAATCCCATATAGATTATGTCTTGAATCATATTAGCTCTTTTTCGAATTACTATGAATGCAAGTCCCTCCAAAACCAGAGAATATTGTCATATTTGTTACGCCATCTATGTTATGATTATATCCTAGACCAGCTCTGTATGATAAAATAAACAAAGCTTGTCCTAATGACCTATCAATTTTTGTTGTGTGCGCTTGAGCAGTTTCTCATTATTTCTGTTTCGGCCACATGACTCAATGTGACAACATTGATTGGAGGGTTGTTTATGGGTGTTTTGATTTTGAAGGCTTTTCTGGCATTTTGCCAATTTAATCGTACTATAAATGTTGGATTTTACTCAGTTCTTTCTCAGTATGAGTGTTTTGATTCAAAGGGCATCTGCTGGTTCTCTTTCCTTAAAATGTTTTTAATATCGGACAGATCAAAGAAACCATTCTGCATTGGGGTGAAGGTTGAACCGGTATACAAACATCATGCAGTACCTAAAGTCTACGCCTAATTGTATTCTCGTTCCAATATGATGATCAATTATGTAGCCAATGCTAATTAATGACAGGATTTTTTTGATCTTTCAGTGCATGGATTTGGACTTTCACATTTTCACTCGTGCACCGGCTAATTATACCAATGTTTCTTTCTTTTAATGCCGAGAAAACATTAAGCCCCGGGCTCGTGAAATATGTTGTCGACTGGATTGCACGACTCTCGTTAATGAATGAATTTTACTTACAGAAGTTTTGAACATTGTAGAATTCAGAGAACGTAAACAGAGACGAGATTTCTACTCCTCCATCCATGAGCAGCCCCTCCTCCGAAGCACGTTTCACTCACACGACTATGCCGGAGACTAGTGTCACGGGCCGATCGATTGGGATCGTGACCGCGCGGCGACTCGGGCGAATTTGGACTACCCGAGCCAAGCCTTGCTCGATCGAACGCTTACCCGCTCGCTTACCCGGATCGTTGAGAGAGAAAACTAGAGAGAGGAGCTCTGAAAAGGAAGCGGAAGCTTTTGTATTGCTGAAAATGTTGGGTGCTTACAAATGAAGGAGGACACCCCCTTTTATAGTGGAGGGCCTCGACTTACAACCATCGATCTAGAATTCTACCGGCGGACGAGATCGCACCGCCTCAACTACCGACATAAGTATTGAGCTACCATCTACCAACATAAATAAACGGAACGGAATACCGTAATCTAGCTAAATGACTGGTTCGCCCGCTCTTGTAGTTTGGAGAGAAGGTTTGGTGGGAATCCGAGAGAGAGCAGGAGGTCCACGGGCGAGTTGGAGTCGACTTTGGGGAACCTCTCGGGTCGACCAGCTTTCGGCCCGTGACACTAGCATGGATGAACCGTATAATCAACATGAACTACGTGGTATCTGAAAAATTTGAAGCGCCGTCCTGGTCACTTAGTCCTCTGTCCTCCTCTCCTGCTGATCCAGAATTCTATATAATTGACAGGATACATTCCATTGCTTAATGCGGCACTGAGAGGCGACTGGAAAGCAGGAAAGGAATTGCTATATGGCAATTCAATAGCAGTACATGCCAGGATCACGATGGAAATGGAGACCGCTCTCCATATCGCAGCAGGCGCAGCACATAGAGAATTCGTTGAGGAGCTGGTGAAGATGACGATGCCCAAAGACTTGGAAATGCGGAACAAGGATGGGAACACTGCCCTCTGCTTTGCCGCTGCATCCGGAGTTAGAGAGATCGCCAAGGCAATGGTCGATAAGAATCCTCAGCTTCCGCTGATTCGAGGCAGCAATGAGGCAACGCCCTTGTACATTGCAGCCCAGTTAGGAAAACAAGACATGGTGCGGTATCTGTTGTCAGTCACGGATGACGGATATCTAACTCCGTCGGATCGCATCGATATCCTTGTCGCCACCATCAGTTCCAAACTCTTTGGTTAGTGAATCCTCTGTAGTTCTAATATGAATGTACCATAGATACTACTTTTATCGCCAGCTCAATCCAGACCAAATATATGTATCTTTCCCAAAACAAAACTATATGTTTTCTGTTCTCTTTCCCGCACACCCTGGAAAGAACCTGTAACTAGTTTACTTGAGGACAAAGTTCTTTCATCATTATTTTTAATTGGTATTCCCTTTTGCCAGATGTGGCTTTCGAACTGATTAGTCAATATCCCCAACTGGCTGTGGCTCAGACGGGAAACGGGGAAACGGCTCTCCATGTGCTAGCGCAGATGCCCTCGGCATTCTCAAGTGGGAGTCCGCTACTGATCCGGCTGAGGTGCCTCTTTTCATGTAGGTGTATCTATCGTAGCCATCTTCTTTTGGCAATGGTTGCTGATATTCCCAGCTGGCTCACTATGTTGATAACATATTCATTTCTTGTTTATGGATTTACCTTAAGATGCAGTTGACGTCCGTTCGGGAATGTTCTGGGGGAAACACTAATATTTTAATTTGTAGTTAGTCTGAGACGTTCAACCATAGCTCTTTGAAACTTTTGCTGACAGAAAATACTGCCGCAGGTGTGAAGGAGACGCACGATCCAAATTCGGTGACTATGCCAGCAGCTAAGCTGTTGGAGCATATATGGAAAGAGGTTTCTGCTCTCGATGATGGAGCCATCAGAGTACTTCTTAGGGAGCTGTCGCGAGTGTTGTTTACTGCTGCAGAGTTAGGAAACTCCGGCTTCTTAACTGTGCTGATCCGTCTCCATCCTGTACTTCTGTTAAAAGTCAACGATCGGAAGCAAAGCATATTTCATGTTGCAGTTGCACATCGTCATGAGAAGATCTTTAGGCTAATATATGACATTGGTGCTCATAAAGACATGATTGCAGCTTACAAAGATGAAAATGACAATAACATGTTGCATTTGGCTGGAAAGCTGGCTCCTCCAATTCAACTCAAAATCGACTCTGGGGCAGCTCTACAGATGCGGCAAGAGCTATTGTGGTTCAAGGAGGTAGAAAAGATTGTGCAGCCTTCTTATCAAGAAATGAAAAATTCCGAGGGGAAAACACCTTATCTTCTTTTTACCGAGGAGCACAAAAAACTCAGACAAGAAGCAGAAAAATGGATGAAGCACACTGCGTCTTCATGTATGGTCGTTGCTACACTCATTTGCACCATGGCGTTTAGTGCTACCTTTACTATTCCAGGCGGCAATGACGACAACACAGGCAAGCCTGTCTTCCTACATGACAGGTTGTTTATGATTTTCACCGTATCAACTGCACTGGCTGTCTTTTCCTCTGCAACATCAGTTTTGATGTTCCTTTCTATTTTGACGTCACGCTATGCGGAGGAAGAGTTTCTGTATTCGTTGCCAAGCAGGCTGGTGTTAGGACTTGGAAGCCTCTTTGTCTCCATAGCTGCCATGATGGTGGCCTTTGGGGCCACCCATTTCATCTTCCTTGGTCACGACTATGCTCGAATCGCTATTCCAATTGCTGCTTTTGCTTCTGGGACAGTGACCTTGTTTGCTTTGCTACAATTTCCCCTTTTGTCTGATATGATCAGACACATATGTAGCCACAGCTTACTCTCTCATCCAGAAGACCACCCGTTGTTCTGATCATTAACGACCAGTACACGAGTCATAAATCAATGTAATTGATTGTCATCAGTAAGATATGCATGATAGGGAGTTTCCTTTTGTACCTTGAATGATATCGAGATTTGCTGGTAGTTTGAATTGTATCCGCATAAACCATTCCACAAGTGGGAACGGATGATTGAGATGAATATTCGTTTGTGTTATACATTGAAACTAATGGAGCAAGCTTATTTATGTTACCTTAAACTCTACATGCTACTGCTATTCCATCGGAGGGGTCAACTCCCTATAATTTTGCACTCGATTAAGGTTTTTTCAAACAATCAGTAAGTTTCCTCGATTAGTTAGTTACCCAAAGTGGTTTATAACTTCTCTACCTGGTAAGAAACTTTTCACATATAATGTAAATTAATCAAGCACGCAAGCAAGTAATAATACAATGTTAATTTCATCACTAAAGTTAGGAACTACTTATACTTACAACAAATTCATCTATCTTAATCAGTCTTGATTTCTCAATTTCAAGAGATTTCACCGATGGCTAACAAGTAATGACATCAATATACGAATACCGAGTTAATAAGTGATTGGAAAATGAATTTTCTAATCACACAATTTAACTTCAGCTTATGTCGATAGCAATGTCAGCATCGTCCGGCTGATTGATTCCCATAAACGAACTCCAAGCCAAAACAACATTCATAAAAAGGATCAAAATGCCATATATTTTTACCTGCACAAATAAAAGAGGAAAAAGGCCCAGCCTACTTTCCCAAAAAATTCCCAACGTATATAAAGACAGAGCAAACGCCAATGACACTCCATCCTCTTCTTCTTCCTCGTATGGTGTCTTGTCTGTCCGTCCGACCGCCTCTGCAACCCCGCCATGCGCTCCAGCTGCTGAGCCGATGAGCGAGCGATCCGCGAAATCAAGAAAGCCCAAACCCACTTCCCCTCCCTCCAATGCGATCCCGACCTCCTCGTCCTCCCCGAATCCTGCTCCGCAGCCATCCCTTCCGATCCCCATGGCCCGCAAATCCTCCCTCCTCAAGCAAGCCCTGATCTTGGTCCTCCTCCTCCTCGCCCTCTACGCCTTCTTCACTTCCTTCCTCAACCCAGATCCCAAAATCGACCCTTCCTTCCGAATTCAGCGTCCTTCCGGCGAAGACCATGGCGAATTTCCCGTAAAGGCGCCGCCTTTGCTCACCAAGGTGTTCATGTACGAGGTTCCGGAGAGGTTCACCTACGGCGTCATCCGGGAGCACTCGGCCGCGCGCGGCGGAGCCCACGTTGCCGACGTGTCGGCCCTCAAGTACCCCGGGCACCAGCACATGGCGGAGTGGTACCTTTTTGCTGACCTGAACCGGCCCGAGCTGGAAAGGGCCCAGGCCGGCTCGCCGGTTGCTCGCGTGACCGATCCCGAGGAGGCCGATCTCTTCTACGTGCCGGTGTTCTCGTCATTGAGCTTGATTGTGAATCAGGGCCGGCCTCCCGGGACGGATCCGACGTACAGCGACGAGGAGATGCAGGAGGAGCTGGTGAAGTGGTTGGAGGGTCAGGAGTATTGGAAGAGGAACAATGGGCGGGATCACATAATCATTGCTCAGGACCCGAATGCGCTGTACCGGGTTGTGGATCGCCTTAAGAATGCGGTTCTCTTGGTGTCGGATTTCGGCCGGTTGAAGCCGGACCAGGCCTCGCTGGTCAAAGATGTGATCTTGCCGTATTCGCATCGGATCAACACTTACAATGGTGATATCGGGATCGATAAGCGCAAGACTTTGTTGTTCTTTATGGGAAACCGTTTCCGGAAAGAGGTAAATTTGAAGTTTTGCCAATGAGTTTCGCAATTGAATGTGTTGTTTAGTCATTTTCGTGGAAATTAGATTGTCCATTCACAAATTGGAAATCTGCACATTCTCTTTGGGAGTTATGCTCAAGTAGAATCTGTTGGTGCTGATGTTGTTGTGTATGTTAGCGAAGCTAGCTAAGTACATGTTAAAAATTTGTTAGCAAATTAGATACAGGGAATTTTAGTTTTCAGTTAACCATCAAAATGTTGGAGCTATTAGTCGAATGGTAAGTGTTAGCTTAGCTTCTGTATCAGTGAGCATTGCAGTACTTAAATTAATTGGGTGCAATTCGTTGTGGACATGTTGCCAAACCTTTTGTGGTGTGCGTGTTTGCAGTTTTAAACATCTGTGTCCATTTGCATCTCTCATGTTTGAATGCTGCAATGCCTTAAATCACTGTAAGGGTGCACCACTCTCCTCTTGACAAGAATTGATTATCATATAACACGAGCGATAGACGGTTTTTCAATCTCTGGATTGTTTCAGTCTTTACTTTAGATTTCCAAACAAAAATTCATGTGCGTGAGGTTTTCTTCTGCCTTCCCTCATTGTTGTTCCAATGACTAAAAATGAAATAAGAGTTGGTTTTTCTTACAAGACTTCCTTTATTTTGTGAATATATAGATGAACACAAAGGCTGCCTTGATTTTATTTCTTAGATATTGATTGATCTGATGCATGTTTCTATTCTTAGGTCCATAAATAGGACATTTTGTGAGTTTAAGGTCAAGGCTCTTTCACCTTTACATCAAATTGGTAGATTTGTGGGATTTGCATGTTGAGTAATTGTTTTAGAGAGGCTTCTGAATCCTTCCCAATGGTTAGGTCAATTGTTTCTTCTCAAAACCATTCTGGTCGACCTTATCTCTTGTTATAGTTCACCCTCCTCACAAGGATCGTAGTTCACAACTGCTTTAAGAGAAACTTGATGACAGTTTGAGATTGCACAACTGCTGTTTCAGATTTCAAAAGAGGTGCTTCAGCTTCCCTGGCAAGCATCTTAGATCACCTCAAAATACAAGCACCCTATGGCAGCCTTTGAAAAGCTACCATGACTTGCTTTCAGAGCTCGATCTTGGAGACATATTTTGTTGCTTTACTACAATGAACAATACATAAACACATGCTACTGAATTCATTTAGCATCCAAGTCTAGAACATGAGGAACATACTTAACCTACAAAACCCTAGCAACATCCAGGAAGTGTACTTAATTTGGTGGTTTTCATCTTATCACTCAGATATTGAGATTCATCCCGATGACAATCATATTGAATCATTATAATGAACCCAACCTTTTCCCACTAACTGGGATCAGCTTTGTATGTTCTTTTTACGTTTAAATCTATGGACCCTTTGTTGATTTCTTTATGATTTTTAGGGAGGAAAAATTCGTGATTTGCTGTTTCAAATACTTGAAGATGAAGAGGATGTCGTAATGAAACATGGTGCACAATCTAGAGAGAGTCGACGCGCAGCATCACAGGGGATGCATACATCCAAGTTCTGTCTCAACCCTGCTGGCGATACCCCATCGGCCTGCCGTCTCTTTGATGCTATAGTTAGCTTGTGCATCCCAGTTATCGTCAGTGACAGTATTGAGTTGCCATTTGAAGATGTCATAGACTACCGGAAAATTGCAATATTTGTAGATACTGCCTCTTCTCTGAAGCGAGGGTTTTTGGTGAAACGTCTGAGAAAACTACCGACAGAAAAGATTCTGGAATATCAGAAAGAGCTAAAAGAGGTAAGCTCCACTTGCACAATTTCATAAGTTTCATCATTCTTCTGTTGTAGCTATGCCTTAACTTCCTTGACAAGGCTATATCGTGAATTAGTTATTTTAATCATTATTGAACAGAACAGAATATGCCTCATAGTCGGCAGTGACTTTTGGCATCACTTTTGTTGGATCTGGTTATGCTGTATCTATGTGCTTTGTTGCTAATGTTCCTCACTTCAATTTGCATTTAGAAAAATTTAGTGGCGTAGAACATGTTCTATGTGCTCTGGTCACATTGATAATTGAATTTGTGATGGAGCATCAAGTGCTTAAAGATTAAAGACGAGAAAAGTCAGATTACACTGATTTTCTCCCAATTTGTTTCATATTTATCCAGGTGAAGCGATTTTTCGAGTATGGTGATCCAAATGGAACAGTCAAGGAAATTTGGCGGCAATTATCACAGAAGCTACCCCTTATTAAACTGATGATTAACCGTGACAAGAGGATTGTCAAGAGGGACATGAGTGAACCAGACTGTTCCTGTATCTGTTCGAACCAGACGGGGGTCATTTCCACTCTATGACACAAGCACTACTTGCACCTTCGATCTCCGACCACTATTTGCAAACCCTGCCTGCTTGAGTGCTGGCCAGTTGGTGTTGGAATTCGCTCGTGTTTGGATTCTGCAGGACACCCTGAAAGGCTGAGTTTAGAAATATCGAGGAGCTGTCACTGCATTTAATTTATCCTGATTTCTTGCTAGTACACCGTTTACAATTGACACCCTCCCTTTACATTACGCCCTTGGCAGAGGATTTTTCAGGGTTTGTTAGGCAGGGTAGCAGTTGTAGATCATTAGAGATTCTGGTACTTGTGGTGATGCAGAATAGGGAAATTAAGTTAAAGATTGATTACTGCCTGTATTTTCCACATATTGTACATTGTACAGAAGAAGATCTGACAGTATACCTTATTCTTTTTCTTATGTTGGAATGTCGAGTTGACTTCTTTGTAGGCTGCTCTTACATATACTAGTTAAGGTCCGCACGTCTGTGAAGTATGCCGTATGGGAAAGCTCTCCATGTGCCTACGGACCTTGGCACATGTTTCCATGATAATTTGAATAGTGCCCTTCAATTGTTTAGGATAACTCTCCATGTGCCTACGGACCTTGGCACATGTTTACATGATAATTTGAATAGTGCCCTTCAATTGTTTCGGAGTCTATTCTTTCATGCGTTTTAGGCGTGTGACTAGGGTCTAATTTCTCCTTCCTTTGTTTGAAGATATGCTTCGCCCAATCATTCGATAGTGATTTGACTGGGATTTAAATGGGGCTGGCAATGTTGGACATGATTCGTTAACACAAATTATAAAGGATTCAATTTTTCGAGATGCATAAGCTTTATATGTTGACACGAATTGGTAGAAATTTACACGTTTTTATCACAATTAAATTATTTGACGTGCAAAACAAAAATGAGATGTTTTAGTCCGACACAACAAATTGACACGAATTATAGATATGATTTTAACGCGTTAAGAAGAATTACCAACCCTAGATCTAAACCCATAAGAAAGGGTTTTGTCCACGTCCAGTTTTGCGTATGCGCTCATCTCCTCTCCCCTCCATCACACTTCCAATATTCTTTGAGTGGCACAATTAGCTGATGATTCATGTGGCTTTTGTTAAGCTGATACAACTAAAGCCTAACATGAGCCAGCTAGTCATATCCATAGAAACGAATAGATTGTAGTACTGTCAATACTTTTGCAGCATGTATGAGCCATATGTTGCTCAGACAGACATAAACATAACGACATTCACATACGGATCTGGCAACAACTTTTATTATCAAAGGAAAACCTCGAAAGCATAGTTACATGATCAGTGAGCCAAAAAGAGCAGAACTATCGTGAATACATCTCAATAGGTCACAAAATGGTGATGATTAATATGGCTTGCTTCAACTTCAACCAGGAGGCCACTTCATTTGTCTACCACCCAGCACATGCAGGTGAAGATGATAAACGGATTGACCTGGAGAGAGAGAGAGAGAGAGAGAGAGAGGGTTTACATGCTTTCTTAAGCAACTTGAGGTTGTGCAGATAATCAACATAAGATGAAAACGTTCTATCCAGCAGAAAAAGGAATGGCGAAAAACTTACAGGCACTTGGTCCACTGTTGATGACAACACGAAATCCATCAAGAATGCCTTCTTTTTCAGCCACAACTTTGGCAGCATAGAGAAGTCGACCCAATATCTCAGAATGCTTTTCTTCAGCCTGTAGAGAAGCAATGGAAAACCAGAACTTCATAATCTCCCCGGAAAGAGAAAAAAAAGAGTTAAGTAGGATGTATTGTGCAGCTATTAAGCAGGAGGTTGTACTATTGGAATTTATTAAGTCGCCTTTTATATGTATGAATGGGTTATAGGAGGACAGAAAGGAGAAATAAAGCCTCTCAACATGAAATTTGATGATTCTTCAAGGAGAGAATCTAAAATCTTTGATGTTCTTGAAGTTGCTGTATGAGTGAGTAGACCAATCATTCACTTCATGAGAAAATCAGAAGGGATATGAGAGAGATTCTCATCAAGTCAAGCAGCTTCATCAGCCATCAAACTTTAGGTTAGACATATTTTAAACTCCTTGGCCCACGCAGCAGTGTTGAGAGTAATTAAGCCATGATCGAACTGGTCCTGTTTCTTTGTCTTTTCATCTTCTATAGGATCTATACCAATAGAATCAATCTCAGCAGCAGGCTGCCTCATCTATCCTATGTTGAAAGATCACTAGGCCGACAGTGTGAATAAACTAATGCAGATTAAAAATATCTGTAAGAACCAATGATAAACAAATGATTACCATTCAGCACAATAATTGAAACATGCTGAGAGAATGTAGATATGCCTTTGATATGAATCATGATTCATCCCAAGAATAGCCCTCCAATCTCAAATGATATAAAGTGCCTTCTAGCATCTCCCTCTCCTTCTTTAGACTGGAAATTTTGGTGATCTTACTATTAAAACGCCTTGAGACAGAATCTACCTCATAACTCTCAGTGAAATCCTATGATGACAAGAGTCCCAAGCACATATGACTTCACTCAGCTGTTATTATGTTGTGCACATAGGCTATGAAAATAGATGAGTTATTTATTAGAAAGGAAAGTGAATTGATGCAATTGCCAGACAACTTATGTTGGACACTGCAAGTCCATGTAAGATAAGTACACACACCTCTCAATGTGCACAGATAACATCAGAGATAGCCATTGGTAAACAACAAAACCATAGCTAACCTTTCCGAGCTGCGTAAGGCCATCTCTGAGTTTTGGAATGACTAGAACATGAACCGGAGCCTGTGGAGTAATGTCTCGAAAAGCTAGGACCTTTTCATCCTCATACACAATGGTTGATGGTATCTCCTTAGCTATGATCTTGTCAAATCTGAAAAAGAAAGAGGCACACTCCGATTGGATTCCAAACTAATCACGAAAGAAATATCATAAAAATCAAAATGAACCAGTTTGCACCAGTCAGAACAGAAAACCTCATACATGGTTGGAGCTCCTGTGTCGGCAACTGCAGCAGCTGCTTTAGCAGCATCTTCTTCACTGCTTGTCGCTTTGACACAAAAAGATCTATGAATACAAACAATTTGAGAGGAACATCAAGGGCATTTCCATCAGTAGCAAGAAGCAAATTTTCCAACACCCAGAAAAGCAAGAGAATACAATCCACAGCTTGAACAAAGACAGGATTTCCACAAGATTAATCCTATTGACCGCATTGGGAAAAATCACCTCGCCAACTGAATGCTACAGTAAATAACAGACATTTCTTGAAGTCTCAGCTCAGTGAAGCTCTACAGACACAACAAGATTTCTTGTCAAACCCAGATCCTATTATCATCACAACGTGAAAACCAACCCAATCAAATGGATTCCTAAGGACGATCATTCTTCAATCCCCGACTTTTCAATAAAGAAGCCATCTTTGCCGCTAACAGCAGAAATTTCGCAGCGCCCAATACAAGAACGACGAAAGCACCTGCGACGGGACTGAAAGTGAAGCGGGGGAGCGAACTTGGCAGAAGCAAGAGCTCGAGAGGAGCCTCTGGAAAACGCAAATGCCTTGACACCACCTGCTCCACAGCTCCTGAAACGCACAAATTGAAGAGAAACGATCGCATTCAGAAGCAGAGAACACGGAGCTCTCTCACCATTGCAATCGAGATTGAAGGGTAGAGAGAGAGAGAGAGAGAGAGAGAGAGAGAGTACCGAAGGAGAGCTGAGGAGTAGAGAGCGGCCATTGATGGATCCTGTGCAAGTCCGAGGAGGTGTTAGACTCTGGCATCTTCACTGGCAATGGCCGATATCGTCATCGATTTTACTTTTAGCCCCCTGAAGTTTCGTCTAATTCTCATTTTTCGCTTCCTGAAGACAATTTTGTATCACTTTAGTCCCTCAAATTTTCAACTAGGCTGAAAAGGGACTTCTTATCTTACCCAATCCATCTCAAACCCATACGAAAGGAGGAGGGAAAGCTCGTGCTTGATCGAGCTTGATTTCTCGATATCCATCTAACTTGAACTCAACTCGATAAAGGTCTCAATCAACTTGATTTTGATACTGTCATAACCTAATTCACACGACATGGAAGCTAGGCCCAACTAGAAATGCCAGTAATTATAAACAAACATGCATAACTACAATAAAGACAAACAAAATTTCAGCGGCTCCACTAAAATTGCAAGCTCTTCGAACCGACCACAATAAAATGAAAATGGAACTAAAATCACTCATAAATAGCTTTTTACCCTTGAATGACAAATAGCTTAGCTCAACATATCAGGACCTCAAGTGAAATATCCTTTCTTTCCGAGATGCCGAGTTATTTATATCATTTTGTTTCATGGTCAAATTGTTTTAGCGTAACAAAAAATAAATATACATGTCATTCACCAAAAACTCAGTAAAAAGCGTGCATACTCGAGGCCATTTCGAAGTTATCTTCATCGTATCAAGTAGAATTCAGGTTGTTTCGCTCCATAAATCGTACTTCATTTCCAAATTGTGCTCTCCAACCATGTCGACAGTCGTCGCCCGGGACAAAGATCACCGTCCACAACATTCACGTGCGCGAGCACGACAGTCCCCGCAAGTCCCATGTTGCACACGGGACAACAATCCTAGTCCTATCGTCTTCCAAGATATTTGAAGTACATACAAACACGAACAGCCTCCTTCATCATCAGATTCAATTCAGAGCTGAACGGAACGAACGCAAAGGCTCGAGGACTCCGAGGATGGCGAGCTTCGTGCTGCACCTCCCGGCGGCGACGACCAGATGGAGAAGCTTCTCCGTCTCGCCTCCGCCTCATCGAACGGTGAGTCCGCAACCGCCGCCCTTTCTGCTGACGGATCACGGACTCTTGCGTGCGAGTCTTGATTGATCGAGCCCGTGAGTTGGGTTTTGCTAAAGTTGCTTTTTTGACTTGTGGGTATGTCGGGATCTTGAAGGGGCTGTTCCGGGTCGGAGCCAGAACGTCGGCCAAGGGAAGGGAGGGCCGGTGGTGGTGGAGCTGCCGCTGGACAAGATCAGGAGGCCGCTGATGCGGACGAGGGCGAACGATCCGGTCAAGGTGAAGGACCTCATGGACAGCATCCAAGAGATCGGGCTTCAAGTCCCGGTACATAAAATGATCCCACGCCTCACGTTTTCCTGTTCTTTTGAGATGTCGGGTGTGTTCTTGCGGAGGATGTTTGCAGCATTAGGCTCTGCAGTGGACGGCAAAGATTGACCGGGGTGAAGACAGGATGGGGAATTTCATTGATCGAATGCGTGTGTTGCGTATGATGTGGTTGGAGTCGAATTGGGGAGTTGGTGTGTCTCTGTTTTGGCATGTGATTCTGAGCTAATCAAACCAGTACAGAAGCATTCTGCCTGAAGTAGAGGCTCTTATGCTTCTCCATATTGACATGGAGATTTCATGCGTTTGAAGAAGAAAATAGCTGCATTAGCAAGATTTTCGTGCCTTCGTTGACAATTTTGTGATGTTTCTGTGGAAAATTCTATTGCAGATTGATGTGCTCGAGGTCGATGGAGTTTACTACGGTATGTAATTTTTTCAGCGTCCTCGTACTTTGGCATACATAAACAATATGGACTGTTCTTTCGGGATGGAAAATATTATTTTGCTCTGTGTATGCATTTTCGCAGGCTTCTCTGGCTGTCATCGCTACGAAGCTCATCAGCGCCTCGGCCTCCCTAAGATCCGCTGTAAAGTCCGGAAAGCGACGAAAGAAACGCTAAGGTTTATTCATGTCATCCTTCATGCTCAATCATTTGCTTCAACCCAATCTCCCTGTCAACTCACAGAAGGACCTGTTCATATGTCACCAGGCATCATCTTCGCTGAGTTCGTGACAGAGACGTTCTCTGCGTTGGACAGATGAGTTCTCAGCTCAACGAGTGGCGCTGCAGTTAATGGATACGAGATATTGCACTTTATACTGATTGCTGCAAGTCCCCTTGGATGTTAATTAGCTTTTAGCTCTCTTGTATCACAAGCTTTTGAATAATGAAGAAAGGGGTCCTGATTAAGTTTACCTTCAGAAGTTCCCTTTCATCCTAACTACAACATTACAATGCTTATACCATGATCGCTCCGCGGGGCCATTAATACTTTAGACACAACACGAGAACACAATCTTAGGAAACGTACAATTGATACAGAAATGACATGACTGGAGACAGAGCTATGGGATTGGCGTGCATACTCAAATCTTCAGCAAGAACACGCTGAAGATTTTTTTTATCAGAGATAGAATCTTTTCTTGGTCATTTCTCGAACCCAATCAGTCATTTTATACTTGAAGTATTAAGTTAGTGACAAGCTTAATTCATATCAACAGTACTCATTTGCGGCATTAGACGCTCTTAAACTTTTCAAACAAGTCAGATCTCACATTTTTTTTTCTCTCCAATTAGCAAGACTTTTGGCATGAAGTGAATGGACTCTACCTGCCTAGCCCAACTCAAAATCCAAATTATACCAATCAATCTCTCAGATAGATGCGTTAAAGAAACTCAAGACAAAAGGCATTCGGATATAAATGTCAGGAAAGAAACGAAAAGAAATCGGATGAAAAACAACTCATTGCGGAATTTGACATCAGAACCCTTCACGGGTCAAGAATTTGCTCAATGCTTCGCATCCTCCTCTTCACAGAACTTGGAGTACTTGTCAGCATCCATCAGGTTGTTTAGTTGGCCTGCATCACTCATTTCAACCTTAATGATCCATCCTTGCTCATATGGGCTTGAGTTAACCTACAGATCAGTAAACTCGCATCAGTGAAGAGATCGAAACAGAATTACTAACGAGAAAGGTCAGAACTTCCATGTAGTGTAAACAGATATCACAAGGTAGACTCACAAGGCATATATACAGAAATTAAATTTAGTTCAACCTTTATGTCCAATTAGCATTCCATCTTAAAAGAACGAGGGAGTTTTGAAACTCCAGAGTGTCATAAGTAGAGGATGAGCATTAGGAGACTTACTAAGCCAGGAGAATTGCTGAGTTCTTCATTGACTTCAACAACTTTCCCTGTAACCGGGGAGTTTACATCACTGGTGGCCTTGACACTTTCAACTGCACCAAAACCTTCGCCTTGAGTCACAGGTGCCCCAACTTCTGGTAATTCGACAAACACGACATCACCCAAATGATCTTGAGCATGATCGGTGATGCCAACTGTAGCAGAATTGCCTTCAACTTTCACCCACTCATGGGAGTCATAATACTTCAGATCTTTCAGAACTGTGGTACAAGGAAAAGGCATGAGTGAAAGAACTAGGAAGCTAAGAACCACCAGAAGAATCCAGCAAAGATTGTCACTGTTACCACAAGTTGATCAAAACATGAATTGCACTCTCTCTCACTTTTGACCTTAGATCTTTATTCGTGAAACTGTAAAACGAGCAGGAAACTAGGGCAGCAAATTTGTTCTAAAAACTGATTCAAATTTGATCGAGCACTCTCAGCATACACATAAAGGCCCTAAAAGTTCAGACCAGAAGCATTTGAATTGAACTTTGTCAAGGCAGGTGCACGTTAATAGTCTACCAAAAGACAAATAAAAATCTACTGCAAAGTCAATAGTAGTATGAAAAGCCTGCACTCCATTGCAAAAACAACTGGCAAAGAAAGGGCATTTTACTAAGAGTAACAATAACGGAATAGCCTTTAAGCAGATGGAGATGACCTAAGATAGGGAGACCAAAAATGATGAGGTTGTTCTAGAATGAATCAGTTTCTAGAACAACCTCATCATTTGAAAAAAAAAAAACTACTTTACCTTGACCCACAACTACTATGCAGTCATGACTAACCTGTATCAGATGAACCTGCACATCAAGTAGGCTACTAGCGGATCATCACCCTTATGATGATTCTGATAAACCGGCGTCATGACCCATTTCTTGACATCAATTAATGTGTTCACGCCCACTATCGCCCTTTTTCAAATTTTATCGCCAATCAGTTGGATTGATTCTGCTATACATAATACCATTAACATCTTTTTATGCCAATTATTGTTTGATAACTACACTCCATTGACAATTAAGCATTCCCTCCAGGATCAAGCATTGCCTATCACAATTAATGAGAGTGCTCCTCAATACATTTTTCTTGGAGAAAAGAGGATAAAATCAAAGTCCAATTAATAAACACCAAAAACTGTTATTTTCCAACATACTAAACCAAATGTCATTTGAAAGGAAACCACTTTTCCAATATCGAGATCTGCCAATGTTTTGCTTGTCCATACACCTTGCAAATAAGCATGATATGACTTTTACAAATCTCTTTTCAGGTACCTAAACAAAATTTAACCCAGAATCTACAGTTTTCTGCAGCGAACAAACCCAACAGCAATACAGCAAATCAAATCTAGCATGACATGAAATCCTCCTCAAAATCGGTCTTTTTCCACAGAAAAAAACACAGGCACCACCATCATTCTCAATACCATAAAAAAAACAAGATCTTGACTGCCTTGCACAATCAAAAACCGCCACCCTCTTTCCGGATCTACGAATCAGCTCATGATCAGAAGAACACCATAACGACAGAGGATCAAAACAAGACAAACCCGTCCCCATCTTACCAGTGGCGAAGCCCCTGTGGGCAACAGAGACCCTGAGATACGAAGCAGCCCTGGAAGCCCACAACAACCTCGACGCCATAATTACTCGCGAACCCAACAAAGGCTGCAGCTTTCCGGCGTGCACCGTCGCCAAAAGGACGCACCTTTACTAGTTTTTTAGTGCTTTCCAAGTGCAAGGATCCAGTGGGTGGCGACGAGGGTTGGTGGGTTTGTTCTCTCTTTGTTAAATACCCCCCAACACCACGACAATTCAGGGCTTGTTGGGTGTAGAAAAGGAAAGAGAGAGAGAGGGTTCAAGAAAGGCTCGAGGAGGTTGCGGTGGTGGGTCAATTCGATGGGCTTGCGAGTGCTTGCGCAATTTGTCAGTGTTGGGGTTGGTGGAGAGATGGTGGTGGCTTGTGCTAGGCATGTCACGTGGCTATTGGAGGCCACATCGGCCAACCTACGATCCTTGTCGGAGCAAGTAGGCATTAAAGAAGGAATTGGTCCCATGTTTTTGACCTATATCATTCATAGCCATTGGTTACAATGGAAATTCTCATATTTCATCAATTTTTGATCTAAAGTGTGGAGCATACAAACTCAATTTCCAAAGTTTTGTTAGAAGAGGAGACAAGAACATTGGTTTGGCCTTCCATTTTGGATTGAATAGGATATTGTGTCTTTTAAATTAGTCAAATCACGTAATTGCATATCCGCTCTATCTAGTATTCCATTTATTGAGGAATTGAGGAATAAGTATACTCATCTTATTTAATGTTTGATATACTAGGTAAGGATTATTTGTGGAAGAAAGGGAAAAATTAAGGATTACCAACCATAGCCTGACTCAAAAACTTAATATACAATACAAAATCCAAGTTAAGGCATACGGATTAGGACTCGGATTGGCCCTCCAATGTTTAAGCTAGTGCTTGGAAGATGTGAAGAATACAAAGAATTCTAATTTGGATTATAGAAAATCCAACCCCTTACATGAACTAACCCTTTATTTGACATAAGTGTATTTTGTTAATGGATTGTCAAGTCACGATTAACAAGTAGTGACTTGGACAATTAGCAATATACACGGATAAATGGCCATTATTAAGGATAGGTAGCGCTATATTACTCTATAGTGGCCTTACGATCTATAATTGCAAAATTACATACCAATGTGAACATGCTTTTTAATTAGCAGTGGCAGTGTTATGGCTGCTAATTAGATAAGGATAAAGTGCTTTCACTACTTAATATCTATTATTTAGAAAGTAATCTCATCGTTAGTTTAAAATTCGGTCCTTTCTTCAAAAAATTTCATCGGAGTTCATGCCAATTTACTTAAGGTGAATGTCAAGTATGTGCTGTAGTCAATGAGCAAAGATGGAAATTGAATAAGAATAGAATCCCCCAAATCTAAAACATGCCCTCTCTCGTCCGCAGAAAGTAAAAATCAAAACCTTTAGATTTTCTTTCTCTAAATATATGTCAATGTTTAGTTAATCGTTATTCATTGAAAAAATGGAGTGTGCCAATTTTTTTCTTTCGAGTTTCAAATAGATGAAAATAGTAAAAGCTAGCACAATTGCTGCTAGTGGAAAATACGAATTAGAAGTAATGACAAGATACTTGTATTTTATTTGAAAGATGAAAATCGGAAAATGAACTCAAATTATACTTCTTACGTGTCTAATAAAGTACTCATTTTATACTATATTCCCTAATATCTTACCTTATATGTATTGTCAATTCTAGTCCATTATCTCACTTTTTGTAACCTTTGAAAGAAATTATGATATTTATTGACATTATTTACCAAACTCATATGGCAATATGTACATTTAAATGAACCTTCCATTACTAAAAGACAGTCAGTAAAAATGCGGATGAAGCCAACATTAGTGGAATATATTAATGGAAAAGTTATTGCCAGAAATTAAATTTTAAAATTTGTACAATTATAATTAACAGCCATGAAGAAAATAATATTACAAGTTATCATATATATATTGGACTCTATATTGTCAAAAATTTTGAAGTACTATACACTTTACAGGAACCTCCTCCTATGATCTCCTAGACCGGACCGGGCAGCTCTGGAATTTTCGGTTCACCAACTCCCAGTCGCAGCTCCGCCGCCGGCCGCCGCGAGCAGCGCACCCCCTCGCTCGCCGGCGATTCAACTCCGGCGACTGCTCCCGAACCGGCACCTTCGTTGCTTTTCGCGTAAATCACTTTACCCAATGCCGCTCTTTATAGTTTCGCAATTTCTCATTCTTTCTTTGCTGAATTCGACGTGATTTCGATTGTGAAGGCTCGTCGTTATCTTTCCTCGTCGGATTTCTCTTTACCCTTTTCCTCGTACCCTTCGGTTTCGTGGGTGGCTGTTCTGTAGATGTAGATGCTGTTATAAATTTGCTGTCCGACAAGTGTTCGACGAAAGTCCTATAAGAAAATTCTTACTTGAATTCTTGGCTCATTGTTGAAGGAGTAACCTTTATTGCTTTCTTTAGAAAGTTTGTAGCTTTCATCACTGAAATGACCACTTGAGCGTGCCCAGTTGCATGGCCATGTCGTTTACATTGAGTGATTAGTAACTGAGAGTCTGTTGGTGTTTCGATGGGAGCGAAGAAAGTTAATAAGGCAAGAACTCGTTGCTTCACTCGTGAGCATCGAGTATTCATATTTCTCTTTGTTTGTTGGTCAGTGCTGAGAGATGGCGAAAGGTCTAATATGGGCTACGGCTGAGGATCTTGCAAGGAACAGGGGACAGGTTCTCTCTCTTTATCGCCAAATCTTGCGAAGCCTGAATTCGCCAAACTTGCCTCTTACTTTAGCTGCTAGGCTATCTAAGAAGGCCGAGGCAAAAGCCATCTTCATGCTGGCTGCCGAAGAGAGATCCCTCCACAACATTGAAGACCTTATGGATATTGGGGAGTATTCTCTCTCCTTGTTGCGAAAAGGTGAAATCCCCAAGTACATACAATAGGTGAGCTACTTGTCCATCTGCTATGATTCGATGCTCTTTCTTATCCTTATCTTTTTCTTGATTGATGCATTTAAGTCTTTCTTGTGGGATGCACGTTGTGTTCATCTTAAATTTTGCTTTTGCCCATCTAAATCAGCATGATGATGATAATTCATAGTGAGTGAAATTGCTTGCATGGGCATAAATGGGTGACTTCATATGTTAAAGGAAGTGATTAATTATGGGGGCAGAGAGATGAAGGAGTTCTACCTTTTCTTACAATTTAATCAGATGAGATAATGGGAGATAACAAAGGAATATCATTGTAGGCTGATGCAAAGGGAGCTCTAACCTTTCTCAGAGCATTCCAACATCTCTTTGAAAACTATGGTAAACAAGATATGCTTGATTATTATTAGTTTTATTTTTTTTTTGCAAGAAAATCTTTTGTCCAGTTTTTAAATTCCTTGATGCAGTTTCAAGTGATTTCTGATGCTTTGATAGATAAGGTCTGGGTTTCAAACTGCTTTGATTGCTTTAACCATGCATCTTGTGTTAGTTTATACTACTAGAATTTCACATAGATCATCATCTCCATAAGCAGTTAATAGGGTTAAAGCTGTGAATAGAACTGAAAGTAGATAAAACAAAAGGATATGCAATGCCATTTTGGGGTCTTTGATTTAAGTTCATTTAGCTATCTTTTGCTTGTCCAAACACGTTTCTCTAATATCTTTCTCCTTTCTGGCAGAAGACATGCTGCAAGTAAATGCGACAAATATTGAATGCCCACGACGCAACTTTGTCAAGTTGTTGTATCTGGGTGGTTAGAGGGCAATTTAGATAAAAGAGAAGTTGGTTCCGCTTTCTTGAAACAGATGGAGTAGGATGGTCATATTGACGTCTTGTTACTTACTTATAAACATTATGATTGGCACGAAAAGAAGATTCTTCACGATCAGGTTCCTGATGCAGCTTGCATACAGTAGCTATCCTTCTTTTTCTGAGTCTTTGTTCGGTTCATCATGTACATAGGAAATCAAGGAATTTTGTTTTCTTTAACATTTGGTTGGCGTTAAAGATGATCACATGAGACTCAAGACTCTGTGGATCAGCAAACAACACGTTCCATTTGAGCGATGGCTATATGATGAAACCAGTTGCGGTCAAGAAAATGATGGAGCAGGCGTAATTGTTCGAAATGCTGATAGGGCCGACATAAAACAGAACCATAACTGTAAACGAATCGGGGTTCACTGAACTTTCTTCTGTTAACAATTTTATCGGCGTAAATCTCTCTTGCCATATTAATAGATGAAGAAATATAGATGGTTGCGTAAACAACAATATTTAGGCTGCAGCTAGGAGGAAAGATTCGACATTTTCCAACGTAAGTGTCTAGGGTTTTATAAGATTACTTCCGTCTTCCGTCTTATTTTTGGTACTTTAGACGCAGCTGCTTATATGGACGAAAAGATCTCAGTGTTTGTGCTGATGAAATTTGATTTCGATGATGGATTGAATAGCAAAAAGGCGAATCTAAATCTGAGCAAAGTCACAAAACCCACTTGTTTTTATGAATATGACCACCACAACTTGTGTTAACCGTAAACTCCTAGATCAGCAGATGCTAGCGAAATGAAAAGGACCCAAAAAAGATTCAGAAAATACTTGACATAGCATCCAGCAAGTATCAAAGAAGTCACCGCAAGAGAATGGGAAAGGGTATTGCAGCAGTACTTGATTTTTATGGCCGAACAGCAGCCCTTGATTCCTACTATATTTATTCTGTAACTAAGTATTAGTGTCAGTATCTATTGATAACAAAGCAGCACAATCCATCCAATACTGCCGTCTTCTTCTCCTCTCCAACTCATCAAACCCTAGTAGCCGCCGCACGGTGGTGGTGTGGCTGCATACTGCCGGTCAACAACCTCTATGAGCTTGCTCGCAATCGCGCTAGCATACACTGTTGAACCTTCACAGATCTGAAAATTGAACATAAGAAGAAGATGAATATTTTCCTTATAACGGCTAAACTTGGAGGAGATCCATGAAAAGTTAACTTTTTTCTTGTCAAATTAAAGGAAAAAAAGGTAGTTTTGAGAATTGGTTCAGACAAAATGAAAGCCCCACGACCTTGGTATTGAGCAGGAAGCTATAGTGTTCACCAATGTGGCCACCAGCAACATGGTGGAGATCCAACTGGAGCTCATCAAGAACCCTAGACACATGCAGCAAGCAATTGATCTTCTTCCGCTGCACGAGCTTGATCGTGACCTCGTCTTCAATTATGCGGACATCGACCTCAGTGACCTTTGACTTCCTCTGGAGCCAAGAGCTCCTCAGAGTCCTGTTGAAGGACTGATCCACCGGATTGCCTGGGTTCGGGGTTATGGAGATCTCCCCATCAAAGCCCTCCTCCTCGACCTTCTGCCTCTTGCTTCTCTCTATCCCCCATCTTTTCTTCTCCGCAAGCAGTTTCAGCTCGTTGACGGTTCTCAAGAGCTCCTTGATGTACTCAATGGCATCTCCCACAATGGATGCCCTATCACCCTTCGTACACAAACACAAGCAATTGCACAACACAGTAAATTTGCCAAAAAGCAGGCATGTACAATCTTGCATCGGGAAAAAAAAAAAAAAAAACTAAACTTCCATAAGCACTGTCATGGTATAGAATCCAAATAATCATGATCAATACTCTACACGGGATATACGACGCATTAAGTTGGACATGTAACTAAACAGTGCGTAACGAGTACTAAAAATATCTCATTTAAAGCAGGGAGAAAATGATTCTGGGTACAATATGACAGCCATAAAAGGTAACAAGTACATATGCTGGTGGCCCTGGTATGGAAATGGACTGAAGATGAAAGGGGAAAAAAACTGGAAGAGGAAAAGAGCATGGCAAGATAGGGCCAAAACCATCTTCTCCAGCAACAGTCAAAAATCAAGAAAGAAGTTTTGTCATTCCCTTCTCTCCCTTCTTTAGGAAGATTTCAATGTTGGGATCCGCCCATAAACAGGAAACTCGAGCTAGCGAGAGCTCCATTCCAGTTCCATGATCAGCCATCACTTTCCCCATTTTGACCCACATGTCGAACTCCCAAGTTTCATCCCATTTTCAGGCATAGAATGTAAGAACGACGGTGACAGCGACAACCCGAATTCGATCCAGCATCTATAAATGGCTATCAATCAAAGAAGCAAAGCGCGAATGGGTGTGTACAGTACCTTGGTAGGGCTAGGGATCAACTTCTTCAAGGCGTCGTACTTGACATTGATCTGGGACCTCCTGTCCCTCTCGGTGGTGTAAGGCTTGGTCACCTTCCCTCTCCTCCTCTTCCCCATCTTCACCTTGACACGGCAGCCCTCCATGTCCGCCATCATGTCGCTCCCGAACTTGAAAACCCCATTATCGTTCTCCGTGAACTGATGGCCCCCATCCTCCTCGCAGTACATCATCGTCATCCCAAGATTGTTTCCCTCATCTCCTTCGGTTTCCCCTCTCTCGATGTTGTTGCCACCGCCAAACAACGACGACGAACCGGCGAGTGGCAAGCCGTTGTACCCACAGGCTCCGCCGTTCGGCAGAGACTGGAACAGCTCTCTCATGAACGGGGGCTGCGGCTGCAAATTGCTCAGATGGGCGAGCGGGTCGAAGAGGACAGGCGGCGTGGGGGAGTTAGGGTTTGCAAACGACAGAGACGAGCTGGGGAGCAATGAGGACGAGGAGCATTTGGCCAGGCGGAAGAGATTGAGGAGGTCCGGCGGCAGCCCGGCCGAAGCGAAGACGTCGGAAGGGCCGTCTCCGCCGAAGTTCTGCAGGGCCTGGCTCTGCAGAAACTGCAAGGGATCGGCGACTTGCTGGCCGATCACGTCGTGGCTCAAGCCCTCCGTCCCCGGAGCAGCAGCGTAGTTCCAATCCGAAGAACACTGGCCACCACCGTAAGGCGGCGGCGGCGGCGGCGGCGGCAGGACCACCTGATTCACATCGCCATAATCCTCGTCCCCCGGCCCGACCCGATGGAACCCTTCTTCCATCGCGACGCGGGAGACGTCCCGGCGATCACCGCCGCCGCCGCAGCCGCCGCCGTCCTCGGCCGCGAACCCCATTAGCCCCTGCTGCTGATAATGGCAATGGAGATCGCCGACGCCGTTCTCCCGCTGATGATGGGGACCCGTTTCCGGAAAGGCCACGGCGAAGCACTCGGCCGTCTCCTCCATGGTTTCCTCAGGTGGGTATTCGCCGGCTGCCATGAACAGAAGCAAGAACAGCACGTCACTGAACTAGACCTGACCTCGCAACATGAATAACTCAACCCAAAGAAGAAGAAGAAGAAGAAGAAGAAGAAGAAGAAGACTGGAAAGTGATGCGCGCGCTGTCGAGCTACGTCGCCATGGCGAGGAAAAGCTTACCGCGATCTTCTTTATCAGCTGTAGAGAGAGAGAGAGAGAGAGAGAGAGAGGAGGGGGAGTTGCAGTGGGAGGTTAGGAGGGACAAAAGCTGCAAGAGGAAGATATGTGTGTAAGAAAAAAGAAATGATAAAGAAAGGCAGAGAGAAAAGGAAATTCACTTTATCGTTAATATTTTCACATATATTAAGGTCGATATTTAAAATGATTATGTGGAAAATCACCACGTATTTTTTATTGGGTTTATTGAATATCGGTTTAATATCTTTATAAGCTCTTTATCTCTTTATTTTCCGATTTAATTAGGCTAATTTCGACGTATTTAAGATTATTCTTGTTATTTTTCGTTTTTGCTTTCTTTTTTTGGGTCCTCGAAAAAGAAGATACTTTTTTGCCTTTTTTTTTTCCTGATGAGTTTTGCAAATTGGCAGAGGATGTTGGTTGTTACTGAGATTCCCATCATCTGGGCCCCACTCATATTTTCCGTATTTGGATCGCAGCCTCCCCCCTCCTCCTCCCCTTTTTATTTTTCTCTGTTAACAGAATCATTGAGGGGGAAAAGTAAGGAAAAATTTCTAATAATTTATAAAGATTGGTATATGCAATCACATATATATCAGTCGAATAATTATTTAGTAATAATTTATGTTGAGAGAATTAAGTCATTATATGATTTATAAGATTTCATGTCGAGTCTTTGTGAACTCAAATACTTGACATTACTCATTATATGTTTAGAGTCAAATGAATAGTTGTCTCCTTAAGGGTTTAAGTAATCAGTAATGATTTGTAATTAAGCCTTAATAGTTCAACCAACATTGTGTTTAAGCTTGTGGAATCGCAGCAAAATCCATTTTTTCGCACCTCTAAGCTCTCGTTCTTGAAGGAACCATTTCACTTCATTGGATAGAATCGATCGCATGAGTTACATTTGCCAATTTCTTATGATCACTCGACTAGTCTTTTGAAGCTGTCATAATGAACTAGCTCTATATGCTCATCTTTATTTTTGGGCACTATCTTCCTCTGCCTATTCGATTTCATCTTAAATGCGAAGCACGTTTGTTGTGCCTCAACTAGCACACAAAACTCGTAGTATTCACCAAGAGATACAAACAACACATCTTCTCGACTCATCACCTCAGAAAAAGAAGGCCCTTGATTCGATAGGCGAAGAATCCCCAACTCAAGTAGCTAGTGCCTTGACACGTAAACTTTAATTTTTCCGAATCTAGTAAAATCTTTCCATCTTTTAGCACGACATAAGTACTACACTCTTGTACTCATGTTTATCATGAATTCTGACACAAGAAAGCCGATCGATTTAGTTATATAAGGAATGGAAATGGTTCTCGAAATTCAAATAAATTTCCAAAAATATACAATAAATTTTTCAAAAAATGATGGAATTGAGAAAGTGGCAAAATGTGTAAATATGGGGAGGAGCTTTGGTGAAGTCATGCGAATTGGGGTGGTTCTCCAAGAACGGTAGTTTAGGTCGGAGATGCGAATTCCCTTTTTTAACCTTTATTTATTTATTTATTTATTACTGAGTAGTTAAAGAAGACGACCTCCTCTTCCACTGTCTATATCGGTGGGCCCCACTTCACCACCGATATTCTCCCATGCAAACTGCCCGGAACCTCATGCAATCCGTACACCACCCCCGCACCTTCAATTTCACATTATCATAGTTACATAAAATTGGAAAGGTCAACAACAAAAAAAAAAAAAAGTTGACAATGCTGGAATTTCGTTTTCTTTTTGGAAATTCACACCTATGAAATTTGGTTTTTTGGGATGTTATTATATTTTTGTGGGATTTTAATTTATAATTTAATTTCATTTTTTAATAATAGATAGTTCGATGCGATGATAATTTTAAAAAGTGGAGAATTAGTTTTTTTTTTTCAATGTTAGTTCATGGGAAGAGATTTACTAATGTAAGGGGTCACGCAAAGTGGGTTGCCATCCAACTCCATCGTAGTGAGGCCCTAGAATGATTCAACGAGCGGTTACATATTATTTAATATGGTGAATTTTGCAAAGCCCTTGTGACATAATTGGCCAAATTTGGTATTTTATATTGAAATCTTTATTTGATAGTCGATCTTTCCTTCCATTAAATTATTAAATTAGAAGTTCAATTTCGCCAATTTTGAGCTACAAGTTACTTAATATGAAGGCAATTATTGTTTATTCGGAATGAGAATAATTCCTATCTACTTGTGAAGTTGTGATCGCAAATAGCCTAATAGAAAGGAAGAAAGAGAACTACTGGGGGCTTACCCGAGTGGACCACTATTTTTACATGGGAATGGGACGGATAAAGGGGTTTATGGGTTTATGGGTTTCCTAGGTAAGTCCACTAGGGGCCACCAAACTCCTCACAGAGGAGCTCCAAAGTTTAGTAATACACCTGACGGATCCAAAAAAAAAAAGAAAGGAAGAAAGGGATTAAGGAGTGAGGTTTAAGGTTCAAATCCTGGGAAAAGCATATGGAGTCATGGGCTACAAAGTTATCAATAAGATAGATAAGTAACTTCCAAAAAAAATAAATATAAGAATTGAGTTATACTATAGACTTTGCCATTCCGAATATTTATACCTTTGGTTTGCATAATATAGCTCAACTCGGAATGATTCCGGGTCGAACCGGCCCGGCGATGCCAAAGAAACAATGGACATAACAGTTCATTTGCACATTTCGAATTCTAACAATGCGACAAACGCTGCATGCTGAGGTTCCAGGATACAACATGTGGATGCGTGAAAACCGACCATGTATAAGTCCCATTAATGATCATTCAGTGCTCTTGTCCAATCGAACGAGTACATCCTTTTCGGAGTTAATGATGGTGGTATCTGCCCAAGGAGCTGGTCCGAAACAATCATGAACAGTTAACAGAAACAAGAAGAGAACATAAGGGGGATAGGCAGAGTCCTAAAGGGTGCCTGCTCCGAAATAGCAAATGCTGGCACGGCTGACAATCTTGTTGCGCTTGCATATCTGCAGATTTTCTGCTGTTATTCTCGGAATCGTACCTCTCTCTCTCTCTCTCTCTCTCTCTCTCTTTCTCTCTCTATAGATGTGGTCCCTTCACTTGCTTACCTTTGACGGCTTACCAAGTCTCGATACTGAAAGAGCACTTAGATAAGGACAAAGTTCATTGTAATTTTAGTATGAATGTTTGTAACGACCAGTTCTACGAGGGTTGGGAATGATTATCAAGATGAGAGGACCCGAACAAGAAACGGGATCCGACAGACTTCCACAGCAACGAAGGGGGCAAGAATGAGCTGAAATTATGCACTAGATGTTGGAATTTTTTTTGTTAAAACAAAATGAGTGCTTTTTACTTTGTCCCACATAGAAAATGTGGGAGTAAGGGAGTCAGTTTAAAAATATGAGTTTTCCTTTTGTAGTTAAAGAAATGATTGGATGGGGCTAGACCCCACCATACCCGCGAATAATTACGCGATTATTTGGCACATTTTGCACTTTTTTATTTTTAATTCAAAGGTTGCCTTTTAATTTGTTTGAGAATTTTCGGAAATAAAAAATAAAATAAAAAATTCGAAATTCTATTTTTTTTTTAAAATATTATTATGAATTTTATTTGTGTCTTTTCAAGACAACTTTTGGAAAAATTACTTATTCGGTTTTGCAATTTTCCGAAAGGTTGCAATTGTTCGGTTTTTGACTTCTTCCAAAGAGTCGCATTTGTTTATCCGAATAATTTTCTAAAGGACGTGTTTGTTCATTCTTTGGCAATTTTCACAAAGGGTTGCAAGACTGTTTCATATAAATACTTGTCAATTTTTGGAAAGAAAAAAGTGTGGTCATTTTTTTAGTCTTCTTTCTGAAAAATTGCAGCCAAAATTTTCGATTATTTTCCTAGAGAGACCCTAGAGAAATACTAGAATTGCTATCTAGTATTCTTATCCCAAACTTTGTTGTATCCTGAAGGATTTTTGCCGGTGACCATTAGCAACATTGTGGGGCAAATAAATCCTTAAAGAAAGTGATATAACGCCTCAAAGTCCGAGTTGTTTTACTCGATCCGATTTCATTGTTCAATCCATTTCAAAACCATATATTCCAACACTAGACATAGGGAAAATGTTCCTAGAAAGATGCCTTTTGATATCATAACAATATTTAACATTCGAATTTCGATGTTAAGAGTGCTCAAATGAAAGCACTGTTGGGATGGGGACCTTGTGGGATTTAGTGTGGAACAAACCAAAACGGATAATGCCTCGAGTGAGCTAATCTAGATGTGTTGTAACATTCACAAGGTACAACAATTTGAATGGCATATTTGAACTCCGAAAAATTACT
The DNA here is from genome assembly GCA_017140185.1 of Eucalyptus polyanthemos subsp. polyanthemos. Classification (NCBI taxonomy): domain Eukaryota; kingdom Viridiplantae; phylum Streptophyta; class Magnoliopsida; order Myrtales; family Myrtaceae; genus Eucalyptus; species Eucalyptus polyanthemos. The sequence goes on along the minus strand of CM029461.1, from coordinate 54,259,396 downwards.
CAGGCACTTAGAAAATGCGGGTGGAACTTCATTCCATAGACGTCCTCAATATCTCTCTATGCCATCATTGCGTTGCTTGAATGACTTAGAAAGCACGCATCAAGCAATCATCTCAAGAGGCATTAAAGAATCAACTCCGAAGTATATGTCTGCATCTGCAATAAGGTGACGTGATATAGTTATATGGTCCAGTTAATCCCTACTAGACTTCGATTATTTTCCATAGTTTGGCAATGAAAATGTAAATGACAAGAAATTCATCAGCGTCCCCTCCTCAAACCCTAGTAGCTGCAGCTGCTTGGTGGTGGTGTGGCTGCATAGTACTGCCTGTCGACAACGTCTATGACCTTGCTTGCAATCGAGCTCGCATACACCGTCGACCCTTCACATATCTGAAATGCAGCAACGATCAAGTTTAGTTAGGTCTACCAAGCTTTGAGGACGTATTTAAGGGAAGGCATCAAAATCAAGTTCACGCAACCTTGGAATTGAGCAAGAAGCTGTAGTGTTCGCCGATGTGGCCGCCAGAAACGTGGTGGAGGTCCAACTGAAGCTCGTCAAGGACCTGGGTCACGTGCAGCAAGCAATTGATCTTCTTCTGCTGCACGAGCTTGATCATGACCTCGTTGTTGACGATGTGCACGTCGACCTCGGTCACCTTGGACTTCCTCTGGGAACAAGAGCTCTTCAGTGTCCCGTTGAAGGACCGATCAGCCAGGTCGCCTGGTGGCGTGACCGCAGTTATGGAGCTCTCTCCGTCTACAGCCTCCTCTGCCTCCTCTTCCTCCTCCTCAATGGCGACCCTCCGTGGTTTGCATTTCCTTTCTCTTCCCCATCTTTTCCTCTCCACGATTAGGTTCAGCTCTTTCACAGTTAGCGAGAGCTCCTTGATGTACTCAATGGCATCTCCCACAACGGATGCCCGATCAAACTTCACATACACAGAACAAACAGTTCGTTTTCGCCACCAAGAAATAGTCAATATAAACATATACAGTCATGGTACTAAATGTCATCCTTACTAGTACAAATGAATATAACGTTAGGTATCCTAAGATAAATCAGTTTTACTGAGAACTGCTATATAGACTCTTAGCGGGTGTTGAATGTCTTATTATGCCAATTTGCAGCTTGTTCCATCACTGTCCGGCGTATACCAAATGTGTAAATCAGTCTAAATAAGCCTGAAATTAGTCAACAAAGATCATTCGTAACAAAGCATATGTATCGTTAGGAAAAATGCTGAGCCCCATAAGCAGTGTTACATAGAAAGATGACGAATATGTATGTGTATACAGCTGATAACAATTACTAGCTATGACAAGAAAACAACTATCGTTGATTTTAACTGGCGATTAAAGCATATCATGAAGGTCCTGTTTATGAAGGACCTAAAGGAGCTACACCTAGCATTACTCAGCAATCATTTGAAACAAAGATTACGCGTGCATTTATAGGTAAGACTAAGTCTAAGCTTTCTTATCACTCAATTAGTGCTATACAGAAAGATGAGATAATACGATTCGATGATGATTGCTACAAGGGAAATCGATGTCTATGGTCTTAACTAACGCCTAGGAATGTATATCGCAAAGCTCTCATTTATGAAGAGAGAAGAAGAAAAGGAAAGACATTTCTTGCAGCTATAAGTTATAAAATCGAAATGTATAAGACTGTGTGATTTATGAAAAAAGGCTGGGGCTAGAGAAAGAAGACTATAAAACTGGTAGAAGAAAAGATCATCTCCATTCATCAATGAATTAAAGCTTTTGGAATAAGGGTTCATCCATGAAAATCAGCACGCTTGATTAATCTAGATAAATTCATTTATTGGCCATATAAATTACATATGTCGTTTCAATCATTAACACAAGGTTTTGAAAAGTAAATATGCGATCAGTAGATGTATTACCTTGGTGGGGTTGGGGATCAAGTTCCTCAAAGCCACATACTTCTCATTCAACTGAGTCCTCCTGTCTCTCTCAGCAGCAAAGTGCTTGGTCAACTTATTCCCTCCCCTCCTCTTGCCAATCTTAACCCTATTGCCACCCTCCATCATCTCCAACACCCCTTCATCCTCCCCATACATCATCATCATCGCCGCTGTCGTCCCTCCTTCTCCATCAATGACGATTTCCCCTCTGTCAGCCTCGTTGGGCAAGGCCACGGATGGGAACAATAGTTCTCCCATCGGCAGAGGCTGAGGTTGCAAGTTCCTCAGGTGGAAGAGCGGGTCATACAGCACCGACGATGTTGGGGATGCGTTAGGGTTTGCATATGAGAGTGGTGGTTTCGGGAGCAAGGAGGAAGAAGGCCATGGTGGTGAGGGGGAGACGAGGATCTGGCCAAGTGGAAGAGATGGAAGAAGCCTAGGTGATCTGGAGGCGGCATCAGGGGGACTTCGTTGCTCAAATTTTGGGCGGTGATGCCATTCTGGTTTTGCGCATGGGCGGCGACAAGTTGTTGGAACATATCTTGCAGTAGTCCAGGTTGATTACCAGTATTGCTGGGATCTCCATCGATGGCTTCTTCTACCGTCATGTGATTGTTGTTGGTGTTGCAGCTGTAGATGTTTTCATTGGCGAAATCAGCTGGAACGTTCTCTTGCATTTGATGGTGATGATGATAACTGTGAGGATGATCCCTGGTTTGAGGCGACACAGCATCTGGACATTCTGGTATGGCGATGGTGCTCGGGTCGAAGCACGCGATATCCAAGTCGACGATCATTCTTCAATCTCTGTCGGACCTGATCAAGTAATGCAAAAAAAAAAAGAGAGAAGAGAAGCAAGATGATGAACAAAAAAATTATGGAGGGCTAAAGCATACAAATTTGCAAACCAGTTCCAATTTAAGAAGACGAGGAGACAGGTAACTCATGTATTGTGCATGCACATATGAGACTGTACATCTTGAAAGATCTATCTGCCTAAGCCATGTATGGAGAACTTACTGTTTCAGATTGAACAATGTGTGTGTGTGTGTGTGAGAGAGAGAGAGAGAGAGAGAGAGAGAGAGTTTGTAGTTGGAGGTTAGGAGAGAGAAAGGAGGACAAAAACCTAGGGAGGAGAAGAAAAATAAAATTTTAACTAAGCATGCCTTTTTACACAACTTAAATATATCAAATAGACATGAATAGTCAATCAATTATTCAAAATATAATTATCCAATCAGTGGTGATGAAAATGATTTATGTAAATTAAACGGATAATACAAATTAGGTATCATATAATAATCCCAATTACAAGTATAGAAAAAAGAAAGATTGAATGTGAACCTTATTTAGTTTATACATCTTTATGGCTTGTTGTTGGCGTAAAAATGGAAGGGTTAAGATCTTCTTAATATAGTAGTAAATTTACACGGTCAAATTATCCCAATTTTACCAATTATGCTTCCACAAATTTACCAAGAATTCAACAAAATGCAAGATGGGAGTGACATTGAGGTGTGATTTTGGGGAGGAGTCTCATGCACTCATGCAATCCGAGGCTTCTGTGCATAGATTAGGTTGGAGATGCATACTTTCTCTCTTGTATTCTGAGGGCCCCACTTCTTCATTGAATCCCTCCATGGAAACTCCCACTCCCACCTAACCAAGAGAAGTGTAATCGTGTAAATTTGATCTGATAAAACTATGCCAATTCATGACATTTTAAGGAGAAAATAATTAACATGTAGTTTTATTAAAAAAAAAAAAATTTTTTTTTACATTTAATGTTGCCAAACTAATAGGTAATCTAAGCGTTTTCGTCTAGTTTATTTATTTATTTATTAAATTTTATTCTACTTTGGAAAATGAATTTAGATTTTTTGTTTGGTAAAACAAGAAAGACTGACTTACCATAAATAAGAAATAGAAAAGTTAAAGTTTCGAAAGTACTAAACATTTAAGAAATTATGCTGGATTTGAAGTGCTAGAAATTCAGTTTACTTAAAAATTATGATTTCATTTTTTGACTGGTGTCATGATATAAAGTTTTACTGAGCATTTTTCGATGTCAAAACTAATTTTTTTTTTCTTTTTGGGTTTCTTTTGTTACATGGAGAGATAAAGAGGTGTTGTATGATGTTTTTTCCCCTTCGAAAATTTGATGACCGACGATGAAGCGGTTGATTATCAAAATATATTTGTTCGATTGACCTTAACTATTTTCTGTTGCCCTTCCCAATATAAATGAATTTTGCTAACGAGTTTTCTCAGAACGCATGTTAAGCATACAAAATTAGAAAATATTCAATTTTCAAAATATTGATTGTGCATATCATGAGAGCAGTGAGTGCATTCAAAATTGTAGTATTTCACCATGTAGTTGTTCATCAAATGCCCCGTCTTAACAAAATGCAATTACAAAAATGAAAAAAGAAGAGAGATTTTACCAAGTCATGCAAAGTTAGGGCCTGCATGGTTGCCACTTATTTATTTCTGTTCCAGGAACAAAAATTTCTGTTTTTTTGTGTGCGTTCCGTTCCTTTTTGTTCTTTTGTTCCCAGAACAAAAAAAACGAAATAAAAACAAAACAAAAACTTTGTTTTTGTTTCTAACACAAATCGAAACACTTTTTTTTTTTTTTCTTTTTTCTTTTATTTTCTTGTTCTTCTTTCTTTTGGCCGGTCGCCGGCCTCGCCATGGCCGGCGCCGGCCGACGAGGGCCGGCGGCCTCGCCCGCCACGGCGAGGCCCGCCGGCCCGGCGAGGCCGAGGCTCGCCGTCCCCGGCGAGGCCGAGGCTCGCCGTAGCCGGGCGAGGGTCGGCCTCGCCATGGCCGGGCGAGCTCGAGCCGCCCAGATCCGGGCGAGGCCGACCTCGCCGGCCGGCCGGCGAGCCTCGGCCTCGAGCCACCGCCAGCGACGCCGACCGGGCGGTGGCTCGGCGAGGCCGAGGCTCGCCGCCGCCGGGCGAGGTCGGCCTCGCCGGATCCGGGCGAGCTCGAGCTCGCCCGCCCATGGCGAGGCCGACTCGCGCGCCGCCCGGCGAGCTCGATCTCGCCCGGATCCGGCGAGGCCGAGCTCGCCGGCGGCCGGCGAGCCTCGGCCTCGCCCGGGCGGCGGTGGCCGGCGAGGCCGCGCCTCGCCCGCCGGCGGGCGGCTCGGCCTCGCCGGATCAAGGCGAGGCCGACCTCGCGCCGGCCCGGGCGAGCTCGATCTCGCGCCCGATCCGGCGAGGCCGAGCTCGCCCGGCCGGCCCGCGAGCCTCGGCCTCGCTCGGGCGGTGGCCGGCGAGGCCGCGCCTCGCCCGCCCGGCGGGGCGAGCTCGGCCTCGCCGGCCGGTCGCCGGCCAAGGCCTTGGCCGGCGACCGGCCAAAAAAGAAAAAAAATAAAAAAGAAAAAAGAAAAATAAGAAAAATAAGCAAAAAAAATAGAAAAAATAAAAGAAATAAAAAAATTATCAAGATTTACCAAACATGTTTCTATTTATTTTTTGTTTGGAACAAGTTTACCAAACACGCATTTTTGTTCGTAGAAATTGTTCAAACAAATACTTTTTTCTATTTTTCCCTGAACAATTTTTAAACGAAACGTTACCAAACGTAGTGACAAACGTCCTTCCATAGTTTGAAGAGAGCAAAATTGCCCTTATTAATAAAAGGATTTTGCGAAGTATGACAATAGAGAGGGAGAGATTTAAGGAATGGTCTCTCATATAATTGACTATCTAATCCTTTACTATGACTATTCTAATGCCCAATTTTTCTTAATTTCAATATTTTTTTTATGAACTCATTTTTATTTTTTATCACGTTTTTACTAATATTTCACTTACTATTCTATTTTGTGAAAGCCATCAAATAGGGAAAATTAACTAATCAATCATAAACCTATTGTGTGGATGAACATTTATTTATAGACATTCCAATTTTGTTAATTTAGTCATAAATCTTTATCCGAGATTTCAATGTAGTGCTTTAGGTCAATTTTCGTCAAAAATCATTGATTCGATAGTCTAGTTATCGCTGATTGCCTTATTTGGCACACCTCTATTCGATATTTTCTCAATGTTAGCGATTTCTAGTGAAAATTAACCTAAAAAATTTCATTGGAATTTTGGGCAAATGCTTATGACAAATTGGCAAAATTTGAAAGTTTATGACTGAATTTACATTCTTACATTAGGTTTAGGACTGATTGGACAATTTTCTTGCCAAATATGGGCACATTTGTTGTTGTAATAATTTGAATCTATATATTCTCGAAATCAATATATTTTTTTTGCCCATTCCGTTCAGTTGAATGAAAGGATGTGCATCTGGTGTTCTTGAGCTTTCCATGTTATATAATGCGTGGAGTAGTTGTTCCCTTGACAAATTCTTTTTTCTTTATTACAACATGAGGAATCCCCGAACATCTACTTGTATTGATCCCTACGTAGGCGCGGAAGTTGTCAAGGCTCTATCTATAAAATGACGGGCAGGATTCCTAATGTCATTTTGCATGATAAGTACTATGATTCAAATACATGATTTGTCACATGCATGTCAAGCGGTTAACCACTCGCTTGACGGTTGAGTGCTGCATACAATTTCTCCTTGCACTATACAAGCAAACGATACAAGCACCGGAGCTGCGATCCGCTCAGGTTATTCGCTACTGGAGAACATGAACGAAAACACATTGACATCGTTAGGAATTTCGTCTACCTTTTGATTTTAATGGACTTTTATTTTATGTATCGACGCTATAAAGAGTTCACTGTACAAGAAGACGTGGATCCTCTGCCTTACACACCGACGGGAACACTGCGATCGACCCCAAATGAAAAAGGTTATAGGACTTTTCTTGTCATGACATATGCTCATAAAAGAAATTTGAAGTCCTCCTTTCCCAGAAAAATAACCATGACATGGACAATTAGAGGACAAAAAATACTAGAAAAGTACTTAACCTCTTACCTATACATGTTCTACCTTTCATCACAAAGGGTTTGGTCTCGAACAACAAATCAATGGTCTGGTGAAACACTAGAATGATGTCTTCTGTAGCATTCATGTCTTTTGACCTAGTCGGCTGAGTTCGGCTTGACTCTTTGAAATGTTCGTATATAAATGGATATCCTGACGAGCGCCAATGACTATCAGGCCGAAATTGTGGAAAGCACAGCCTCTCTCGCCATTTATGTTGATTTTTCTATGACTAATATCTACAATGGTAGCTGTAGCTTGTGGTGTTCAAAGTTTCTTCGTGTTAGGGAAAATGAGTGGATAAAAATCATTTGAAAAAGTCGGCAAAATTTGTAATGGGAGAAATGATTGTGTAACAGTTTATAATGTACTATGAAAATAATAATTTATTCTAAATTATAAAAAATAAATCATTAATAATTATAAATTATTACGAGATCCATTCTATCAAGAATTTATGACTCACAATATACTAATATTCTCATAGTATCCCAAAACTAATATCCTAGTAACAACCATTTGTAACTGAGGAGAAGGCCATGTTGATCTCTTATGGAGCACTTCTTTTGTGCTAGGTCGCTGGGAAATAGCCGACGAATAGGCAAGAGTGGTCTGGTTTGTCGTTGCACGCTTGAAGAGAAGAAAAGAACGATTGGCTTGTAGAGTATTGCGTTGTGATTGGTGAGTGCAGAGTGATGTGTGCATGTGTGGTGCTGGTGGAGAGAGCGGGTCAGAGAGTGTCCTAAGTGTGTACTGAATATAGTGTTGTTTCTTTCTTGTAATAACACGTGTTCATAGTACAATTAGTGTCGACTATTTTACTCCACAAAAATGCTACCCGGCAACAGCTACAATAAACACAAATGTATGACGAATACTATTTATGAGGTTGTGGTAAGAGAGCGCATCCAAAGGACATCATGGAGGAGTTTAGTTTCAAACTGGTGCTCTTCGTTTTCTTTCCTGTTTCCCTTCTCTTCATCTGGAAACTAATCATCCAAAAGCAGGCGAACCCTAGAAACAAGAACCGGCTTCCACCAAGTCCTCCTGGTCTTCCTATCTTAGGTCATCTCCATCTGCTTCAAAGAGCCGGTTCACCGAACCTTACACAGTCTCACGGAGAGATACGGCGATGTCTTGTTGCTTAAATTTGGCGTGCGTAAAGTCCTTGTCACCTCCAACCCATCCGTGGCTGAGGAATGTTTCACGAGAAACGACATTATTTTCGCCAACCGGCCAGACACTCTTGCCGGAAAACACCTCAACTACAACTCCACCACCATAGGATTCATCTCGTATGGTGATCACTGGCGCAATCTCCGGCGTCTCATGACATTGGAAATGCTCTCCTCAACCCGCATAGCCATGTTATCAGATGTTAGGTATGACAAACTTTAAGGCTTTTGGGAAAACAAATAGAAAGAGCATCTCACCGACTATCAAACATACAAATTTCGTTATTGTATCCAGGAATGTTTAAGATATGATACCCACACAAGCTTTTAGGGGATCATCTTGTTATTTTTCATATGGCATGAAACTATTAGATGTTTCTCTTCGAATTAATTACGAGTAGAATTGGACACATACTAAACCACATGGTTATAATTTGTTTTTGCTTTGGCGGTTTGTATGCAAAGGTTGAAGAGTTCAATTTATGGTGGTGCTTATGTAGTCGGCTTATCAGATATATACGGATATTCACAATGTACATCACTGTTGTCAGGCACGACGAAGCGAGGTTGCTACTAAAAGGACTATTTCATGAATCGAACCAATGGTGGAAGAAGGTCGAAATGAGATCGAAATTCAGAGAGCTTTCGTTTAACGTTGTGATGAGAACGATCGTAGGAAAGAGGTACTACGGCAAGGACCGCACCGGCGAAGAAGCTGCAGAATTCTGCCGCATCGTGCAAGAGGCCTTGGAGCTTAACGGGAGTGCAAATTTAGGTGATTATTTGCCAATCTTTCAGTGGGTTGATTTTCAGGGCGTTGAGAAGAGGATGATAGGGTTGAAGAGGAAATTGGACGGGTTTTGCCAGAACTTGATTGATGAAATTAGAGGAATGAGAAAGGAGTCGACCCGGAAGGAAAGGAATACGAGGACATTGATTGATGTTATGCTATCCTTGCAAGAGAAGGAACCAGAATTTTATACTGACCAAACTATCAAGGGTGTCATCTTGGTACCAATGCTTGCTTTTGTCCTTTCATTCGTGGAATTTATTAGTGTTTATCTAGTTTATCTTCATTTTGTCGATTAGCTACTTCACGTCACCTATCGCTTGACTGTTCTAGATAAAGCATGCTGCATATTAAATAAGACAAGCTATTACGTGTATTTTAGCTTTTAGTTTTAACCGTGAAGTCGATTGACGGAAGCTTTTGACTGTTCACTTCTGCCGAGGACAGTTCAGACGTGGGATTCATTTTGGAATTTTGATATATATCATTTGGAAGATGCAGGCATTTCATCGTTGGCTGGCAATTTACAGGCAAGCAGAACAAATTGATAGCAAGTTCTAACTATAGCTAAAGGGCTAAATGTCTTAATGTAATTAGGTCATTTCAGACTAATAAACAGGGATATGATCTTATAAAAGTCCTTTTATAGGTTCAGAATCATGAGTAACTCACATTACGGTGAGAATGTTGAACACGTGATTCTATATGCCAATTGATCGTTGTGACAAACTATCTTAAAAGTCAAATATCAAGGATTAATTTGCCCATAAAACAAGTGAGAAATTCTTCAGAATTCTAATCTTATAAAGATTAATCTCACTTGTCACCTTTCCGCTTGTAACATATGATGATTGCATAGGTTTTACCAAGAGATCAGGACACTAATTACAACTCTCAAAAAAACTTTGAATGATTCAGTATAGTACAAAGCTTTTACTATTTGTGAACGTCATATTGTGTTTTATTCTACTTTTACATTTTGGAATTTTACATAACTATGTCCAATTTTTGTTTATATAGGCATTATTTGGTGCTGGCACGGACACTACATCAGCTACCCTAGAGTGGGCAATGTCTCTTCTCATCAACAATCCAGATACATTGAAGAAAGCTCAAGTCGAGATTGAGGCCAACATCAAGCAAGACCGCCTCATCACCGAACACGACCTACCGAACCTGAATTACCTACAAGCAATTGTCAATGAGACACTGAGGTTGTTTCCACCAGCCCCACTTTTATTACCGCATGAATCATCAAGTGATTGCAATGTTCTTGGGTATCACGTGCCCAGAGGCACCATGTTATTAGTGAACTTATGGAACATCCATAGGGACCCTAAGCTTTGGGAGGAACCAACAAGATTCATCCCAGAGAGGTTTGGAAACAGAGGTGATCAAAGAGAAGAGAAGATTGATAATTTCAAGTTCCTTCCTTTTGGTGCTGGAAGGAGAGCTTGCCCCGGAGCTAATATGGCAAGAAGAGTGATTGAACTAGGGCTAGGGGCGTTGATTCAGTGCTTCGAGTGGAAAAGGGATGGAGAAGAGGAGATCGACATGAATGAAGGGCGGGGACTTTTGATGCCGAAAATGGATCCTCTAGAGGTTTTGTATAAACCGCGTGAATCCATGATCCACCTCCTCTAAAAAATGATGGATACATGATCGGTCGACAAATGGACGTGGAACCTCTGCCTTGCACACTAACGGGAACACTGTGAGGAGTGTAGGAGCTTCATCCGCTCCACAAAAACAAAGGTTGTAAGACTTCTGTTGTCATGGCATGTGCTTGTCAAATATTGAGCGTTTTGGGAAAGATTTTACAAACCCCATTAGGGAATGTTAGCTTTCCGAAGGTTGAAAGCCTAAGGCTGATCTTGGGGTGCCTTGGGCTTTCAGCCTTCTTGGCATGCAAATTCGAATAGGTTTATTGAGAAATTTTCTTCCCAAATTATCCTTGACTAACTTTTTATTTTCCAATTTTGCCCTTACTACTTCACTGTTCATCTTCTTCATTGAGGGCGGCCGTCCGAGTTGTGCAAGGTTGCGAGGGGGTCCGACAATAGGCTAAAGAGACGTCGGTGATAGTTACGACAACCCAAGTGACTATCGTCGGTGGTTCATGCGACCTTAGGTGAGGGTCTTGCTTGGGTCGTGTGACCTTTACCGAGGTCACTTGACCCTCGTCGGCGGTCGCCAGCGACCTTAGGTGGCCCTCGCCAGTGGTCTTCAAGGGCCGCCTGAGGTCCGGCAAGCTCAGACGACAATTGCCGGCTATAGATTTGGATTGCCGACAGCTGCTACCCCTCACTAGTCAAGTTTTTATTTTTTTTTTTTTTTTAATAATTAAGGTCCTTTGTAAATATAACTTCTCCAAACACTATTTTATTTGAAGGTATTTTGCAATGGACTTTTAGATTACAATTTACCAAATGCAATTTGCATTTTAAAAAAATATTTTTAACTTAAAGTCCTTTACATTTTGCCAAGGACTTTTTCCAAAAGTCTAATCAAATGCACTCTACATATATGTCGTCTCTAAGGGTTGAGAAACAACAAGACAATTATATAATAGGAAAGTACTTAACCTGTTCCCTATATATGTTCTGCTGGTACTTTACTGGCCAACTGAGTTCGCTTCAATCCTTGAAATGTTCATGTTTTATGGGCACCAACAACAAGAAGGAAACAAAATAGACAAGGGAGGAGTCATTTTGGAATTTTGATATATATCATTTGGAAGGTGCAGGCATTTCATCGTTGGATGGCAATTCACAAGCAAGCAGAACAATTGAAACAATTTCTAACTACAGCTAAAGGAGTAAATGCCTTAATGTAATTAGGTCAACTCAGATTAAAAAACAAGGATATTCATGCATAACTCACATTACGATGAGAATGTCAAACATGTGAAGCTTTGATACCAATTGATCGTTGTGACACAAACTACCTTAAAAGTCAAATATTAGAGGGTTACAAGCAAGAAATTATTGGGAATTCTAATCGTAATAAAGATTAATCTCAGTTATAACCTTTATAATGCACATGAATTGCATAGGTTTTACCAAGAGATCGGGACACTAATTACAACTCTCCTTAGGAACTTTGAATGATTCAGTATAGTACAAAGCTTACTGTTGTATTGATTGTATATTTCTGTTGTGTACAAAGGCTGTATTTAATTACAAATAAAGAGATTAATGTCATATCGTGTTTTATTCTACTTTTACTTTTTGGAATTTTACACAACTATGTCAATTCATGTTTATATAGACATTACTTGGTGCTGGCACGAAGACCGCATTGACTACCCTAGAATGGGCAATGTCTCTTCTCATGAACAATCCAGATACATCGAAGAAAGCTCAAAATGAGATCAAGGCCAACATCGAGCAAGACTGCCTCATCACCGAACACGACCTACCTAACCTGATTTACCTCCAAGCAATTGTCAGTGAGACATTGAGGTTGTTTCCACCAACCCCACTTTTAGTAACGAATGAATCATCAAGTGATTGCACTGTTCTTGGGTATCATGTGCCCAAAGGCACTATGTTATTAGTAAACTTATGGAGCATCCATAGGGACCTAAGCTTTGGGAGGAACCAACAAAATTTATCCCAGAGAGAGCTATCTCAATGCTGGAAACTTAGCCCTAGATCTTTGATGTGGTGGTCAAAGTGAAGTAATCCCGGTGGAAGATCCATATAGATTTCTTCATCCAGATCACCATGTAAGAAGAATGATAATTTCAAGGTAGTCAAAACCTTCGTTGAGTAAATCCTTTGGCTACCAACCTAGCCTTATATTTTTCCCTTTGATGTAAACCCACTTACATCCAATGGGGAAGGATTGTCACAACATCCCAAGTATGCTCAAGGCATTTAATTCGGCCTCCATGGCTTTTTGCCAACGAGGATCATCTTTAGCCTCAATATAATTAGAAGGTTCTTGTTCTTGAGAAATTCGACTCATGCAACATAAATGTTCTGGGCGATAGCTTATCAAATGAGACGTAAGACAAGATAGGATAACGAGTACTGACGATCCGGAAGAACCACATATGTAATCCTTTGTCCAAATGATTGAATAAGGCTCTTCTTTAGCAAGTGTTGATCCTGAATCTTCGGTGTATTGAGCTGATTTTTCTATATGACGATAGATGTCTCCTTTCTTGAAGAGGAGTAGCGAGAAATGATGCCAATTTCTGGCTTCTCATGGAAGAAATAAGAGTTTGGAAAGGAAAAATATCCTCATGAAAAGCCTTATGAAAAAATTTCTTGTGGATGGTGCATAAATCGAAACCCCTTCTACAAGGTGGGAGGTTTTGTATAAACCTCATGAATCCATGATCCACCTCCTCTCGAAAATGATGGAGACATGATCAATTAACAAATGAATGATCTAGTGATGTTATTTAATGCATTGTAAAACATGAAATGCTGAGTATATGATTTGATTTTTCTATGACGTGATTCTTAGCACATTTTCAAGGTTTAATCTTTGAAATATTCATGTTTTAAGAGCACGAATAACAAAAAGGAAACACAAGTTGAGCACAGCATTATCCTCACATTACACTCTTTCAACATCAGTCTGATTTTACTAATAATAGAATCAGTCAATTGAAGGCAACCCATATTAAGTATTAAGGATGATATATGTTGGCAGGGAAGCAAATACAAAATCAACCGGTCGAATATAATCTTGCAAACCAGAATGCTTCTTGACAATCGAATGTATGAAACAAGAGGTTGTGTTCAGAGAGCAATATAAATCTTTAGGGTTAGAGCATTCTAAAATACATCCCGGAGGAGTTAAGTTTCGAAGTCGAGCTCTTTTTTTTTCTTCTCTATCATCCTTCTCTTTGTAACAATGCACCCAGCCCAGCCATTCCCCTTTGAAAAGCCCAAAGCTCAGCTCATCTTCATTTTTCTTTCTCTAGATTAGTAATATTGAAGCATAAAGCGGCGGAAATTTTGAAAGAACAAGAACAAAGAGAAAAGTCCGCAAGTTGCTTTGAAAAGTTCATGGACATGGATATGGTCAGAGAGAGAAAACAAAGGAAAAAGGGAAAAAAAAATCTGATGTGTAATCGAACTAGACCTCCCGACAAGTAATTCAACAGCAAATTGAAACATCGGATAAGTATTTATTACAAAGAAAGAGATTAATTTAATCCTAAAATAAATAAGATCCTTTGTCTATCAAAATTTATTCATTTAATCAGAGTAATTTTCACATTACATTTATCTTTTGATTAAAACTAATCATCCCCTTTCTCGCTTCCAAACAATCCACGCGAGCTTTGACAACGAAAGGGAATACGAAAGCTATGTCACACCTGATTGAATGAAAGGAGGACCATGCTCGACTTAGCTTGTCCAATTCATAGTTGAGGAGGAAGAAGGGAGGGAAAAAAAAAAAAAAAAAATTAAAAAAAAATTGATTAATAAATTTTTAAGTAAGTTAAAACCGATCAAAATTATTGTTCAAATATTGGAACAGTAACTTGATTTGAACATTGTTCATATTAATTTTTTAATTTATCAAATAAACCGGACAAGCTAGTTATCCAGTTTCCTTATGAAAACGGGGGATGCAAACGGCACGGTTATTTTTGGAACATAGCAGTACTGTCATCTTAGCATTACTCTTACCCTAGAATCAATACACCAAGGATAATTTAAATGCCAAATCTAATTTCTAATCTTGAACTTCAAATACTCATTACATATGTATTTCATTAAGGTTTATATATCTTGAATATGAATTTAAATGAGTAATCAATCTTCAAAGATCGTTCTTATCAAAATTACCTGATTGTTTTACAACAGTCACTATAATGGAAAATTTGCGTGATTTTATTCTTCTTATAGAAAATGACATTTTTGCATTAATGGAAAGAATTGGATAAGAATAACGCCAATTGAGTAATGTCATAACTAAATTATCCATTCACTTTCCATGAAAAGTGGAAAGAGATGACCTACCTCTTTATTCTAGAGCATTCTTTCTCCATCTGAAAATACAAATTGTAGTAAATAAAGAGCCCTTTAGCAAATCATATCGCACAAAGGCTCGGACAAATGGGGTTGAGAAAATTTTCCTTTCTTGCATTTTTATGGTTTGCCCTTCTTGTTGGTTCCAATGCTGAAGAACATTATTCGAAGCAAGAGAGGCGGCCTATTAAGACCTTTAAGGTATTTTGATTGATTTTGACTTTTGTCCCGGCGCATGCTTGTGTTCATATACTATTATTCTTTGTCCCTTGTATTGAAGTATTAACCTTTGTTGTTTGTAACTTTTGTAGACAATGTATGGAGAGATCATCGATTGTATCGACATGTATAAACAACCAGCATTCGACCACCCTTTACTGAAAGATCATAAGCTTCAGGTATTAATTTATCGGTCAAAGTGAGGGGATAATTGCACGATCGATCCTAGTCTATCGTACACATATGAACAAAGCAGCCTTTGCTAGCTTCTCCTCTTCCATTCGACGGCAGAGACACCGTCTTGCGTACTAATTATGCAATTTTCTGTGAAATTCTGCCACTATTTCTATAGTACTGGTTCAATCCCTAATTGTTGCATGAATGGACAGACAAAACCAAGCTTTTCACTCGACGAAAAAAAGCACAGACAGAAAGCACAAGTTAACCAACTTGAGAGACCACGTGTTTTGGATAGCTGTCCTGATGGGACCATTCCAATTCTCAGAAGGACAAAGGAATATCGGATGAGAGCCAAATTGCTTGAGCAGACACGTCCACAGATATATCATCCTTCGACTCAAAATTCTGCAGGTTTTCATGTAAGTTCTTCCTTTAATGACGGAATTCAATTAATAATGAATTGTTGTCTCTTGTATCATACAATTTATTTCGTGTATTTTTGCATTCAACTTAGCTCGTTTCAATGACTTTTGACATATCTTGATCTCTCTTGTAATTATATGACTTATTATTAAAACCCCAATGTGTCGTATTGTAGTGAATTTTGTATGCCAATCGATAATGGCCAAAAGGATTATATTTACTGATGACTTGATTCTCAATTTTTGAAGTATGCTTATTTGGAGCTGAACAGCCCGGGTATTCCTTTTGGCGGAGGAAGAGCATTCATTAATCATTACATTCCAAAGTGTGAAGATCAACAATCAAGTGGAGCTCAGATTTGGGTCGCCGAGAAATATAAGTTCACAAACATACAAGTTGGATGGAGGGTACGTTTTCCCGATATATAAATTAATTAGCATCTTTCTTCTCCTTTTTGAACGAGAATAAAGAAAATGAAAGAATATATTCATAGTGACATTAATATTTCATTTGATCTAGGGTGCGTTATTTTTCCATTTGCGGCATTGTTCTTATTGTTTCTTGCTATAGAATATTAGATTTAATGAATTTTGTCATGATAGGTGCAACCAAATCTATACGGGGATAATCAGAGCCATCTCTTTATTTCCTGGAGAGTAAGTTCTAACTCGCTACAGGTTTTGCTGAAATCTACATGTATAACAGGGAAATTTCAGGGATTCCCCCCCCCCCCTCCCTTTCCTGCTGTTTCTATTTTGCCCGTTCAAGTTTTTTCTTTGTCCCCGTCCAACTACCTCCTGAAATTCCATTTCCATCTCATACAGATTCACGGCTTCATAGTTATTTCACATTTGATTGTAAGTTGATAGCACGGCTTGTATATGAAATATGTCTTTCATCAGTACTTGCGTAATAACTCTCGATTTCTATCTATAAAATGTTAATTCATTGGAATGCAGCCTTTGATAAAAGAAAAATTATCAAATTCGGTGTTTGATGAGTGTCGATTACTCTTAGAATTATGTCATTTGCATACATGATTATGGTACTTGGCATGGATGGTTATGCATGATTATTATCTAATCATTGTTAAATCTATTGTTTAAAGAGCAAAATGAAACTAGTTCAAAATGGACAATCATTCTAATACAAGTTCAAAGAACAGGATGAGAATCTGTCGGGATGCTATGATTTGGAGTGTCCAGGCTTTGTGCAAGTCGATAAGTCCATTGCTCTCGGACAAGTTCTCCCAAATCCTTCTGTTATTGGTGGGGCACAATTTGAGATCCGTTTCTTTGTTCAACAGGTAACTAACTCTTTTCCTTCGGACCTCTGTAATAGTAATAAAAAAAACAATAATTTCCATGCAGTATGAAAGTTGCACCAGCAACGAAAAGAGGTGAACATGTTATTTTATGAACAGGTTTGTGAAAACAAGAAATAGTTATCGAAAAATAAAGGGTTTATCCACCGTTCTCTGACGTCTGACTTCACGACAGGATAATAACACAAAGGATTGGTGGTTGCTAAACGACAAGAACGGCGGGGAAGCTAAAATAGGCTATTGGCCGGCCAAGTTATTACCTGCTTTTGCGGGCGGCGCCGGAATACTGTGGTTCGGCGGAGTAACGTCCGTGGAGAACGGCAGGCTCTTCCCGCCGATGGGAAGCGGACAGTTTCCGTCCGAGTCGTACTCTCGTGCGTGCTTCGAGAGACAAATTCAGTACTTTGATCAGAGTTCGCAAACTTGGAAAGCGCCCCAGCCTACTACACCGCAAAACATAGTCGTGACTTCGAATGCTTGCTATGGCGCCACCGTCGACAACAGCTTCAAAGACTTTGGCTTCAACGTTTTGTTCGGGGGACCTGGTGGAGATCGTTGTGTTTAAAAACAGACAGATATATAGGGTGCGTTTATTTGTGTCTATATTCAAAAATTATTCCAGGGAACATCTATTTCTGTTCCGGGGAATAATTTTTTACTAGAAAAACATATTTGGTAAACTTATTCCGGATATTAAAAAAATAACCAAAACACGTTTAGTAAATTTATGTTCTTTTTTTGTTTCCTTTAATTTTTTAATATTTTTTTTTCTTTTTTCTTTTTTTCTTCTTTTGGCCAGTTCACCTACCTCAGCCATGGTTGGCGACCGTCCGATGAGGGCCGATGGCCTCACCCAAATCCGACAAGGCTAAGCTTGCCTAGCCACTAGTTGCCTAATGGTGGCCTAGCGAGGCTCAACCTCACTGGTGGCAAGGCAAGCTTGGCCTCGTCGAATCTGGGCGAGCTTGAGCTCACCCAGCCAACACGAGGCTGAGCCTTGCTAGGGGCCGGCGATGCTCCGGCAAGGTGGCCGGCCCTCAACGGCCGAGTCGCCAACCATGATAGAGGCCGACGATCGGCCAAAGAAAAAATAAGAAGAAAATAAGAAAAAAAAAAAAAATATATAGGAGAGAGAAAATTTGTTTTTAAAAATTATTCCATAAACAAAATTT
The DNA here is from genome assembly GCA_017140185.1 of Eucalyptus polyanthemos subsp. polyanthemos. Taxonomy (NCBI): domain Eukaryota; kingdom Viridiplantae; phylum Streptophyta; class Magnoliopsida; order Myrtales; family Myrtaceae; genus Eucalyptus; species Eucalyptus polyanthemos. The sequence goes on along the minus strand of CM029461.1, from coordinate 54,241,216 downwards.
TTTTTTCTTATTTCTATTCCAAATGTGTTCCGGAAACAAAAAAACAGATTTGGAAACAAAAATGCAAACAAACGCGTTTTTATTTTTTTTTTGTTCCCGGAAATAAAAAAATAGTATTTTTGTTCATTAAAAAAAAAAAAACACAACCATGCACGCCCATAATGGAATAAGATCCAGGATAATGCCAACTACAAACTTTAAAACTTCTCATAACATATGAGCCCTCCTCGAGCTAAAACCCATTCGTGTAAGGCCAAATTAGACGACGCAATGTAACAGATCGGTTAACCACACTCTAAAATTTATTTATAATCGTTTTGTTGGTTAAAACAAATAATTCCTCCGAGGCTCTGTTGGGGTCGGCCTTGACCAAGTGAGCTCAAATTCGAATAATTCTATAATTGGGATTGCAAAAAGGATTTCATAGCACTTAATAATCGATGGTCTCCTGATTCATTATTGCCTCCGATCTTTTTACCGAGACCAATTGATGCTCTATCTTAAGAGGAAGATGAAGGGAGAAAAAAAAACATATGGATTAAAGCCAATGCGCTGAAGTTCACTCAATACATCATATAATTAATGAGAAAATTACCAAAAAAGTTTTAAACTTGCTGTACGCGTGCTAATTCAATATTAAACCTTTCGATTTAGCAAAATTAGTCTATTCGACCAGTTTTGACTGGAAATCGTTGATTAATACGCTTACAATGATGATTGGTAGGTTACACTAAATTTTCTGGATTTAAATTTAAATCGACAATAGTTTAAACGATGAGAAGACGGTAAAAGGAATTCATGAGATACCGAATTATTTTTAGATTTCTACCATTCTTCTCGAGATGTATTAATTATTTCCTTTTGTGAAATTCCTTCACACACTTGTTAAAACCCCTCAATCATTCTCACTTGATCTTAAACACATCATTGAGTCAGTTCTCTCAAGTTCACGAATCAATCAAGTCGTAATAAGCAGTTAGAGCACCACAATGGCACAATCATCAGGGACAGATAATTGAAATCCAAAACATACAAACAAGATGAAAATGCCACAAATTAAAGCTAGAATCACACAGTTAACATACTTGTAAACTTCTAGGTTACCAAAGAACTCCTTCTCTCATGAATTTTCTTTTGACGTTCTTACGTCACATTTCCTTTTGAAGACTATTGGATACTTGGAACATGCAATAAACAATTATCAGCTCAAAGCTAGTTCGCCGTAGTTGGCTAGATTAGCATGCAAGCAGTGGATAATCACTGTGATTTAATCTAAGTTCTGTGTGCTAATTGGTTGTATACCAGTGTCACATGACAGAAATGCGAATCCACCTGGTGGTAAAATGCAATATTAGCGAAGGAAAAGAGCCATCATGAACAGAATCAAGAACCATTTCACGACATATCCACAGCTCAATCAGTGGGAAGAGAAGCTATTGAAAGGGCACTTGAGATTCTTACTTGTCGGATCGATAATGACTATGTTTGATTCGGGCACGCTATATTTATTAATTTTGTATCATGTTCATGTGATTGAAAGATCATTTTATTCTAACATATGATTCTTTTAAGATTCTCCCACTTGGCTAAAGGTTAATTAATGAATGATCTAGTGATGTTACTTGTAAAACATAATATACTAAGTATATAATTCGAAAGATGACATAATATAATATGAATGTGAAACATAAGAGAATATGGGTCTCACATGAGATTTGTACGATCTCGCAGCTTAAAATGTCCAACTTAATTCTCATTGAAAAGCCTGCAAGTCTAGTGATTGATCGATTGGGCCACTTATGGCCCGGCAACTTGGTTCAATGGCTTTAATATCTCCAAAGCTATGACATTTACAGTGACTTTTAGAAAGCTGTCTTGCTTAATTTTGATGCACCTCAACGTTAAAAACAAAAGTTAGCAACTGTATGACTCGCTTCACTTCACATTGGGACAATTACCAAATCAATTCTAAAAATTATTGACTAAATAGACAATTTTGTATAAAACTTTAGGACTAAACGGGTAAAATTAATAAGTTTAGATTTGAATCGACATTCTTACGATAGCATTAGTACTATTTTGACCATTTCCCCCTTCATGATAGATCGCGGTTCCAATTCAGTCACGACTATGCTGAACATGACTCGATATGTTAGCATCAAATAGACCCGTTAAATGGATAGGTCGGGTCGGGTCGGGTCGGTCATAAATGGTTTGACCCAAATTGATCCATTTAACTTGTTTATGACCCATTTATTGTAATACAAAATTTTTTACTTATATCCAACCCATTTAACTAAACTTAAGAAAATTTATTTCTTACATATATATGTATGGTATTACTAAAATATTTTTATACAAGACAAATTTAATGGATAATTTTTATAATTTTTAAAATAATTATTTTAAAAAATTGAATTTTAATTATTTTTATTTTTAAATTAAATCTTAAATTAATTTTATTTTCATTTTTATTTTATTTTATTTTCTTCTTCTTCTTTGGCTATTTTGTCTACCACACGAGGCAAGCTTCAAGCTCGCTTGGCTTGCTAATGCCCGAGCTCGAGGTTCGCTTGGCGGTCGCCGGCCATTGCCATGCCGGTGATTGGAGGAGAAAGAAAAAAAAAAAGAGAAAATTAAAATAAAAAATAATTATAATTTCGGTTTATATATATATATATATATTGTAAAGTTAAAGAGAGAATAGAGAGATTGTGAGGTTTTGGGTGAAAATGGGTTCTAAATCCAACCCATTTAAAACTCACCTATTAAAGTCTTTAATTGTTAAACATATTTAACTATTTTTTGTCAAAAAACAAGTGACTATGATCTATTTATGATTTAAATGGGTCATATATGGGTCTAAGACCCATTTTGCCACCTCTAGAACAAGACCAAATCTATGTGAGGGCAAACCTTGGGAAGAATATGGGGAAGCTGGTTCACACGATGGATGTCACAGGCCCCAAATCCCAACGCTGCTCCTCGTCACGCCGGCATTGGACTTGCACCAATTTTTGCAGGACAGTGACCTCGCTGAAAACCTTCCGCCCGTGCATACACACACAAGCATCAATGGACAACACTGAACCTTAGCTAATGCTGCTTCACTTCTGCATCATCAGATTGGGCCTAGAGAAGGGAAGTGGGCCATGCATTGGGCCTCATGGGCCCAATGTTCTTGGGCCCAGTGGGCCTTACGGCCCATCAAACACCAACCCGTCCACCTTCCTTCTGCAATTTCTCCTTCCATAGCACGAACGACCTCCCTTCTCTCTCTCTCTCTCTCTCTCTAGTCGCTCTCGTCTCGAAGGGTTCTGGTTCTGCACGTCTTCCCCCTCTGCGCATCGAGCTCGCTTCGCCATTCCCATTCGGCACCAGGTTCTCTCTCTCTCTCTCTCTCTCTCTCTCTCTCTCTCTCTGTGCAACTGAGCATGCGTTCGTGATTGCGCTTCAGTTCCGGCTCGCGCGCACTGCTTGGTGGGACCGATTGTTTCGTAATCGATTGCAACTGGGTGTTTATCTGATTGCCGAAACGCTTCGGGTGCTTGTGGAATTTCTGGGTTCTACCTCCGCGGGGCTGGGTTTGCGCTTTGTAATGGAACTTGTTGCATGACTCATTTTGGGCTTTTTTCCTTATTGGAAGCTGAAACTCCGTTTTTGCGTTGTGGGTTCTTCTGGAAAAATGAACTTGGTTTAGTTGGTGAAGTGTTGACGCTTTCTCTGTGAGAGTCTCGGGCGTCCGGGTTGACTGCTTGGTGGGACCGATTATTTTGTAATTGATTTCAACTGGGGTGTTTATCTGATTACCGAAACGCTTCGGATACTTGCAGAAATTTCGAGGGTCTGCCTCTGCGGGGCTGGTTCGTGCTTCCCGTTCTGCGTGTAATGGAGCTTGTTGCATGACCCCTTTTGGGCTTTTATCCTTACTTGAAGCTGAAACTTCGTTTTGGGTTGTGCGTTTTTCGGGAAAAGAAAATTTGGTTTAGTTGGTGAAGTGTTGAAGCTTTCTCTTTCTCTGTGAGAGTTGTGCGCTTTCAGGTTGAGATTAATGATGCGTTCCCTTATTGAACTTTGAAACCTGTGTCTTGCATTCCATCGTTGTCGTGTTTATCTGATTACCGAAACGCTTCAGGTACTTGCAGAAATTCGAGGGTCTGCCTCTGCCAGGCTGGTTTTGCGCTTCCTTTTCCGTGTGTAATGGAACTTGCTGCATGACCCCTTTTGGGCTTTCCTTATTCGAAGCTGAAACTTTTTTTGCATTGTGGGTTCTTTGGGAAAAGAAAAATTGGTTTGGTTGGTGGAGTGTTGACGCTTCCCGGTTGAGATTAGTGTTGTTTTCACTTATTGGACTTTGAAACTCATGTCTCGCATTCCATCATCATTGTCTTGTTTTTCCGTATCCTTTGTTGCGATTTGGATATGAATTTCTTCCGATTGTAGTTTTTAAAACACATGCCGGGACAACTGTATGGCCACAATCATTGAAAAGTTCAGTTCTTTTCTTTGCAGGTTCCACAATGTCTTGGTGTACGATTGAGTCTGACCCTGGTAAGTTTTCCTTTTAAGATCTTGCTTTTTAATTGTTTTAGGACGTCGGGAAGGAGTGTTTTGGCTTGTGGAAGCTTTTTTATTGATTCACACGCATAGTGTGAACTGTGAAAGCCTCTATTTTGCAGAATCTATTATGTGATTGTAAGTATATTGAGCACGGGAATTTTTTTATTTGGACTAGTCTAGATATCGGTCATGTATTTGCAGGTATTGGTGCCAATGCATAGAGATAGCGGCTTTGCTTATGGGATTGAATCTTGTTTCCACATTCTGCTATGCCTGTGTGAACCTTTTGAGTTAAAAGTTGAAATGTCATTCTCTTTATTTGGAAGACTAGAATCACAATATAGGAATTCAGACTTCAGTGTTATGATAAATTGATTAGGGATATTTGTAATTTTAGATGTCATTAATTGTTGCTAGAAAGGTGAAGGGCTGTTGGGCATCAGCCTTGAGAATACTGTCATTCCAACACATCGCCAGAACTATTATTTTGAGTTGCTTTTGCATATGCATCTTTATGCACAAATATGTATCCCTTCTGCATTTTAAATAACAGCCTAATGTCTACTTGCATTCCAGGTGTGTTTACTGAACTTATACAGCAGATGCAGGTGAAAGGGGTCCAGGTAATTGTCTTGGATCATGAACTATTTAGATTGGCATATAGGCACTGCCTTTGATGGATAACGAAGTGGCTGGCCTTGGACATCTTCGGTGGTAAATTTGTGCATGCTCCCCTACATTAGGTATCACCAATGATACAGCCCAATCTTGTAGTATGCTCATTCTGGGGCATTAGAAAAGGAGATCACTGTCCGATAAGTGAATGAATCTGGTTGATAGAAGTTGAATTTACAGATTACTTGGATCTAGTTTTTGGATTTAGTATGGTTAGGCTAAAGGGCAGGAAGATAGATGAACAAGCATCTTTGAAAATTTAGGGTGGTTGTTCTGGGGCTCAGAATGGAGTAAGGTGGCAGCAGAGATTTTTCTCTCTGAAATGTTCATGGGTGCCACTTAGCAAAGTACAAGGGTTTAAGTGATCATTTGACTGGAAGGTCTGAATCTTGTTTTAGAATATGAGCTGTAATTACAGGCAAAACATAAACACCTTCTGCTTAATTCTTATAATCGCATTACCCAGAAGGGTGTCTAGAAGTTTGGACAATAGGAGTGAATGCTGTTGCTGTTTTCCATCAAAGCAGAAATGCTTGAAGTATCTATCTTTACACAGAAATTATAGGCTATCATTTTACAGACTGAGAAGTGTCATGCTCTTATCAATTTATCTTACAAGGGAAAAGATAGCACCGTGAAAGTTTTTGCAGAAAAGAAATTCTTATTTGCTAAAATCTGGGGAAAGGTAGAATAAACTCGACCTCTTTATAAATTCTACACGGAATTCATGAATAATCTGAAATGTTATCTATCAATGTATAACCTATAAATTCGAGGAGTAAAAGTGTAAGAACTTAAATCTGTTAGCCATACCGTGCATAGGTGATGTTACGTCCAGTTTAAGTCCAAGTCATTCATTTTGGTCCACTTGCTTGGTTACCAGTGTTACTACTTTATCCTAAAAGTTGTTTTTTGGTTCTAAGCATGATTCAAGTTCAGTCTGTCTCTTTTTTATGTCAACTCAGAATTGAGTCTTTTGGTCACGTATAGTTGTAATTTGAGAAATGAAGCTTGCACACAGCGATTAGATCTTTTTGAGCACCCTCTTAACAACATCACCATCATATAGAAAACAAGAATGTGTGATATGTGTCTTGCTATCATTATGCAGGTTGAGGAGTTGTATTCCTTGGACCTTGACTCATTGAACAGTCTCAGGTTCATGTTCTTCAATGCTTCAGTTCCATATTATTATCTACCTGTTTTGGAAGGAACTCATAGGCTTTTCCATTAATATCTGGTGAAGCTCTTAAGCATGTTTGTGTTCTTCAACATGATAGGCCTGTATATGGATTGATTTTCCTTTTCAAATGGCGCCCTGGGGAAAAGGATGACCGTGTTGTCATAAAGGATCCAAACCCTAATTTATTTTTTGCCAGTCAGGTGATTTTTAGTGGTTAATTCAATCTGCTAGACATTAATGGTTTTATAGCTTCATACTTCTTCTCATTTTCCCAACTTTTATGATTTCTTCTGTAGGTTATTAATAATGCATGTGCAACACAAGCGATACTGTCTATCCTGATGAATTGTCCAGACATAGATATTGGTCCTGAATTGTCAAGCCTGAAGGATTTCTCGAGAAATTTTCCGCCTGAGCTGAAAGGTCTGGCAATAAATAACAGTGAAGCTATCCGTACTGCCCATAATAGTTTTGCAAGGCCTGAGCCTTTTGTTCCGGAGGAACAGAAGGGTGCCACTAAAGATGATGATGTGTACCATTTCATAAGTTATTTGCCTGTCGATGGAGTATTATATGAGCTTGATGGATTAAAGGAGGGACCCATCAGCCTTGGTCAATGTCCTGGTGGGCCCAGTGACATGGATTGGCTTCAGATGGTGCAACCGGTAATCCAGGAACGGATTGAGAGGTATTCGAGAAGTGAAATAAGGTTCAACCTTCTGGCAGTCATCAAGAATAGGAGAGAAATATATACTGCTGAAGTTAAGGAGTTGCAGAAGAAAAGGGAGCGTATATTGCAGCAGATAGCTGCTTTTTGGTGGATAACAATAGCAACTATGATGTCCTCAATGAATCACTGTCAGAGACAAATGCTGCTATTGAGGCCGCTACTGAGAAGATTTTGATGGAGGAGGAAAAGTTCAAGAAGTGGAGAACCGAGAATATCCGTAGAAAACACAATTACATTCCATTCCTCTTCAACTTCCTCAAGCTTCTTGCCGAGAAGAAGCAGCTAAAGCCGCTCATCGAGAAGGCCAAGCAGAAAGCAAGCAACTCTAGGTGATGGGAGCTCTCTGTGGTAACCAGTAGCTCCAAAAAAATCTGATGAAAAGCACTCTTTGAAGGTGGGATTTTTTTTTTTTTCTGTCTTTGATATCTTTTGGGGCATATCCATTAGGGGGAGATTTTGGTTAAGTAATTTAATGTCGACCCTAAGTCCTGATTATACTCTTCATGCTGAGATTTTTCTGTCAGCAAGAGAAAATGTTTATAGGTCTCTTTCTCTTCTTTTTTTGACTCTGCATGATTTCTGAAGGATTATTGATGATGCTTGGATTTTATGTGTAGGAACAAGTAGTAAAATGCACTGAGGGGGAGAGCCACCAACTGTACCGAAAGAAACGTGCCTGATTGTGAAGTCATTGTCCCTCTTTCTTGACCAAACTGATGGTGAATTGGTGATGATGTTGATGATGATGTTGTTTTTAGTGTCTTTCATATTCGGTATGAGACTCTGCTGGTGGCAGTAGACTTCCATGATGCGATGAGTGCGCCACGATGGACTTCGGTTTGGACACCAATTTTTTTTTTGTGTTGTGTGGGGACTGAAAATCTGTGGATGCTAGTGCCCAGTGCCTGGAGACCTCTAACCGAGAAAACACTACCGTGCCGGAATGATGTAATCCTTCTTCAAGGAGAAAGTGCGATACTGAAAAGGACTTGTTTATTTCGCTGAAAATTGAACAGTTTGAAAAATATATTTTCACAAAAATGAATGAGTGAAAAATGTTTTTATTATGTGCAAACACATTTAGATGAATTCTTATTGATAAATGGAAGCACTTTTAATTGATTGATTATTCAAATTCAAGAGTTCACTGTGTCTAGTGGCTCTTTCTTAAATCTCCAATGCTCGCTAGCCTCTGATACTGAAAAGAGAAAACGATTTTTAGAAAATTATCAAAACATCGTATAATTATTTAGTTTCTTAAAGGTAACATACATTCTTTGAAAAGCGCTGAAAATGTCCCATAAAGACAAAAAAAAAAAAATTTAATGTCCCATAAAGAACGTGAAATATGTCCCATAAAGACCAAAAAATTTAATGTCCCATAAAGACCGGGAAAAATGTCTCATAAAGACCAAAACATTTTAAAAAGAACTAGTTTACACACCGATACAACGGATCCGGCTGGGTATTTAATTCGGCTACTTTATGAAATATCGAGTTATTTTTTTACTTCTCACTATAAATCAATTCCATAATGCAATCTTAGAAGCCTCGGGAAAGTGACTTGAATTTGCACATTACCACCTAGGCCCACATTTTTTCTTCACCTTCTTTTATGTACTTTCCTCCTCATATCATTGTTTCAACAGAAAACACATCCCCTTCTTACCAAAAAAAAACTTTCTGAGGCTTGCATCATCAGAAATCACCTGGCCCACATCGGATCAGACCAAAACAATTCTTGATCTTGTGAAAATAAATCCCCAAATTCTAGGGCTTGCCATAAAGTCTCAATTAATAAACAAATCATACACCCAAATTAAATTATTAACCCAAATCAAATAATTAAAAAAAAAACTAATTAAAGTGGGTAATCTAATATCATGCCGGTCAAACCAGACGAAGAGGTCCTATTCTGAAGTTGAAAAGTCTAAAGCGCAAACCTTGACAAATGCCGAGCAGTTAGTGGGCAAAAAAAGCAAGCACGCGAAGAAGCAGGAGGCGGAGAAGAAGAAGAGGAACCAGCAATTTCGGTCGAAAACCGGAGTTGTTTCGCGTCAAGATCGGAGCTTTCGAGAAACCCAGGAATCCTTTCGGCTAGGGTTCGCGGGGAGAGCCTTGGAGGGAGCTCGATGGAGCAGCTGCTTCAGGTTCCGGCGCCCGATCACGGCGGCAACAGCAGCGGCGGCAGCCCCCGGCGGCGGCGGCCAGACCGGGAAGGAGCAGCAGGCCGCCGGCGTCGGGATCCTCCTGCAGATCATGATGCTCGTCCTCTCCTTCGTGCTCGGCCACGTGCTGCGGCGTCGCAAGTTCTATTATCTCCCCGAGGCCAGCGCTTCTCTGTTGATAGGTGAATTTCGATGCCCCGATTCGCGTTTGTTTTGCTCGGGGATTAAGGGCATTTTCGTGATGAGGCCGTGGATTTCGCAGGTCTGCTCGTTGGAGGGCTCGCGAATGTTTCGGACACTGAGACTAGCATCAGGTTTCTTCCGCGGACCGGATCAGTGATAATGTCTTGCTCGTTTGGTTTCTGGATTCTGACACTTTCGATTTTGTTGCAGGACGTGGTTCAACTTCCACGAGGAATTCTTCTTCCTGTTCTTGCTGCCTCCGATAATATTATATCCTGGAAATGCGTTTATTTTCTGCCCTGTGATTGTCGATTTTTCCGCTTGCTTTCTCATTGCTTTTGTTCTTGTTGTTTCCTTAAGAGCTTTGTGTTTACTCAGTCAGGCTTTAGCTTAGCTCCTGTAAGTAATCCCTGCCTTTTCATCTCCTATTATGTACCTGTTGGGTAATGTGCCGGCCGATTATCCATTCCTAACGATGGTTATGGTGATTTTGCAGAAACCCTTTTTCTCGAATTTCGGAGCTATTGTGACATTCGCAATACTTGGCACTTTCATATCTTCTGTTGTTACGGGAGTTCTAGTGTGAGTAGCTATTTACGGTCACATTTAGATAACTGCCTACTCAATGTTTTGAGCAGTTAAATATTCGGCCTTCGCCTGTTGCAGATATCTTGGTGGAGTGATGTTTCTCATGTACAAACTCCCTTTTGTTGAGTGCCTCATGTTTGGTGCTCTTATATCGGCAACCGATCCTGTTACGGTTTTGTCCATATTTCAGGTACTTTGTGCTCTTCCAGTTATTCAGCTAAGAAGTATTGACATGAATGTGACCCTATGTAAATCATTCTATAGTCTGGACATTGGTAATTTGGCCGTTGCTAATCATTCTAAAGTCTAGATATTGGTAATTTGGCCGTTGCTAATCTGGTCATTGTTTTCACGAGGTGTCATCTGCATTTCCACTGAAATATTTACAAAGGTTTCTACAAATGATGCGTTTAGTGAAGTATATTGATTACAAGTTGATAATTTGTTGTGTCACACAGAAACTTCTTCTACTCCATGGATTCCAAGAGATTGTACAATTTGACAATTTTAAGAAAAACACGAGTCTGTCTGATGTTTGGATTACTCCATAGTAGGATCCAGTTTCCAATTTAATTAACATTTTCCGAATCCTTTTGAAACCCCGTCCTCATTATTCCAAACTGCGATATTGTTGTAGGAGCTTGGAACAGATGTGAATCTATATGCCCTGGTTTTTGGAGAATCGGTGTTGAATGACGCAGTGAGTTTTAACAGCTGCATTCTAGTGCTTTTCTGAGAACGTCTCTTGTTTAATAATGCCGAATTTACTGGCTGAAATGTTCTTTTGGTGTGCGGTGCCAAATTGCTAGATGGCCATTTCTTTGTACAGGTATCAATATTTGTAATTTTTCTGAGCATTTGACCTCTTATTGTATGGCAACTGAATATACGATATCTCATGATGCAGGACCATGTCTTTAGTGAGACAAAATGCACCATCTACAGAGAACTTCCTTATGGTGATTGTCAGGTTTCTTGAGACCTTTGTGGGGTC